>ML788238.1:152652-176683 GCA_009831015.1 Picea engelmannii
CTTCACCTTCATCAAGAGTCCAAGTAGGATTTTCTGGAGGCTTATTTGGTGTAGAAGTTCCCTTTTTGGGTGGCATGTTGGCCAAGTATCACTTTTGAACCTTGATTTTGAGGTGGTTTTGCTAGACAATATTTCTTCTGTTGCATCTCCCAAGTTTCGGCTCTTTTGGGTATGAAACTTTCTTTTATGTAGTTATTCGATATTTATTCTCTGCAATGCCATAGGTCTGATCAAAATTGGATGTGCCAAGTGGAATTTATGGTAACTTCCCCACAACTTGCTGATTTTTTGCCTTTCCATGAGATCTCACCTGTATAGCATGCCCCGCACAAAATAATTGATATAAATTCTGAAACTCACCCTAGAAATACTACAGGCTGTCCACGATCCAATGAAACTAGTCCTACTCAATTTCGATACTCTAGGAAGAAGTTATGATTGTTTTACCTGGAGCATCTTCTTGAGATTAGTCAATAGGACTAGTCACATACCGTATCTTACACAAGGTGTATATACAAATTTAAGATGACCCAGAAGCTGAAATTTTTACCACAGATACCTTACTAATTTCTGTAAATATCATTTGGAGTTCAAGGTCTAAAACGTTATAGAAAATTTTTTATAGCGAAAACTCTGCAATGACTCAGTTCAGGATGATTCCAAAACCCTATCTTGTACAGGTTGTATCTCCAAAAGTATAAGGCCTCAAAAGATGAATTGTGAACCCAATGTACCTTGATCCATCTACTAAATATCCTTCAAGTCGTTCCTTCTTAAATGTTGTAGAAAAAAAGTTATAGAAAAAATTCCAAGGTGTCTCAGATGTAGTAGAAAAACCCCAAGACCTTGAGCTCTGATACCATATGTTAAGAACCAAATATCAATATAGCATAGAAAAACCTCAGAAAAAGTACTCAACGCCTTGAAAAAGAGATAATTTTAGATAATAAGCCTCTTCAAGGGGGCAACCTCCTTTTACCCCACTTAAATGTTCAAGTACAAGATGATTCAAAATGAAAATGTCTCCTTGGTATATATATATATATAGGAGACTAGGAGGCATAATTACAACTAATGGCCTAAAGACGACATAAATAAAATAGCATTACTAATATAATATGCCCCAATTAAGGGGTAATGAGCCAATATTAGGGCTTAACAGGTTTCTAAATTCTTTGCACCCTCCTATCTCGAAGGACATTACTACTTTCGGGGTCTCCAATGAGGAAGAAGCTATATTTAGAGCCCAGCAATTAGATTTAATATATGCTCAGTCTGGGATGTTATATCACCTTCTTCCAGAAGCATCACGGTCAAATTACGATCCTAGGAAAAAACCCAAACCTCATGCCAATGGAATTGTAGGTTCCACCAATGTAAAGCCCATAGACTCGACGACGAAGTCTGTCGGAGGGTCAGCTTCGTCAGGATCCTCCAAACCCACCCAGTCGGGAGATGTATATTCTGTGTAATCGTCGAAAAACCCAAATGGTGAGCAACAACCAGATGGGAATAAAAGGAAAGGTCAAAACAACCGTAAGGGTGGGAAAAATGGTAACAAACCCAAGGACAAAGATAATAATGGGAAGCAAAATGATAATGTTGGAGAGGGCAAGAAACAGAAACGTAAGGTGAATTTTCCTTGCAAACTTTGTACCGATGATCACCTTACACATTTATGCCCCAAATGCATGGAGGCTGTAAGGATTTTAAATATACCACATGTTGTGTTGGCAAATCCATTCCCACACAATGAACACTTAGCCTCAAGCTCTTCAAACGTCGAAAATGCACCTGGTGGAAGTCAAAACCCGCCATCACAAGATGGCCACCGTGTTTGTATCAATATGGTCGATGCAAAAATTGATGTAGCCACCCGTTCTCGAGATTATAGATCTTCGAAAGCTAGTACCGGCCTAGAATCTCCTCCTCCCCCTTTGGAGACGGACCTATAGATTGAGAAACCAGAGCCACCACCCTATATTCTTAAAGGAGTACTCAAGCACTCTACTCACAACCCTAATTCTAGAGCCGCCTAGAACTACTCTATCATTGAGGATCTTGGACAAACACCTTGTGCGATGTCAGATTTGGAGGTACTCCAAACGTGTCCATCACAGAGGAATGCCTTACTCTCTACCTTAGGAGCTCTAAAGCCCAGTGGCTCGAAACTCATCAAGTTTGATGTCACGGATGTGAAGCCTTGCTTACCCTACCATGTGGCTTTCCAAATCCACGTGGAGTATTCCAAGTATACTATCAAATGAGCAGTCATTGATGAAGGTGTTGCCACCTACGTGATGTTCCTGGTTTGTTGGAAGGCTCTCAGTTCTCCGACCCTTTCCAAGTCATCGAACATGTTGATTGCATTTGATGGTCATTCCTTCCACCCTCATGGTATTCTCCCCACATTTCCAGTCCAGTTAGGTGGGAAGATGGTAGATGTGGAAGTAGAGGTAGTTGATGTGCCTCTCGATTATAACCTGTTACTAGGTCGCTATTAGACCTATGTTATGGTCATTGTCGTATTGTCTATTTTCTATATACTTTGTTTTCCTCATCAAGGGGAGATCATGACTATCGACCAGTTATTCTTTGCGTACTCTAGTCCTAATGCATCCGTTGGACCGTCGATCTCTATGATCGACAATTCTCAGCCGACAACTAAGAATATCGGCGTCGGAATGTATTCTTCCCTCATGGGTAACTTCAACTTCTCGGCACCGATTCACCACGTTTACGCCATGTCTAGTAGGCCTGCTTCAATGGGGAGGTCCATTCCTTTCCACACTTCCTATTTTAATGATCCATGGACCCTACCTTCTATGACTTCGTCAGGTGAAGGACAGTTGCATGCTAGCATGGCTATGCCTCTATCGATAGCAGAGATAGCGTATCAAGTTGTTCTAGACTCTTATGCCGATCCCGATCCTGTTACCTTGCCGATGGACGAGGAGGATCCTGTTCTCAGGCCTATATGCGCCACCTCGTCGTCCTGCTCGCATGATTGCCTAGATGAGACTTTTCCTTCAGATGAATTCATCCTCAAAGCCATGAATGGTTCTGAAATACCTTGGGATGATATGCATCATCAATATTATTTTCTCCCAAGTCTCGAAAGAATTGAGCAAGATGATTTTCGGTCTACCTTGACTGAGATAGTCGGTGATGCCATAGTTCCACTTGATATGCATGACATTTATGCTTAGGGAAATATGGCGAGTATTTCTCCTACTGTCGTGATCGATATCTCTTGTATCCCTGGCAAGATTGAGAATGTAAATATAGGTGCAGATTGTTCGCCAGAAGAAATTCTAATCTACACCAAACTCTTCAAATAATTTCGAGATGTATTCGCTTGGTCATACGAAGACATGCCAGGGATCGACCCCCGTATTGTCGAACATGAGATTAGGACTTATCTAGATGCTAAACCTATTCAAAAACGTCTTAGAGCTGTAAATCTTGGAAGGCCCCTGCTACTAAGGCAGAGGTGGAGAAGCTACTTAATGTTGGCTTCATCTACCCGGTTCCCTTGACCGAATGGGTATCCAACCCCATTCCCGTGAATAAAAAGCAAGGAACCATCCGTGTGTGTATGGAATTTTGTGAATTGAACAAGGCTTATAACTTCCCCATGCCTTTCATTGATCAGATTCTCGATGAGTGTGCGGGAAGCGAGATATTTTCTTTTATGGATGAATTTTTAGGATATAACCAAATCCAAATCAAACTTGAGGACCAACACAAGACGACATTTATATGTCCCTGGGGTACTTTTGCATACTGGAAAATGCCTTTCGGACTTAAAAATGTCGGAGCAACCTTCCAACATGCCATGCCTTTCTCTTTTCATGATCTCAAGCACATAGTCGAAGCCTACCTTGATGATCTTGCTGCTCACTCTCGCAAGAGAGTGGATCATGTTATACACCTTCGGCTAGTTTTTGAAAGATGTCCTTACTATAGAATCTGGTTAAACCCTCATTAATGCATCTTTTGCGTTAAGTCTGGTCGTCTCTTAGGGTTTCTAGTTTTTGAGACTGGGATCATGGTAGATCCTCTTAAGGTTGAGGGAATACTTCAGTTGCCTCCCTCACACACAATTAGACAAATTCAAGGTTTACAGGGGAAATCTAACTTTCTACGTCGTTTCATAGTGAATTATGCCAATATCACTAAAGGTTTCATGCACCTCTTGAAGAAAGACACTCCTTTTATCTGGGATGAGCGAGCCCAGGAGTCTTTCGACGCTTTGAAGAAATCCTTGGTATCGGCCCCTCTGCTGAAATCCCCTGATTACAATACATATTACTTGTTGTATATTTCTGCGTCTGCTGAGACGATTGGTATGGTTCTAGTTTAGGAGGATGATGAGCTCCATGAGCATGTCAACTACTATATTATTCAAAAGCTAGTCGACCCTAAGCTTAATTACTCTCATGTTGAAAATATAGCTTTGGTTGCCATTCATGCATTCCAACGTTTACGTCACTATATATTTATTTGCAAGACTATAGTGGTTGTTGATGTCAATCCTTTTCAATATGTCCTTACCAAACGTATCATAGGGCGGAAATATAATAAATGGATTGTCATCTTACAAGAATTTGATCTCGACTTTGCTTTTTCCAAGTCCAAGAAATCGATAGTTTTTGCGGAGTTAATATCCAATTTTCCATGATTAGACACGGATGTTATCCATGTTGATTCGTTTGCAGACTAACACATTTTCCTTATCTCGTGGTCTAACCCCTGGTATGGAGACATTGTTTTATATCTTCAAACCTTGAATTTTGCTTAACATCTCTCACGAGATGATCGACGGCGTGTTAGATATCAAGCCAAAAAGTATACCATCGTCGGCGACACTTTATATCGTCGAGGAATAGATAATATCTTGCAACATTTCTTAACTCACGAGGAATTCGAGTCAGTCCTAAACGATTGACACAAAGGCGCTTGTGGTGGTCACCTATTCAGGCTTGTGACAACCCAAAAAATCCTATGAGTTGATTATTTCTGGCCTACTATCTTTAAAGATTGTATCGAAGTGGTTAAGAAGTGTCGCCCCTGCCAGGTGTTCACTCGAAAAATGCGCTCGCATCCAACCCCTTTTCACCTAGTCATTATCGTCGGTCCCTTCACCAAGTGGCGGGTATATTTTGTCGATTGCAACCCAACTTTGGCTGGGGGGCACCAACATATTATAGTGGTCGTCGACTACTTTACTAAGTTGGCCAAGGCCATGCCTACCATAAAATCTTATGGGAATACTGTAGCCTTCCTCTTTTTCAACCAAATTATCGCATGGTTCGGTATCCCGAGTGAGATTGTCACTGATCATGGCAGTCACTTTCAAAATGAAATGATGGTAGAACTATCATCTAAGCTAGGGTTTAGAAATGGTCATTCATCCCCTTATTACCCCCAGGAAAATGGGCAAGTAGAGGCCGTCAACAAGTCTCTCAAGACCATTTTGCAAAAAACTTTCAGTCGGAGTAATTCCAATTGGCACATCATGCTATATCCCGTGCTTTGGGCATACCAAACCTCGATTAAGACTGGCACCAGCTTTTCCCCTTTTGAGTTAGTGCACAGTGTGGAGTCGATCCTTCCCATTAAATGTGAAATCCATTCTCTCAAGTTGGTAGTTGAGCTCCTACCTGACACTTTAGATTTAGAGTGATGCCTTGTGCACCTAAAGTGTCTTGACGAGAAGCATCGAGATGCCTCTACGGCTATCGAGGCAAACAAGAAACGTGTTAAGGTTCAGTACGACAAGTATGTTTGTCCCTAGTTGTATGTTGAGGGTGATTTAGTCCTCTTGTATGATCAAGCCAAAGAACCACTGGGGGCAGGCAAGTTTAAACCCATGTGGCACGGTCCTTACATCGTGTAACGGGTCCTAGGAAAAGGAGCCTATGAGTTGGAATATTATGAAGGGAATAAGTTGGTCGAGCCCAGAAATGGGCTCTACTTGAAAAGGTACTATGCTTGAGCCCTAGGCTTGGGCAAAAATCTTTGTATACTAATGTAAATTTAGTGTATATACGTCTATTTTCTCCTTTTATTTTGTCTTTAGCTTGCTTTTCGCGTTTTCCCTTTGTTGCCAGATGTCAACGGAGTCTTCGTTCTACCTAGGATTCGCAAACGGATCCAGTCGTCATACACAAAACTTGGCTTCCACCGCTTGGGTGGTTTACTCACCCGAGGGTCTGCTGGTATCTGCAGGTGGCGCATGCCTAGGGCCATCCACTAATAACGTGGCCGAATATAGTGTCATCGTAGAACTTTTGCACGATGCTATCTCGCTTGGTATTCTCTCTTTAGAAGTTCACCTGGATTCCCAGTTAGTAGTATGTCAATTGAACGACCATTACCGCATGTGTGATCCTACTTTACTTCATCAATTCCTACGGGTACGTCTTTTAGAACGACAATTTGATTTTATTACATATTATCACATTCCTAGGATTTCTAATCATGTATCTTATGCCTACGCTAATTACATTTTAGATTGGCATTTGTCACATTAATAAAGCAAAGAAAACCATTAAATCAATGTACACATTGTAAGATATAAGTAAATCCGAAGATCCATTTTTATATATTTCAAAATTTGGTGTTTATATTACAAATTGGGGCTAAAACCCTCAATACACATATACAGTCGATATACATATCCCAAGACATCTACACCTGTGTCACCAGATGTGCATCATGGTAGAAAACCACGACATTTGTGAGACACCGGAAGATTCGTACCCATGCTCTAGGTACACCAACCACCTGTCACTGCATGGCTTCAGGTAGATCCTCTACCTGAACCATAGGAATCCTCTGTGTCAAACGCGACAGGTTTCCCTTCACGTTTTATAGGACCCTCTCTACTTCTCTTCCCACTGCCTCATCTCCTTAGTTCCTCTATCTATGTCAAAGGAATCCCTCTGGTCGTTGTGGACCCATGTCTGCGATCACACATGTATCTAATTAATATTCAAACACCATTCAAAAAAAAAAAATTATGTTCTTTAAATACAAAAATACACAAAAATGAAATATTTAAAAACATGTTACCTATATCTTCGTAGGCGGCCCCTGGGGGAAGTGGCATATCAGGATCTCCTCTGAAATCGATCCCTGCATAGGGATAGTCGTCCAGAGCAATGATTTTCCGCCGCCACCAGAAGAAAAAATCATCATTGTAGGGAATTGATACCCTACATCCCCCCTGTCATCTCATGACCTCGATCCACTGCATCATGGTTGGATTGCGTGGTTCTTTAGGAAGGCTCTTCACTCTAGGTCACAGGCCTGGAACCCACTCGAAAAAGAAGCTACAAAGAATAGAAGCAAACCCAAAGTTTTTCTTACTCCCTTGTTTGCACTCTGTCAACTGACCTTTCATATTAGTCAACAATGAGGTACACCAGTCATAGACAGTAGGTCTATCACACTCTATTGCGTAAAACATAAGTGGTCTCAATGCTTGATGCAATGAATCCAAACCTATGATTCTGGTAAGCACGAGCACAATGATCTTCAGACTGAGGTTACTTATTTCCCGGATGGGGACTTGACTTTCCACCTTGGGAGTCCCTGCTACACAGTGGGCATCGATATACTCCTCGGTCTTCATCCCACTCCCTGCTCCACGTGACTTGAGGTTCACAACATCCCCTCGACGTGATAGACCATTCAAGAAGTAGATGTCCTCTACTTCGATCATCAATGGTTGTCCATCGAGGATAAAACTCTCACTATCAGGGTCCCGGTAACCCACCAACATCTCCAAAAACCTCACTTGGGCCCTCATTCCTTTGAGAGCCCAAAATTTGTACAAGGCACATCTTTTTAAAGCTGCTTGAGCCACTAGATCTCGTTCAACATCTGCATCCACCTCCTCATTCTCTCGCTCTCTCCATTCCAAGACCATCCTGCAAAAAACAAATCAATTTTTGAGTTAAGAACCCCTATTTTTTACCAATTGCATACATATACACGGCTTACTTGCCCACATTCGCATGTAGGGATCAATATACGCTCCTTGTGGTTCACACAAGGGCGTATACCTAGTCGTACACATGACCTATACAAGGAAACCTGCGTATACTGAAAATATTAATTTACGCCCTCAAAAACTAAAAAATGGAAACCTAATTCAAAAATGTAATCCACTAAATTTAAAGAGGAAGAGATGAAGAGTTACTTAATCTAGACGGTTCATGATTTCATTGCCCGATGCTCCCACAATTCTCGTTTGAATCCTGGAGGTATTTTTGGTCCAAATTGCACTATTTGGGTAAAAATCAAAATGATACAGTATTTTTTTATTTTATTATTATTTATTAATTATTTTTACCCACTTTATATAGTTTCATCCTATTTTTTAACCTAATGGACTAATTCAAAAGTGGTTTTGAGCTGGTTTGTTGTAGTTTTGACTCAGTTTTCTTGTGGATTTCCATGTCATAATGGATCGTTCATCACCTCGGGTAAGTATTTCCATAACCTAGCATATAGGATAGGTATCCACTCCATCATGTATTTTGCATTATCCTTCAACTATCGCTTTTTACGCCTTAGGAACGAACCCATTTATTACGACACAGAACCACCCATCTATTATAAATAATGTTGCTAATAAATGATAAAGACTTACCAAACATGGGTAGCCCAGTTAGACCCCCTTTATCATTTGGTTCCCATGCCGAGTTTTTTCCTTAGAACTGGGAGTCCATTACAACTTAATACATACCTGTATGATGAGCCTCATTTCTAATTCATGCACAAGCTGCCTTATTCCCCACGGACTCTCGAAAAACAAATCTTAGTTAAGCTCTTTTCTGACTCACCTAAAAATAGAAAATATTGTCGTTTGATTGGTCCCTTTCACCCTCATTAAATTGGATTTGAAAGGTCATGAGTCTTAGTTAAGCTCTTTTCTGACTTGCTATCAAAAATAGAAAATATTTCTGAGTGAACTTGTCTTTTTCACGCTCGTAAATTGGATTTGAAAAGACGTCTATTTGGCACAAGTTTGCCCTTTTTTCACACCAAGTAGACTAAAAGACATAAAAAAAGGATATTTTTTGGTGATAAGTTGTGATTGCATCTCATGCCATCGCTTGCAGTATTGAGCCTTTATCCGGTTCTCACTTTGTGTTATAAATCGTCGCCTAAGCAGTTTTTGCATCCTCAACCAAGCAGAGCCTTGTTCATATCCTTCGCAATTTGACACCCTATACCCTGGAGGGAACATCACCCCGAGTGTCCATATCCCACATGCATTTCCTTGCATTAAGCATAGGTACATTCCACTACTGGAACTAGTTTTTCTTACTTGCGACAATCGTTTCCTCCTATGTATCATAGCATTCATTTGTTATGAAAAAAAAAAAAGACGTGCGGGAAGGGAGTACTATATTATAATCGGCAGTAGTCATGTCGCCTTTGAACAAAGCACAAAGTTATTGAGTCCTTGTGCCATCATAATTTTGGGTTTAGCATGGCCTTAGGAAGCTGATCTCGTTATAGATTTTTCTCTACAGATTGGTTACTCTTCTAGTCCCTATAGAGAACGTTATTGATGCCTCCTGCATCTAATAGTCACATCATTGATTCTATGCTGCCAGAGTCACCATATGTCTCATGCTCTTGTTCAAAGGTAGTCTATCAACCTATGTCGGACACTCTTGAGAAATCATGACTTTGCATGTCGGCCTTACCCTCAGTTTGTCTCAAAATCACATGATACTATGGTCTTATCATGCACTCTGGCCCTACTTTATTCATCGGTAGGTCACCTTGAACCCAACAATCGACATTTCATCATTGGTCGTTGACTGGGTGGTTTCCCTTGTGTTTGACAACAAGACATCTATTCACACTTTGGGATTCATTCAATGTCTTGGATGCCATTAGCCTTATTGGTGGTATCCTCGCCTCTGTCAGCAGTTTTCATCATTGGTTTCTATTCAGAGGGTATTTTTCGTATACCGCTTGCATTTGGTACACGCAAAAGACACATAGGGTCGTTGGTTTGTGAACATGTTCTTCGTCTGATTTCCACCAAATCATGAAGCTCCTGCTTTGTTCCTCATGTTGACTGATGAGAGATGCCTTAATGCTCTCCTTTTAGCGGGTCTCCTTCCATTGAATTTAGCTCATTTATTTTGGATATGTGACCTAGATTTTTATGAGTACCTTGAGGATTACAGTCATTAGTGGCAAGCTCTCTCACCATTGACAGATGGGAATACATCAATGTCTCCTGATCAATGTATTTCTCAAGTGTTCGACACCAACTCCTTTATTCACACTTGTAGGAATGTATTCAGTGCATTGATACCTATTTTCATTATTGGTAGGTTGTCTCGTGTTTGTTAATGATATACTTCAATGACCAATAATCAAACGATGTCTCATTGTGTTCGAACTCAACTCCTATATTCACATGATGTAGACTTGCACCCTTGACGGATTGTGTAGAAGACTTGAAGACATCACTATGTGGCCGCAGATTTCCTGGGTTGTTGCTTCCCTTTCATTGGACCAACACCTGTTTGACTTTAGTGATCATGGGAGATCAAATTGTACTCCATGGTATACAGATATTTTTAGATTGATTTTGAGACTGGTTTCACTGGGCCTTGTTCATGACTATGACAACTTTTGGCATGCAACCGCATTTGTATTTTCCTATTCATGGCCATGAACACTTCTTTGGTATATTTTCCACATGGATCTGCATTGTATTCTTGGAAGCCATGTATTCAAAGTCAGTACACAATGTAATGAACAATTGAGTTCGTCCAGCTGGTTCTCTACCACTCCACTTCTAGGTTATTTATAATGTATTTTGGCCATCGCAGATACTCCTCTGATCTCACACATTAGGGGGAATCTATTATAGAAATATTTTCCTCACCATTTCTATCTTTCACAGAGGGCCTTTTTCCATTTCCCTATGCAGACTTGTCATCCCTTTTTGATGAATCCAAAGCCAAAAATATACATTTTTCCACATATACTCTCCCTATCAACTATGCAAGATGCGTATACACTAGTTGCTCCACTACAACCTGCGTACATTGGGATTTGTGCCAAAAAATATAAAAATGAATTCGGGTTCCCATGTCACGATAGGAGATCTCTGATCCTTGGCCTTCCATATACTAGAAACATTCTGACTCAACCCTTCGGTTGCATTCTGAAGGCTATAAGAACAACAATTCCGAGCTATGGAAAAGAGGAGAAAGCAATCAAATTTGAGAGAAAAGTTACTCTGGAGAAATTACTTCATATTGAGTCTGCATCCCTTTGTCCCTCAAGTCTGAACACAGTGTTCAACCCCCAAGCTCTTTCCCTATTGTTGAGAGAACCTCATTGACTCTCTCCTATGAGCTTTCCTTTGGTGGAGGATTGAAGTGGTGGAGGCCCAGTTGGAAGGAACTTGGTTTCTTGGTTTCAAACTGTGCTGACACGGAAGTCTGTAATGTTGTCACCTCTGTTCATCAATTATTAATAGAAATACTCCTTTCCCATCCTATTGGTATATTGAAAATGTATGATTATTATCTATGGGCATGTTTGTAATGTTCATTAATGGATTATGCTATATAATGTGCTAACCCCTTTATATCATCATTATATACTTGATTTGCTCATTTATTAAGAACTTATTGCAGGTATAAATCTTTGGGTCGAAGTGCTCATTGGTGGAACATCGTCAAATGTTGGATCGAGGTAGACCTCTTTCTTATCTTGCACATTAGTTTATATAGCATATGTTGGAATTGAGTTGATTTCTGTAGTCATACCTGTCTGTTGTGGTTTACCCTTGGCCATAGAGAGTTTTTCCCTTGTAACAGTAAGTTTATTTAACTTCCACATACCAATTAGAAATTCATTTCTTCCCTCAAACTATTGAATCCCTTAAGCCATTGAAATGCTTGATCCAACAAAACCTCAACCCAGCCTTTATAAACATGTGGACCGACCATCACCTACCAAACTATCATTGAGTTGTCATGCCATAATTGCTATGTCTATCAAGGGAAATTTTATTTTTAAATAATTTCTAAATTTTAGTTTCAGTTTTTTTTGTTTTGATTTATACATGTTTTATCAATTGATAACATAAAAGTTGTCATTGTTATTTTTAAGCATGTATCAACAAGCATAAATGTTGATTTATTATCGGTGGTATAGGTGGTTTTATAGGTTTTGGGGGTTATATAAATGGGTACCTAGTAAAATATCGAGTTTCTGTTTATTGGAAAGATGTATTGGGAGGAGGTTTCAACAAAAGGATTTTGGGATTAGGCATATAGTAAACTTAATTATTTGATAAATTTTATGATGAACTAGATATATTTTTGATAAATTTATAATGGTAAAACTAGTGGTAAATAATAAAATAAAATAATAATTAAAGTTTTCTATGGAGGTGTTGTGTTAAAAAATAAATAGAAATACCAATCCTTGGTATGATAAAGAGTGTAAGATTGCTAGAAAAGTCATCATGGATGTTTTTAATGGATCCCTAAAATCTGACAAGGTAAATAAATACAAATCCCTAATAAAAAAGAAAAAGAAAAAAAGGTACTAGATAAATCTAAAACAATAGAATATTTTGCACCTATCTAAGATAAATCCTAAGAAGACATGAAAACAAATTTTGATTCATAACACTAAAGAAAACAATATGAATCCCTTGAGGGACTGGAATTTCCATATTAAAAATATTTGTGAATCCCCTAATGTCATGGATAACATTCAAACTATTTCTACAAAGGAAGAAGTTTTTTCAATATATGACATAGAGTGTTGGGTTAAGTGGCTCACAAAAGGGAAAGCCAAGGACATCTAAGGCTACCAAGCATAAATCTTAAAAATTGGAGGGCATGTCTACATCCCTCACATCCACAACCTCTTCAATTTAACAGTGAGGTAGGGCTTCCATCTCAGTTGTTCGATGCCTTAGAGAAATTATGGTGCGATAAAGAACTAGAGGACAAAAGAAAATTAAGATACTATAAAGAGGTGGTCAAACCTAATCTAAAAGATCAAAAGTATGTTTCTAGTCTATAAGATCAAAAGTATCATTGTGTTTTGTAAAGAAGAAAATCAACATTACTAAGATAAGAACAAACTCTCATGAGTTCCATAGTGAAATAGGGTGGTAGACAATTCATAAAATGCTGTGGGTCCAAATAATTTGTCATATTTTTGATACTAAGAGGGTTGAAGACGAAAAACAAATTCTTTTAAAATGTCTTAAGTACACTCACATTAAATCACAATTGCAAAATATTCATTACAATATTGACCTTCATAAGCTTTTAAGTCATCAAAACTAACTATCTTAAAGCTTTTCCAATATATAAATAAAAATTTTAAGCAAATCAAATAATTCCTTACCTTTCTTAAGATTGAATAAACCAAACTTAATCTCAATGTATGTTAACCATCAATATTATTATCATAAAATATTAATATTTATAAAAAAATAAAAAAAAAATTATATAATACAAATTTATTTTAATTTATTTATGAATATGAATAACAAATAATTGTTTATTATAATAATTAATCCTATATTGCTTCAATAAAAAATATTAATCTTACCTTACTATGTGATGATAAATTTAACACGTAAAAAATTGAATGCCCTTTTTAAAGATATGATTATAATATTTTATGGAGTTGGGCTAATGTATGTTAGAAAAAGTGATTTCACATTCTTTTTTTTCCATAAAAAATTGCACTTATATTTATATAGATATAAATTGTTCAAATACATTCATGGCCATACAAAACTGTTGTTATAGAGACCAATCAGAAAAGTCTTTTCTCCCCCCCAAAAAAACACAAAACACCCCAACTCCAGCTGACTGAATGTCTCTGCCAAAGGAAAACTCGCATTCATCTTTCAGGTATAATCAACAATAAATAAAAAACATGGAAGTAACATGTAACAATCCCTCATAAAGGACACGGGCATCCAACAGAAAAACTTCCAGGATAAAACTAATAAAGGTTGAGGAACATATGGGGCCCCTCATGCACCTCGACACACTGATAATAGATGAGCTTCCCTGGATCCCTGTTGAGCGCCTTCTTTGAGAGGTTGTCTTCCAGTTGATTATCCTCTCTGTAAACATGGGAAAAGGATATCTTTTGGAAAGAGGTGATTATAGAATGTATATTATCTTTCCAACAATCCAGGGTGATGACCTGAAGCCGACCTTTTCCCCACAGCCAGTCTATAATTATTTTGGAATCTCCCATTACATGAATCGACTGTATGGATAGTTGAGAATCCAATGTGAGAAAATCCCATGCCCCAAGCAGTTTCGCTCGGGTGTTTGTGCATGGGCCGTAGTTTAGGATCCACTTATACCTGCAATGTTCACTTACCCTTATAACACCATCGGCTCCACTATTTGTACCCGAAGAATGGCCGCACCATCAAACTAGCCAATGGTATCACTCACACCTATCTGAGAGGGCTCTGATCTTCTAGCCACGACTTTCGACACATGAATGTTATACCTTAAAGACATGATAGTAAGATGGATAACCTTCATCATAGAGGGTTTGATGTTTTAAAAAATCGCATGGTTACGTTCCTTCCAAGTGAACTAGTAGATCAGCGCTGGTAAAGTAGGTACATCATTGTTCAAGACTTTCCACTACTTGAAACATTCAATCAAATTTAAATTTTAACCTGTCCAGTTGCCCGAGAAGTTGATAGTCGATTTGATCTTCCTCCAGACTTCCACCGTGAATGCGTAGTCCATGAACAGATGTTGGGTAGTTTATGCTTGCATCTTACATAAAGGACAAATACTTGGGCCACTAAAACCTCTGCGCTGCAATATCTCCCAAGAGAGGATTTTTTTCTCCACCATTAGCCAAGTAAATATCTTGATTTTTAGAGGACAATCCCAGTCCCACAAAGCCTTTCTCCATCCACCTAACTTTGCATGCAAATTCATATTTTCGGCAGCCAGGTAAACAATCTTAACAAAGATAGAACCTAATAATTCTCCCCCTATCCATTTTAGGATATCCGATGTCTCCCACAAGTGTACTCCATTGTTGATAAGAGCACGACGAAAATGTGACCATTCAGTATATAAGTGCTCGGTCAATTCCAAGTCATTGTTGGTTTGCTAATTTTGAGTGATTCTCCCTGCCTGCATTTCCCCCTGTGCCTGAAATAAAAAATGTAACCCTTTCCTATTGATGACGGAAATCAACTCATCTGAAAGAAGAGCCCCATTGCACATACCCAAAATGATATATTTTCCAATCAAAATAGAGTAATAGTTCTTAGGGCTCCATGCAATCTAGTGCAAAAGGAGATGAAGAGATTTTAGAAGGTACCTCCAGGTCTGTGAGCCTCGCTATTTTTTAATATCCACTATTCGAAGCCATCGAACAACTGAGATGGAAGGAAAATATTTTGTTTTTATCACACGATGCCATAGTCCATCCTTCATGAGAACCCTCCAGAGGATTTTGGCTACCAAAGCTCTGTTGAACCCGATTAAATTTCGCAATCCCCATCCCCCGAGGTGCTTTGGCCTAGCAATCATTTGCCAATTGCAGAGATGTAATCTCTTTTTTTCTAGCATCTCAACCAGAGGAAACAAAATATAAGTTGGCGGATTTGTTTGAAAATCAAAGGGGGCAGATTTGCCAGCTCTAGCCAATAGACAGATTGGCTCTCCAGGACCGCTTTGGTCAATACCAAACACCCTCCTAGTGACAGCCACCGTGAGCACCAATGGTTGATTTTATTTCTGTATTTTTCCAACAGCCAAAGCCAGTCCGTCGTTCTATACCTATCGATTTAAAAAAAAAAACCCAAGGTATTTAAACCCCTCAGAAAGAGCACGAATATGAAATGGAAGGAAAGAAGACACAGTGTCCAGAATAGAAGTATTAACACCATGTTGATGGAAAGTAGACTTTTGTGGATTGATTCAGAGGCCAGAAGAATTACAAAAAATATTTAAAATTCTACTTATCTCCTTCCACTCTGCAACAAAGGCAGTTTTCATGATGCGAATGTCATCTACAAACAATAGATGGAGAACCTAGATCAATCTCAAAACTTTAATACCAGTCAAGAGACCATTTTTTTTTCTTCAATTTAAGGCCAAGATCAAACCCTCCATAACAAGGATAAAGAGAAACGATGACAGAGGGAAGCCCTGTCTAAGCCCCCTTCCATTGCAAAAAAAATTTGAAGGCTCGCCATTGATAAGAACGACAAAAGATGCCAACAAAATACAACCCATTATCTAATTGGTCGTGGGCAACCTGAATCCATAGTGTAGTAAAACCAGCCTTAGGAAATCCCAACTTAAGCAGTCGTATGCTTTCTTTAAGTCGATTTTGAGAATTAATGCCTGTAGTTTTTTTTCTCTAATACTGTGGAGGCACTCCTGAGCAGTCTCGATCGCATCGATTATTTGCCTACCTTTCAAAAAATCGAACTGTTCCTCAGATAAGGTTCATGAGAGGATCGCTCTTAGTCTTGTGGCTATAATCTTAGAAATTAATTTATAACATAGATTGCATAAAGCAATCGGGCGAAAGTACCCAAAGTTTGTCGACCCATTTACTTTTGGAATGAGTCCAATAAAGGTCGAGTTCAAAGCCCTGTTCACCTCACGAGTTGTGCATGATTCTTCAACTGCCTCCAACAAGTCCTTAGAAACCAAGTCAAAGAAGTGAATGAAGAATTCCACAGTCCACCCGTCAGTGCCCGGGATTTTATCTTTGGTAAAACCTTTTAGGACCTGTAATACTTCCTTCTCAGTAACTAGCTTTTCAAGGGATATCACTTTTGCATATGAAACCAGTCATGGGCACATTCTTACTGTTGCAACCTGATCCACGATCCTATTCTCATCCAATTATTTATAAAAAGAGATGAAGAATTGTTTTGCTTCTTTCTTTAACGTTTCCTGCCCCTGATGAAAATGCCCCTGGTCATCTTCGATTTCCCACAAAAAAAAATTATTGCATCTGAAACTGGAAAAATTGTGGAAGTACTTAGTGTTTTTATCCCCACACTGAATCCATGTTATTCTTCAAGCGCCATCGTGCCTCCTCCTCCATCATCAAATTTTTCCTTTCTTGTTCCAACAATTTCAATCGTCGTACCCTATCAGAATTTAAGTCAGCTTCCCAACTCTGCTTAGTGAGATTTGTTATATGTTCCTCTAATAATTCAAGGGTGAGACTATCAATTTGTTTTTCCTCTATCCACAACTTAACTCTGGATTTTATATTTGAAAGCTTTTGTGCTAGTCCTATTTGTGCTCCAATCACACTACTACCCTGGTCAGAGCTCCGAACCGCCCGAACTAACTCCCCAAAAGAGTCTTCAATCATAACAACAGGGTTAAATTTAAATGGGTAAGCAACATAACCATATCCATGATTCAACTAAAAGAGCACAGGTGCATGATCCGACAAATAAGGGTGTACAACCCATGATCTATACCTAGTTGAGTTAACCAGAAGCGCTTCTAATATCAACACCCTGTCAAGCCTTTTTTGAATTCCATGAGCCCCAAATCTACCATTACACCAAGTAGGCATGATCTCTATTGGCTAAACATCCACCAAATGAGTAATCCCAAGAATATTTCTAAAGTATCCTGCCAAAGGGTCGGGTAAGGCCCCTTCTCCCCAGACTTCATCAACACTGGTAGTAAAATTTAAATCTCCCGCTAATATGAGATTATCCCAAGCTAATAATCCTTTGGACTCGATCAAATCCCAGAACTGTCTTCTACTAGTACAAGGTCCATATACATTTAGTAGACAGATCATGCTTTTATCAGGTAGATGGAAACCTATCAACAAAATACCGCCAACATAAAGGTAAGAATGTAACTCAAAAACACTGGGATTCCAAGCTACCAACAGTCCTCCAGATTTCCCGAGAGAACTCGTCGCTGAAATCATCCATGAGGGGCAAAGAGAAGACATAAAAAAATTGGCCTTCTCCTCATCCACTAAGGTCTCCCGTAGGAAAATGATGTCCGGCATAGTATTACTCAAAATTCTTCGGAATGAAGGCAGTTTTTGGGGGCCTCCAACCCCACATATATTCAGGGACAAGAGGATCATGATTTAGCCTTTGCAAGGGTTTTCATGCCTCTAAGCACCCCTAAATCGTGAGTGGAATCCGAAAGATGTTCAACAATTGAAGCTTGACCAGTTTTTTTGCGCACACTGCATGTCTTAATGGGAGATAGTTCCATCCCCAAACCTCAAGACCATGCTAGTGATTTCTCCTTGAGGTCTCTTATACCAAATGTAGAGCAACCTGGTTCACTGGAGGTTATGTTCTGATTAAGATCCCATCCCTGGTAGATTGGAAGAGGTAAAGGACTATTAGTATCTCTGAGAGAGGGAAGAGTGAGTCAATGACTTCATCTAGACTCGGGCCAGTTTTGGATGGAGGCTGAGTAAAAAAGGGACTAATCGAACCTGGAGATGGAAGAGTAGCTACAGGAGGAGAGGGAACAGTAGTAGGAGCAGAAATATCTGTCATGACCCTTTCTGAATCAAAGTTAGAAACCCCTGAGTCCGGAAGGTCCTTAGAAGTACTAATAAAAACACCAGAAACCACATTCGTTGAGGCAGAGTTACCCAAAGAATCATGCTCCCAAGAAGACAATTTTGAATACAGTCTTGGACAAAAAGATCTTAACTTACCAATGAGGTTTTATGATGCATCATCCATCGAGACCGGTTCGCTTGCATAAGCGAAATCACCCAATGCTATAGGATCCTCTTCACTCATATACAAATCCATAGCAGGATCTTCCTGAGGATCCTAGGCTTCTTCAACACCAGTGCTAAAGGAACAGTCTCTTCTTAAATGGTCAGTACAACGGCAAAACAAGCATCAAAAAGGTATACCTTGGTAGTCCAGACGCTAGACCATAACTTGGCCGTGCCATTCTACTTCCATAGAGTCCATTAAACCAACAGTAGTATCAATCTCAACTAACACCCTTGCCAATCTTTTATCATTTGAGAGTAACCTCACTTCATCCACTTTTAAAAAATGTCCAAGAAGGTTGCCTATCACTATGAGTGCTTTTGTGTTCCACAGGTTTAATGGTAATCCTAGGAGTAACACCCAAACATGTATAAGATTGAAGTAGTCTGTGGCCGAGTTAAAACTCGTCCTCCACCTCTTCAGCATTAGAATGTCGCCTTCATAATCCCACAAGCTATTCAGTATAATCTTGGTACCTTCAGGAGATTTAAACACAAGGCTGAACCACCCAAAGGGGAGCGTGAGGAGCTATGGGACATAACCACAATGAGGTAACCAGTTGTGATTCATCCACACTAAGAATGGTAAAGTGCAACTGGACTTATAGACAAATCTCCCGACTAGAGAACATAAAGAAAGTTGACACGTTTCTTCTGGTCCAATGTCCATTCCTATAACTAAACGTATTCTCTGCCTCTTTGGCTTCCAAACCCGAATCATGTTTTTGGGCGAGGGTCCTTTACCTTTAAATACTCCCAGTGGTTAATCCCCACAAAGAAGCTTGGCTTGTGAAACACAGGAGATAACCCTGGTCCTATCTGAGTACCTGAATTTATTGTAGAAACCCTCTGAGACAACCCTGTGCTCTCACCAAAAACGTGACTATTATGATGAATAGTCTAACCAGCTTCATGAAAACTCAGCTCTGTCACCCTAGAGTGATCATACATAGGAGCCAAATGAGTCTTAACTGCATGTGATGAAGAGGCATTTAAAATACCTCCACCACCCAGTTTACAACTCAACTCATCTACAGTTTTGAAAAGATCTGCCTGCTCCCATTCTGCCTCGTTTGTTGCACCCATGAGTGCACTAACTTCATGTGCCATAAGCCCAGGCTGGCCACCCAATCAGTATCCACTAACTAGGACAAAACTAGTCAGGAGGTCAAGGTTCACGGTTCCGATAACATCGCCTAAAAAAGAGGGACTTATGGCAGTTAAGTGTATTATGACCCTAATCCCCACTTCACTAAGCTGTCGGTAGCTTGTAAAATCACCTCCAGTGCTGAATGACTAGGATTCCACCATAAACCTGACAGAAAGGTATAAACAAGAGGAAAACTGTAATGACTAATCACAACCCAGTCCCAACTCCCCAAAGAAACCGCCATCTGTGTCGAAACTCCATAGGGATCGCCAAAATAACAGGGGCACCAGTTTCTAAGAAAAGTAATCCGTCATTTTCTAAAAAAGGTAATCCATCATTGAAGCTTCAAGGTGAAGTTCAAAAAAATTTCCTTTCCAAACCATCAGCACTCGACCCCAATTCCTCATAATTCAAATGCATGGATTTCACATTCATTGATGGGATGTTTATAATGTTTAATAAGAAAGTTTATTTAAAGAGAAATTTTAAATTAAAAAGTAGTTAATAATTTATTGAATTTATGTTAATTTAAATGCCACTTTCATATTTAGGAGGACCCACATTGTCTTTAGTGAGAATCCCACATTACGAATCGAGATCGATTGGATCCCAACGAAAAGAAAATGCGCTTCTTTCATGATGTGACTATCACATTACAATTTTTATTTTATAGTGCGCTACACTTCACCCCAACTCCCCTCTTCTTTATTATTAGAAAAGGGAATCCACATAGCACGGGATGTAGGGAGTGAAATTAAAATTAAAAACTAACAGATGCTTTCTACTTTTACTTTTTCTTTATTCTGAAATTCAACTACACAGAAACACGACCATCCATCGATTCCCCGTATGCCCATTACTTCTCCCTGTTATTTCCCTCTCACTCACAGGTTCTCTTAGCCAACTGTTTTCATATTCAATATATTCTCTGCTTCAATCTCCCAGTTCTCTTCTCTTACCCTTTTCCATATTTCAATATATTCTCTGCCTCAACAATGATAAATTGTGAAGCAAGAAATGCAGAGAGAAAGAATAGAACAGAAAACAGTATATTAGAATATAAGAAGAAGAGTACAAAATGAGTACATGAAGAAGTTCTAAAGTAGTAAGTAGTAGTGAGTACTATGCAAAGGGAAATAGTTGAGCTAAATAGGCTCAAGCAAAACAAGAATAGAAAGTACAGCTGGCCAGGACAGCTGGCAGTGTACAGTCAGCCTGTTGAGGTTACATTATATTTAACACTCCCTCTTAAACTCAACAGTTACAAACATCAACACTGATTATGCCTAAGTGTTGTCTATGAAAATCAAAAACAGATTTTCCTAGTGGATTTGTAAAGATATCAGCAAGATGATCTCGAGAACCACAGAATTGTAGTGCAATATCACCATTATTGACTAGCTCGCGTATGAAATGAAAACGAGTGTCAATGTGTTTTATTTTCTTGTGAAACACATGATTTTTGGATAAAGCAATTGCTGAAGTATTATCACAAAAAATAGGAGTTGGATCCTTTTTTGTATGTGACATGTCTTTCAATATTCTTCTCAGCCACACAGCTTGACAAGAAGCTGAGGTAGCAGCGACATACTCTGCCTCTGCAGAAGATATTGAAACAATTGGCTTCTTCTTTGATGCCCATGAGATGAGGTTCGTGCCCAGTTGAAAAACATGTCTAGATGTGTTTTTCCTGTCATCTAGGTTGCCTGCAAAATCACTGTCTGTGTAACTAGAAAGTTGATTACTATCAGTTTTAGTGTACCATAAGCCAAAATTGAGAGTTCCTGCAACATATCTCAGAATTCGTTTCGCCATTTTCCAATGAGAATCTTTGGGGGATTCCATGAATCTGGAAACAAGGTTGGCTGCATACATAATGTCAGGCCTAGTTGTTGTAAGATACAACAAACTGCCTACTAAACTTTTGTACAGAGTAGATTCCACTGTAGGGCCTTCATCTTTCTTGCTCAATTTTGTGCCTAGTGGTATGGGGGTTTGTGCCTAGTGGTATTGGGGTTTCTGCTGGATTGCATTCTTCCATGCGAAATATTTTGAGGATGCTTGCTGCATACTTTTGTTGACAAACAAAAATGCCTTTGGTTGATTGATCAACCTCAATCCCTAAAAAATATTTCATTATGCCAAGATTTGTCATCTCAAACTCAGATTGCATGGCATGTTTAAAATTTGTTAACTCAAGATTTCCCGTATAGATCATGTCATCAACATACAAACATACAATCAAAATTTTACCGTGCTGATCTGTTTTGGTGTAAAGAGTTGGCTCATTTTGGCTTCTGCTGAAACCACTTTTGATCAGATAAGTGTCAATTCTATTGTACCAAGCTCTTAGAGCTTGCTTTAAGCCATACAAGGCTTTCTTCAACCGATATACTTTGGCTGGCTGCTCTTGGACTTCAAATCCAGGTGGTTGATCGACATACACTTCTTCTTCTAAAAGACCATTCAGGAATGCTGACTTGACATCCATCTAGTATACTTGCCATTTGTTTTGGGCTGCTATGGCCAATAGAGTCCTTACAGTGTCTAATCTTGCTACTGGAGCAAAAGTTTCACCATAGTCAGTACCAGGTTGTTGTGAGAATCCTTTGACAACAAGTCTTGCCTTGTGTTTTTCGATCTGCCCTTTTTCATTGAGTTTAGTTTTGTAAACCCACTTGACACCAATACTCTTCTTGTGACTTGGCAAATCAGCAACATCCCATGTCTTGTTCTTCTCAATGGAGTCAATTTCTTGGTTCATGGCTTGAACCCAATGTGGCTCCTTAGTTGCTTCCTTAAAAGATGTAGGTTGACATGACATTAAAGCTAAATGATTGTGTTTTTCAAAGTCATCCAACTGCTGATGGATTTCTCTCAAACTTCGAGTTGTCTGATTTTGTAGTTCAGAGAATGATTCTCTGTTGGAAGTTGAGTTATCCTGAGAATTTCCAGGTTGTCTTTGTACCTGCAATCTTGGAAGAATAGTTTGAGGTACTTGTTGTCCTGAATTTTCTTCATTTTTAGAACTTGGCAACAATGGATTTTGATTGTCCATTTGTTGATTTTCTGAATCATTCCATAATTGATTTTCCAGAAATTTTACATCTCTGCTGAGAATTAGTTTCTTGGTGATTGGATTGTAAAGCCTATAAGCTTTAGATGTTTCACTATATCCAGTGAAAATACATTTCTCACTTTTGTCATCAAGTTTCTTCCTTAAATCGGAAGGTATGTGAGTGTATGCTATGCATCCAAATGTCCTTAGATGCGCAACATTGAGCTTTGTCCCACTCCATGCTTCTTGGGGAATTTTCATCTTTAGACTTGTAGTTGGAGATCTATTCAGGAGATAAACTGAGCATGCTACTGCTTCAGCCCAAAAAATATTTGACAAACTTTTCTCTTTAAGAAGTGTTCTTGCCATATTCATTATTGTCTGATTTTTCCTTCCATCCACTCCATTCTGTTGTGGAGTATACCTAGATATTGTTTGCATGATAATGCCTTGTGATTTGCTTAAATTTGCAAATTCTCTGGAGTTGTATTCTCCTCCTCCATCTGACCTGAGTGCTTTGATATATTTGCCACTCTGTTTTTCAGCTTCTGCTTTGAATTCTTTGAATTTTGCAAAAGTTTCAGACTTGTGTCTGAGAAAATAGATCCATATTTTTCTGCTAAAATCATCAATAAACGTTAGAAAGTAAAAGCTACCACCTATTGACTCTATTTGCATTGGGCCACATAGGTCAGTGTGAACAAGTTCAAGATGTTGTTTGCCTTGATTGGAAGACTGTGGAAAACTAGTTCTCTTATGTTTTCCAAGTATGCAAGACTCACATGGGGGAATTTGTTCTTTAAAGATAGGAAGACCTTTGAACATGGAGTGCTTCTGAAGAAGACTTAGACTCTGAAATGGTAGATGTCCAAATCTTGTATGCCAAACCATAGTTTCATTCAGGGTGGATGCACTTTGTGCATATGGTTGAATCAGATTTGCAGTTCTGAGTGTAAGGGGAAACATCCTATTCTGAGTCATGTGGATTTCAGAAATCA
>ML788238.1:209708-220992 GCA_009831015.1 Picea engelmannii
TAGGATTGTCTGGAGGCTTATTTGGTGTATAAGTTCCCTTTTTTGGTGGCATGTTGGCCAAGTATCACTTTAAACCTTGATTTTGAGGTGGTTCTTCTAGACAATCTTCAAAATTTATTGTATCTCCAAAATTTAGGCCCTTCTGAGTATGAAATTTTATTTTTTGTAGGTCTTTGATATCTCTTCTCTATAATTCCACAGGTCTGATGAAAATTGGATGTGCCAAGTGGAATTTACGGTAACTTCCCCACAACTTGTTGATTTGTTTCCTTTCCAGGATATCTCACTTGTATAGCATGCCCCGCACAAAATAATTGATATAAAATTCTGAAACTTGTACCACAACTACTACAGTCTATACACTATCCAATGCAATTGGTCTCACTCAATTTGGATACTAAAGTAATAATTTATGATTGTTTTACCTGGAACACCTGCTTGAGACTAGTCAATAGGACTAGTCAAATACCCTATCTTCTACAGGGTGTATCTACAAATGTAAGATGACCTAGAATCTAAAATTGTTACCAAAGATACCTTACTAATTTCTGGGAATATCCTCGAGATTTTAGGGTCTTAAACGTTACATAAAAAAATTTATAGTGAAAATTCCGCAATGACTCAATTCAGGATGATTCCAAAACCCTATCTTAGAAAGGTTGTATCTCCAAAAGTGTAAGGCTTCAAGAGATGAAATTTTAACCCAATGTACCTGGATCCATCTACTAAATATCCTCCAATCCGTTCCTTCTAAATCGTTGTAGAAAAAAAGTTATAGAGAAAATTCCAAGGTGTCTCAGATGTAGCACCGAAACCCCAAGACCTTGAGCTTTGATACCATATGTTAGGAACCAAATATCAATATAGCATAGAAAAACCTCAGAATAAGTACCCAACGCCTTGAAAAAGAGATAAATTCATATAATAATCCTCTTTTAGGGGGAAACCTCCTTATGCCCACATAAATGTTCGATTACAGGATGATTCTAAATGAAAATGTCTCCTTGGTATATATAGGGGACTAGGAGGTATAATTACAACTAATGGACTAAAGCCTACATAAATAAAATAACATTATTAATGTAATATGCCCCAATTAAGGGGTAATGAGCCACTATTTAGGGCTTAACATGTTTCCCCTTTTTCTTTCTACCCAGTTTTTCCTCATGAGGCTCCTCAATCTGTCTATCCAATGGCTCAAATTCAACTATAACTACTTCAGGACTGGATTTCTTATTCCCTTGTTGTTTTCTTTCTTTCAATTTAGTATTTTTTTCTACCTGCGTACCAGTGGGCACATGCTCTACCTCAATATTCTCAGGATATGGTTGGACTACTAGAGAGACCTTCTTTTAACCCTTTCTAACATATACTTTTTCCTCTTCTCTAGTCCTATGTTTCACTGGATGACCTCAATTGCCTCTGAGGTGTTTCCTATTTTTATGGAGTGATGGATACTCCTTTGTTTGATCTAGTCCTTCTTTTTGCAGGTAGGGTCTTTTCCTTGGAATGTTGGGTGGCTTTTTATGAACTTCCAGGTTTTGTGGAAACCCTAGCTGCCTAGGGAACTTCAATATTTGGCTTTGATGGTTGTTATTCAATTTCCTTTTCTTCTGTCTCTTCATCCTATAACCCTAGAGACACTAAAAGTTCTCTTCGAGACATTCCCAATTCACTGAGAGAAAAAAGAACCAGTATTTTTATAAATCCCTGATGGTAGAGGCTTCTATGAGCAATTTGTGGATATTTCTGGACTCGTTTGGACATCTTGGTTAGGCATTTGAGAAGGTAGAATGGGAGATTCATATCTTTATCACCATTTATATGCATGAGAAATATGAGATGATAGCAATGGAAAATTAAAAACCTACCTTCTCCAGTGATGTACCTATGTATTGCCGACAAAACACCCCTCCATTCCTCTCTCATCCAATGGATCGAGATGCCCTGGATCCAATCTAGTTTCTGATGCTCTACTACCAGGAAGTGTTTGCACACCTCAGCCGGTAATTTCCCTTTATTGAACCACCTCTCACCACTGATAGGGAGAACACATGATCTTGCTATAAAATGCTCTGTTATGTGGATGGTTATATCCCCAATTTGTGTATGGAATCCATCAAAGTTATGTTCAAAGATCATAACGATTTTTGTATGGTGTCCATTGAAGGCACAAATGAAATCATATCACTCATCTCTAATGAATATATCCTAGATCTCTGGTATGGCCTCGAACAATTCGAGCCCTACTAGATCTTCCCTGTTTAGTTGAAAATGCTCTCGTGGTGGTACCATCATGCCCTAGCTCCCTCTATTGATAATGGTGGCCAAGACTAAGAGTGACTTAGGGCTCACTCAAAACATGCAATGAAACCTACACAAGGAACCAATGCACACAATTTCGAGGGTAATAGGAATATATGAGCACAATTTGGGTGCCAACACAACTTATTCAAATTTTAAAATATGTTTAAGTCATGAAAAATCAATAAAAAATAGTTTGTTTGTTGATTGCAATAATGTTGGCATTCTTGCAATCAACACTTTTACACTGTAGGCTTAGTTTTACCCTCTTGTGATCCATCATTGATATAAACCGTGGTGATAGGACTGATCCAAACTCAAATAAATGCTTGACTCAACCTTATAAAAAGAAAATCAACTAACATAAGCAAAGAAGGGATGACATAACACAAAATGACCTAACACATAGTGAAGAAGAAAAACTAACTAAGAGCTAGGTTGAAAGATGAATAGGTTGGTTTAATGAGTAGAAGAAAGGGGTGCAGGCCTAGGATATAACATCAACTCCAACTGGGGGTATAAATTCCCTATGAGGTGCTAATAACAACATACTTGTGTTCCTTATTTCTTTATTTCTGCCATCCTACCACCAACCACTTTATTCCCTTTACCATCCTTGACACCTGTCTTGTTTCAACTGAAAACCAAAACTGCAACTATACCCCAGTGGCTTTATTGGGCTATGGAGTCTTTTATTCACACTAAACTACCAAATCATACTGAAAACTAAAGAAACTATGTACAAACAGAACCACCTCTAGTTCATCAGGTAAAATAATGCTTCAGAAAGCGCCCATTGACTGGGCTTCCAAAGATCTCAATGTCATCCATATTTTTCAATATAAAGGTATTATTATTATTCAAAACCTTGACTAATTTGAACGGGCCAAACCAAAGGTTATCAAACTTACCATGTTTGGGCTTGTCCTCCCTCCTGACATCCCATCTCAGAACCATGTCACCTACTTTAAAAGTATCTTTTTTGTTCTTCTTGTCAAACGTTACCTTGACCTTGCTCTGGTAAACTTCAATTTTCTCATTTAATATTTCTCTTCTTTGTTGAACTTCAATAATATGAAAAATTATCCTTGGAATGTCATTAGGCTCCTCCATTTCCTCCTGCAAAAATTTCAACACTAGTATACCAAGTTGGGTTGGAAAAACAATATCCACCCCATAGACTAGAAGAAAATGAGAGGTACCCATTGAATTTTTGGTTCTGATCCTATCATCCCACAAGGAATACTTCATTTTGGAATCCCATGTTTTATTTTTATTTTCAGCCAACAGTTTTTTTCATAATATCACTGAGGGTTTTATTTGATGACTCTTCCAACCCATTCCCCTATGGGTAATATGGTTTAGAATGTGTCAGGATAATGTTGTGATTCCTACATAAATCAATCATGGCCTTGGACTTGAATTCCTAAGCATTTTATGTTACTAGTTTGTTGGGGCATCCAAACCTGGAAAAGATGTCTATTTCCAAAAAGTTCATGATTACTTTGTCAGTGGCATTCCTGGTAAGAATAGTTTCAATCCACTTTGTAAAGTAATGAGTGGCAGTAAGGATCCACTTGTGTTTTCCACTAGAGGGTGGGTTTATATCATCGATTAAATCTACGCCCCATTGTTGAATTGGGTCATTTGCAATAATTGGCTTCAGGGGAAGCGAGAGCAATTTCTTCTTTCCAACAAATTTTTGACACTCTTCACATGTTCTGACCATGGAAAATACATCAGAAAATATGGTGGGACAGTAGTATCCATCCCTTAGAATTTTGAGGGTTGTGGCTTTCCAGTGATGGTTCCCTCCACAAACTCCTTTATGCATATAAGTTTTAACCTGTTTTGACTCATCTTCATCCACACACTTCAGCAAAATACCAGCAGGGTCTTTCCAATACAAATTATGATTTAAAATGCAGTATTTTACAACCTTTAATTTAAGGGATCTGGTTTTGGATTTTTCCAAATCTGGTGGGAATTCAAGGTGTTGTAAGAAGTAAGTGATGTCTTTATACTAGGGTAAAAGATAATAATTATCAAATACATGCATTGTCTTCTTTTGAGCCTGTATCAGTGGAGCATCTGATTGGTTGAAGATATGGTGCAATTCAAGCGCTTTGCAATTTGAATAAGAGAACAGTTTTGTGAGGCCCTGTCCCTTGATCAATTTAGTGGAATTTATATGCATAGCATATTCCATAAGTTTTACTATCCATTTTCCTCTCTGCCCATCATTGTCTGGCTGGACAAGGATCTCCTTTATACTGTTGTTACGGACATAAGTGGTTATCTTAGACTACATAACATAAACCCTGAAGGATTTCAACTCCTTCACTAAGGAATAAGCCTGCATTTCTAGGATGTCATACTTCAATTCTGCATCCCTGAGTGTTTTGCTGGAAAAGGAAATGGGTTGTTCATACCCTTCTTATTCTTTTGCAATAGTACATCGACAATGCTCTCCTCCGAGGCAAAAGAGAAAATTAAGAATTATTTGGAGTAATTTGGACTAACTAGAACAAGGGACTCAATTAGAGATTGCTTTATCCTTTGAAAGGATGACCTTGATTCTCGTGTCCACTTAATGACAACATAATTTATCAACATGTTTGTAATAGGCCTAATGATTTCAACAAAATTTGGTACAAATCGCCTCAATAAATTTATTTTTCTCAGGAAAGACTGTCTGGCCTTCTTATTTATGGGAATGTCAATTTTTTGAATAACATCTACCCTCTCTAGGTGTATCTGTATTCCTCCTGCAGATATAATGTGACCGAGGATCTTGCCTTCTAACACAGAAAAATAGGATTTTTTGGGATTCAATGAGATTCTATACCTTCTACATTTTTGAAATATTTTCTTTAGGTGTTACAGATGTTCATCATCATATTTTGAAAATATGGTGATGTCATCAAGGAATATCACCATGAACTTGTCCTTTTCACCCACAAATGAAATTTCCATGGCCCTTTTAAAGGTGGCCCCTGTATTCATCAAGCCAAAGGGAATTTTTTCATACATGAAGGTGACCCATGGGGTAGTGAAGGTCATTTTTTCTTTGTCGTCTTCAAGCATTGCTATTTGATTGTACCCAGAATAACCACCCAACATGGAAATCTTGTGGGAACCTACCACCATTTGAAAAATGTGATCCATCTTGGGCAATGGATAGTTGTCTTTCAACAAACACCTGTTCAAGTTTCTGAAGTCCACACATAACTGTATTTCACCACTCTTTTTCCTTACCGACACCAAGTTGGCCACCCAATATGAATATCTCAAAGGCACAATAATCTTGGTATAAAGCATTCTTTTTAGTTCCTTTTCAATAATAGACATCAATATAGGGTTATATTGTCTAATTTTTTTCCTAAATAGCTTAGATCCCACTTTTAGAGGGATTTTATGCAGAACGATTTCAGTATCAAAGGTTTTCAGGTCTTCATAAGACCATGCAAAAATATCAGCAAATTTTTTCATAAAGCTAACATACCTATCTCTCTGCTCATCCGGAAGTGATTTGGATATCTTTATGATCTTGGGATCTGCATCTGTCCCAATGTTACAATGTACAACCTCATATTCCTGAGTTTTAGTTGCAGCATTCCTAGAGACATCATTGTTGTCAAAAAGTCTCTCCAGTGGGACTAAGCCTTTTGTAATATGATTTGTTTTCAGTTCCACAATTTTGTGACCAACCACCTTATTCAAAAAAGAGGTGCCTGCTGAGTTTTTGTTTCATCATTCTTATTTTCTTGGTCAATGGATATATTTGAAAATTTCTCAATATTTTGCAGAAATCTCTTGAGTTCTTGATCGTCACTAAAAACCTGCCAGTGTTTGACATTGTCTGGTATGGTTGTTCTGTGTCTAACCTCCACCTCATATTTAAAATTTGGACCAATGGGAGGCCTGAAAGTACTAGCAACCAGAACTAAAGAGTCTTCTCTTTGATTGGCATCTCTAGGGACAAAAGAAATATTGAAAGCCATAAAGAAATTGTCAACTATGTCCCATACCTCATTCTTGTATTACCTCAGCGTGGACTGTTTTTTTGATAAATGTCCTTCACCTGGTTAAAAACCAAAATTAGAATCACTGAAGACTGACAATTTTTCAATGGCCATATATTTTTCAGCTCTCAATCCCAACACTAAAGCTTCATACTCTTCTATGTTGTTGTTTTTTTCAAATTCTAATTTGTATGAGAGTGATACCACTTCCTTTGAAGGGGAAATAAGGACTATGCTAGCACCAGATCCCTCCTTTGAAGATGAACCATCAAAATACATCTTCCAAATTTCATTCCCTTGGCCTATCTCTTGTTGTTTGTTGCATTTGCTAACAGATAATTCTGGAGCATCATCATTGATATGAAAAATAGATGACCCAAATTCATCTTCTACAACATAGATAGGATGATTACCTGGATTCTGATGATCACTCACAGTGTAATCCAATCTAACTTCTTTGTACAATCTTCTACATTCTCCTCCAAAAACAAGGATGGTCGCATATGTCAAGTCCATCTGTAGAGATCCTCCCACTTTCTTTAAACAAAAATATCCATAACAATACCTTTCATGGGAAATTGAGATAGAAAAACAAAAAGATCCTTAATTACTCCCAAACATTTAACCCTTTTAGAATAAAATGAGTAAAGGTCATGCTATGGCTTGGTGATTTCTAACCCTATCTCATTCATGAAAACCTTAGGCATGACATTGTGTGATCCCCCAGATTCCATAAGGCAGTTGTGCAGAATTTTGTCATGGACATTCAAGGATATGTAAAAAGGTGGGGAAGCATCAGACCTATATTCAATGTGTGGGCCAACTGTGATAGAAGGATTCTAATATTGCAGGTTTATCACATCATATAAGGTAGCAGAAGCAAGTGGGTGCAAAGCCTTCATGATAGACCTTTTAAAAGGATCATTTTTCATTAAATCTGTCGAAGGTACATGAATCTTGATTTTCCTTAACTCATGCTCTATATTAAAAGAAGTTATATGTCTGTCAACTTCTTTCACCTATGGAACAACAAGTTTAGTTGTTTGTTGTTGTTGATCTTTTTTGTTTCTTGTGTCTTTGTTTGGACCTTGCTTGGAAGGAAGATATAATTTTTTATTCTGAGTTGGCACATTTGTTTTGGGACCCCCTGGCCTAGGCCTTAGATCATACTTCTTTTTAGGTTGACTTTGAAAAACCTCTTCTCCCTTTCTGTCATCATCAAACTGGTTTGATAGTTGAGATATTTCATACTTTGACTGGGATAAGTGACTAGGATGGAGGTCAGCTTCATTAAAAATGACTGCAGAATCTTCTCCAACATCATTGCTTTCCTCCATCTCTTCCACTTCATTGTTATGAAAAGGGGGTACAATCCTACGATATTCAACATTTCTTATTTCCCTCTACATGATTTGAGGGGCATTGTTGGGCCTTCTGAACTGGTTAAGGTTCTTGTTTGCAGCTTCCTGATAAGACTTGTTTGGCTTCTTGGCTTCCCATTTTAATTTAGCTATCTCTAAAGTCAGAGCCTTTAATGTTCTGGTCATCTCATGAAGTTTTGGGTCAAATTTTGTTGGTTTAGAAGAAGAAGGAACCTATTCTCTATGTTTCATTTTGTCCCTGCTGGATTTGGTTTTTAATTTCTCTGATGCTAGAATATTAGAGTCGGCCGCCAAGGTTGCTTCTTACATAGATAGCAAAGTGATGGACCTTTTCTCCCTTAAAAGGAGATAAAATTCACCATCAAATGCATTTGCAAATGTGATCTTGGATGAGGTCTCAATTGCCTTGATCTCATCATGTATATTGTTGTACATATTATTAAACCTTTTAGTGAAATATGAAACAAACTCACCATTCTTCCTTCTCAAATCCCCAAACTCAATGATGTAGTACAGGTAATCCCTCCTATCTCCCCATTGATTTAGAAAGGTTTCATCTCATTCCTCAATACTTGCAACAAAGTTTGGGAGAGGACCACGAAAACACTTCCTTACATATCCATCCAGGCTCTACACAAACAACCTCATCCAAACATTTGCATGTTCAATGTTAAAATTGTCTGCAAAGTTGTAAAAAGCTACCAGATGTTCCTCGGCAGTGATATATCCTTCACCATTGTACCTAGGCAAATATTTCATGTAGTCTCCTATTGGAAATGCATTTAGTTTTTGAGGTAACACTAATGGTGCATACCTGATCTTAATGATGACATCCATCATGTTTACAACCATCTTTGGGACAACTAGGATTTGAGGATTAAGAGGAGATACTGGAGTGGTTGCTTGAGGAGATGACAAGGTAGAAGTTGAAGCTAGAGATATATGAGGGATTAATACAAGGGGATTTTCAAAAATTATAATCTCAGGCTGCTTATTATTGAGGATAGGGGCAACCTTTTCAGATGCAGGCTTTCCTTTGGAGGATAAAGAATGTTTCTAAGCAAGTGTGGATTTTCTTAGTTGTCTCTCTGGATCAGAAGCTATTGTATCACCATCAAGATGAGGGTTGGATTTTGAGGCTTTGTTTTTCTCATAGTTTGATTTCTTGAATCCCTTATTGGGATCCAGAGTTCCTTGGTAGATTTTCATTCAATGGAGTCACCAGGTGAAATATGGCAATAAGTGTTGTGCCTAATCTTTTTTCACCATCAAAGATAATATCTAATCATTGTCGTTCTCCCAAGGAAATATTTCTTTATTACTTCGTTCCTGGCAATGATGCTAGAAGATGTTGGTCCTAAGGTCTGCACCTGATTGCTAAGGGAAGAGCTAGGCCACCTCAGTTGTTGGAATGAGTGGTTTTTATAAGTTTGGTTTGTTTGTTTTGATGGTCATTTGATAGATTAGGTTCAAGGGAAGGGGTCTAGTTGGACTATTCCACAATATTCACCATAATGTTTCCCTTAGCCAGTGGCATCTATTATGTTGTAGCAGATACAAGATATAAAAGTAGAACAAAAACATTGACAAGCATACAATTTGTCACTTGCAGCTAGAAATTTCAGATCTAACACATTACATTAAACCTAAAACAATATTTGGAATACACTTCTCAATAGGTTGTAAGCACATTAGTTGAAAGAGAAAGAGTATCTTCTTTGCAAGACATTAAACATGCATCCAAATAAGAAGAAAAGACAAGAAAGATTGACAAAAAGACAGTTTGTTCACCATAAATTATATTCATTGAGTAGAAAACTTTGTAGATATTTACACTTCATAAGCCCAATCTATATCATGATAGCTTTATACACCCGAAAAGTTCAACCTCTTTACATTCACATATTCTTCTATTTATCCACCAAAAGGATTAGAATGCCTATCCCAGATCTAAATTCTAGAGTTCATCTCTCCATTACATTCAGACCTGTAGATATTAAACTTCATCATTCACTTATGATTACAATTCATGAACACTTCTTTACATTGAGTGAAGTAGATTTTAAGTGCTAGTTGGTAGGGATAACTCCCCTTTCTGGGCCCATAACTTCGACCTAATCAAAACATTGTTTTTATCAAAAAGACATTTATTACACCCGGCTATAATATCTCTAACTAAAACAAAAAGATTCTATCACTGGAACTAGAGTCATTGTTGATAACTAAAGTGTAGGAGTTGCACAACAAAAGTCTTCAAAAGCTGGAATGGGTTGTTCACTTTGCATGGATCCACACGTATTCCACTAACTGGAGAAAGGCTTTCACATTGGAGAAAAACTTGCATAGGCCTCAAATTTCCTTACTTGTTGATAACAACAGTCTTAGATGATATCCTTTAGGAACATGCAGGCCTTTTGATTTTTTTCTGCAACTTTTGGTACTTTTTTTTCTATAATTTCGAATGTTGCATCTCCAGTATTTGATTTTGTTGTTGCATGTCTTGAATCTATTGTGTCATACTATCATTATTCTATTTGAGGGTTTCCACCTGTTATTTGGTTTCCTCCATTTCCTTGTTGCCTTCAACCTCGGGCTTGATCTTTGTTTTCATTATGTTCCCATTTTTAAGTTCATGCTCTTCCTCAACAGCAAGACTATTGAGATCAATGGAGAGCTTAGCTTTCCTAGGTCTCATCTCATACTTGGGATTCTTCTTAGGTTTTTCTTCAATGATTGTTTTCACAGGTTCATGTACCATCATAATTTCCCCCCTTGCCTCTAGTTTGGTCTCTTATAAGACCTGCTCTAGGACATGCTTTGTTTTTGGACCAGTTTCTTCAAAAAAATTCTCTGGGTCTGAGCCCGTGTCTTCTAAATCTTGTTCTGGATCTGGACCAGTAGTTTCCAAATCTAGTCTATTCATGTACTAGGAAACCTCAATAGCATGCTTGTAAAGTCTATTCATATTTTATTATATCACCCTTAACTAAGTATTTATGTTTTTTTTCAAGCAACAGTGCTACCGCAGTAGTGAAACAAGCGATATTTAGCAAACATCGTGTCATACAAGGGTCCACATGTCTAGTGATAGTGTAGAGAAGAGTACCCATTATGGTATGTATGCTTCAAAATTAGAAATATTTACTGTGATTGTAGATATTTATTTTCTGACTTATACTTATATATTATCTTCTCAAAATTGAAGAGCATGTAGCTCAGGAGGGTGAAATGTGAGAGCAACCAAGTGGATAGGATATTAACACACCAATTGTCCCAGCTACGGAGACAAGTAAAGAGAAATAGTGTAATGTTAATCAAAACAATGAATTAGTTATTTCAATTATATTTCAACATATTGATATGATCATTTTTGTTGTTCCAATTCACGACCCTGAACAGATGCCAGCTAACTCTTCTCAGCGACGTACTAGAAGTATGGTACATGAGCGCACACAAACAATAGAAGGACAGGGCACATGAAATACAATGTCCTTGGATGATTATGATATCCCAATTGTCAGTTTTATGAATGTAAAAAAACATAAATCAAAGAAAAATTAGATGTATAAATTC
>ML788238.1:224022-234115 GCA_009831015.1 Picea engelmannii
AGGGGTCTTCACATGTACGTCATGGGATATATAGGCCTAGTTGATGGAGGATTCCCTCACAACAACAATGTATCCCGTGTACATTGCAAATACCCTCATATTACCCCTATATAATTTATTGCATTGCTCATTCTTTGCATCTTACTATTATTCGCATCTTATGGATAGAAGTTCCTATAAGGCGAGGTAAAATGTATAGAATCTCATATGTTCATAAATTATCTAGCATTCATTCTTTGGTTAGTAATGCCCTTCAATCCTCCCTAGCTCATTATAAATCCCTCTAAGATCACCATCAAGGCTTTGTCTAGTTTCAAATTGGTGACTGACTTTGGTTGTATATGGACAAACAATGTTTTAAGGGGTAGCATCATAAAAAACTCAAGCCTATTTGATATTGTCCCTAATGAAATATGGTAATACCATATTACATTGTAATATGGCACTACCATATTACAATGTAATATGGTAATCCCATATTACATCGTAATATGGCATTACCATATTACAATGTAATATGGCATTACCATATTACATTGTAATATGGAATGACCATATNTATATGGACAAACAATGTTTTAAGGGGTAGCATCATAAAAAACTCAAGCCTATTTGATATTGTCCCTAATGAAATATGGTAATCCCATATTACATCGTAATATGGCATTACCATATTACAATGTAATATGGCATTACCATATTACATTGTAATATGGAATGACCATATTACATTGTATTATGGTATACCATATTACAATGTAATATGGTATACCATATTATATATCTCGTGTAATTTTATTTTTTTTAATTTAAAGAACGCGTCGCAATATCGACGATAATTCGTCAAAAGCCAATTTTTTATTTTGAACTTTCGTCGTTATAGCGACGAAAGTTCGTCGCAATGTGCCAAGGTTTTGTGTCACACATACAGCATCTACGTCGTAATTTTTTGTCTTGGCATAAATTTATGTCGCTATTGCGACGCTTTTTCATCGCAACGTTCCACAAATGTTTTTTACATTGCCAAATTTTGTTGTCGTAATTGCGACGATGCATAAGCTTAACATACCTTGATTGTGATGACACGTGGTGAGCTAATTTCATCATTGTTTCCATGAACACCTGGTTTGTGGATATAGCAACTAAATTAAAGTGATGAAAAAAAGTCTTGGCTTTCGTGGAAATTGTGACGAATGAGTGTGGCAATAGCAACAAAAAATTGTCGCAAATTTGGTCATATGTACTAGTGCCTCATGGATTTGTAACCCTTCCAGGAATCCAAAATACTAAGGGGATATCTGGAAATAAATAATCTCTTTCAATCTTCTTGAGATAATCTTTGAGATTATTTTGTATATGTAGTTTCATAGGGAGGGGAAAAAAATTCATAGCAAGAGGGGTTATCAACCTTAGGAATTGATGCTATAAAGGTGTTTTGAAGCCTTCCAAAGTTCTCTCAGTGGATCTTGAGGCCTCCACTACTCTTCTAAGATCTTATTCGATAAAATCATAACAATTAAGAAACAATTCAATAGGGAGGCCATCTGGCTTCGGACTTTTGTCCTTCTAGAAGCTATGGAGGGTTCTGAGGAAATCTTTTTTTCCCACCTCCACCATAAGTGATTGAATCTTATCTGGTTCAACAAATATGGGGAAGAAACTAGATAATTGAATCATTGCTGCAATGGTATATCGAGATTCATATTTGAATAAGGATATAAAATACTTCACCCCTTTAGAAGTGATTCCAGGGAAGTTCATTTCCCATGATCCATCCTCTTTTGCAATTTTCCAGACAAAGTTTTTTTTTTCCTGTAGTTGGAAAACCTGTGGAAAATTTTTGTTTTATCATCTCCTGCCTATAGACAAATTTCCCTTCTTTTCAATCACCATTCTTTACCTTTGTCCATAAGTATTTTTCTTTTCTTTTTTTCATGTTGACTTAACTCATATTTCTGATCTTCTGTCAAAAAATCAAATCCATCATTGGTGTATCTAGAGGACAAAATATCTTCAAACTCCTTTAAAGTTATATCATTCTCTCTTTTTTTCTCCCTAGAACATAAGAATGCCACCTTCTTGACCTTTTTCAAGTTTTGGGGGAATTGGATGGGTGATGATTCATTAAGAGAGTCATCTTTGTTTTTTTACACAAAGTGATCTTCCTTCAACCATTCAGGGTTCATATTGAAGGGGATGGGTGGCTTCCCTTGGGAAAGGGTGATCTGTAAACTTTCGTGGATATCCCACTGGAAAAATTTGTCACAATAGATCTGATAAATAAAACTAAAATCTACACTATGAAGGTTAATTTCCTTTAGATTCCAGAATATTTAGTTACTGGTTTTCTATTTATGCATGAAATAGATAAAATACGAAAAATAGAGAAAAATAAAGTACAATCACACACCATCCACAATATAACACAAATATTTTCTCTAGGAAACCCTTATGGGGAAAACCCAACTAGGAGGTGAGGTTGTTTTGTTCTATTATCTCTGGTATGGAGATAATGCAAGCACAAAGGAGAAGGGACTCTCTATGGAGTTACCTAAGACTTGTGGCCTATTATGATGCTACAAAACATTAACCCCCTCTATTATGCTCTCTAATTTATGACTCCTAATTGTTGTTCTCTAATATGGAACAAAATACAATAACATAGAATGGAACCCTTTCTCCTCCTAGTGGCCCAATATTTAACATAACCTGATAGCCATCTAGGGGTAGGTTTTTGACTTCCTCAACCCTCAATTGTGATAGGGCTTTGAAACTTCTATAATCTTATTTAAATTCCTCACATGGCTAACCCAAATATGCATGAGTAATGGGGGTTGACATGGCTGTTGGTTTTGGAGCCTGATTATCTTTCTGATTCAGAGGTCTTTTACTTTCAGTCGTGTTTATACCCCATGAAGTATTTACACCCTAGAAGTATGTACACTCTTCCACGTGGGGGAGTGCAGAGGGGGGGTTCAGGATCAAGTGGGCCCCCAGTAGGGGTTCAGGGGCAGCATCCCCCGATGGGGGTTCAGGGGCGAAGACCCCAAAGGAAAAATTGCCTTGTAAATGTATATTGTAATTTCATTGTAAATCTGGACCATTCATTATAAGTTCGCAGATCTAACGATAGAGATTATGTTAGGGTTTTTTTTCCCTAGAAAGCAACCCTCTTTTATGAGGGAAATGTATTGTGGCTATGGTTTATGGTGAATATTGTATTTTGAGATAGGATACTGTGAGAGAAAGAAGAGGAAGTTACAGTGGGTTTGTTGTAGGTTGTATCCCTTCATATGCTGGATAATAATAAAGGAAGGACCTGGCAATTTCTCTGGTGGACATAGCCCACACTGGGTGAACCACGTAAATCTGTGTCTCTATTGTATTGTGTATCTTATGTGTTTTGTTTCCACACTTGTTTTATTTTATTGCTCAACGGTCATGTTCTTATAACAATGGCATCCTCGCATACCATGGTGGTCGACACGATAGGTCAACTTGATCCAAATTATTTTCGGCACGAAATGAGAGCGGAGATATAACACAGAAATATACAGAGATATTGAAAGAGAGCCAATAATATAACATTGATATATCATAGGTATAACCATAAACATAGATATACAGTAATACACAATTTCTATTAATGAGTGAAATGTACAAAACTATAGAAATACAGAGTGAAAGACTCGCTAGAATGGTGGAATCTTATCTCTGAGAAGAGATGTGATGGATACTCGCATTTGTAAGAAGATGATTGTTACAATGAGGTTCCAAGGCATTTTTAACATAGAGAAAATCCAAAACCATAACCCCAGAAGATGAAAAACCAACAGTTTTGTGGTCCCCGTTTTGGGTAGTTTGGTGTATCAACTTCCTAGGGGCATAACTTTGGCATATGATCTTTGTTTGGGGCACACGATAGCTCGTTGGAAAGGTATCATAGAGGAGATTCATTTTGGGGGATTAATAAAAGAATTTGGCTATCATTGAGGTGATCGATCCCAAAAAAAGAATTCATTTAAGCCCTCAAAATGGCCCCAGAAATTTAGGAACCGAAAAACTACTAAAAATAGTAAATTGTCAGAAGACTACTTTGAGACAGTTGGAATATCTGGGTGGCCACCGATATCCACCTGAATCAATCCTCCCTCCTTAGGAAGCAATGATCTCCATTTCATTGAGTGTCCGAGGGAGAGGGAAAAGCGTTTGTTGAATCTGCATCTTGATGAGTTGTCTGCCTTGCTAGAGAAGTTGTGTTGCTTAGCTTGTTGAAGGTTTTCACGAACCTGTGGCTGGAAGGGTTGGACCTTTTTAACTAGTATGGCTACATGAGATGACTGTGTGCAGAAGGAATCCTTGTTCTTTGCTAAATATTTTGACCTGCTTCTGTTGGACAAAAGGTGCTTGGGCTGAGGTTGCAATGGTGTTCTTCTGTTCACCTTTTGAATAGATTGTGAAGAAACTAAATTTTGTAGTATGAGATAATACCTTGTGGCACTTTTTAGGTGGGACAGTAGTCGGAACTACCTCTTCTATCCTATAGAGATGACCCCCTAGAGTAATAATGACATTACGGGGTCGAGACTCATAGATAGCATGGTGCTTCCACATATATGGTTGGCCCAATAGAACATCACAAACATCCAGTGGGGAAACATCACATAATACCTCATCCTTGAAGGGTTGGATGCCATATGAAAATTGACACTATTGGTTGACACAAAAATCTCATCCCTGGTGAAGCCATCCAATGTTGTATGGTTGTGGGTGTGGTGTTGTTGGCAATCCCAATTGTTTGACGACCTCTGCTAAGATGAGGTTCTTTTGGCTTCCGCTATCAACAATGAAATGCACGGGGTCCCCTTCACCCACATATGTGAATGAAAAAGGCACTCCCACTCTTCAGGATCTGATGGTTCTTCTGGTTTAATTGTTGTGGTCATGACAGTAGCAGTGGGGTCTACGTCAATGATCTATATTCTCCTATTATTTTCTGAATCAGATTCCAAATCGAGGTTCGACTCCTTTTCTTTGATATCGACCACCAATGACTATTTTGAGCGACATTCATGAGTGTTGTGTCAGGGGATTTTGTGAAAATCACACTGCTTTCCAGTGTCCTTCTTGGTCTTCCTGTGACCCTTATTTTCTTGTGGCTTGGACTAGTTTTTGGGAGGCTTTTTGTTAGGGTCGTATTTATCATACTTTGGTTGTTTCGGATTTGCAGACCCAAACTCCCATTTGTTTTGGTGCCTAAATTTCTACTCGATTTGGCAGCATATCGATAGGCAGCTCCCAGTGATGAGATGTCCAGAAACTCCATTTGAGTTTAGATGTATCTGTGTAGAGCCCCATGGTATTTCAGTACCAAATGTCACTCAGAATCTTTGATACCCAGCTTGTTGCGCAAGGTATGGAAGGTATTGGTGAACTCTGGCACTGCTTGGCCCCTCTCTTGATGCAGTGTGGTCCATCTCATGTACTTGTCATCATAGTTACCAATAGGGTAATATTGTTCGTTGACCGCATCCACACAAAAAAACCCAAGTGGGCTCAGCCCCATATATTCCAAACTCCTATATGGAACTTTTCTCCCAGTAAGTTTCCCACCAATGTTTGACATGGCGAAGAGCTTTAAGGAGTGCAAAGGTGATATTTTCCCTGTCGAAAAAATTGCAAACAGGGAAATAACCTTCTAGTAGATTTAACCATTTTTCTAAGGCATATGTATCTATATCAAGGGGGTGTGCACAAGTTCTAGACACAAGAACACCAAAAACATCATTTAATTCCTCAAAATGGCTCTGCAAGGTTCTAGACCCCAATTTTCCAAACTGGGTCCTGCTACTAAAATGACCCTGCAAGCTTATTCCTCCAATTTTTTCCACTTTGGAAGCATCTAGACAGATGAAAAATAATATAGTGATCCAATCTGGATCAAAGGGCCACCTCCAGGATCATTGGATTGTGATCAAAGTCCCCGCCTAAGGGAACCCTTTATCGAATTATAAGTGCATCTTCAAGGAAATATTATGAAACCATAAAGTGGTCCAACCTATTTTATATTTGTTCCTTTCATGTCCTCTTATTGGTCGAAGTTGGGGTGAGTTTTGTCAGTTCCATATCTAACAAGCCTACACTTTCCAAATTGATTACGAAGAAACTAGATAGACTATCCACCTAGGCTCTTGGCCTCCAAATCTCTAATGCACCAAGGAATAAGTTCAGATCTCCTCCAACCACCTCCAGCCCTTTATGGATCTACGGACTATTGAAGAATTTTTCCTTGTATTACTTCCTCTCAAAGTAAGGGTCATAAATATTCAAGCAAGTAATTTATTTTCCATAATCCAGAGAAAGGAGAGAGATCCCAGACCCAAATGCAAAACCCCAAGAGTTATAATAGAAGAATATCCATGTCCTCCACCCTGTTACATTTCCCATAGATTTTTCTAAAGCATCAATAAAGCTAAAATCCCACCCCCTTAAGAGCTTGGGTAAATATTGAACTACTTTCTCCCTGCATGTCATCAATTCTTATAAAAACATGACAGAGGGATTATGAATCTCAACTAACTTTTGAATAGAAAATTTATTTGAGGAAAGTTCTCTACAATTCATGGTTAGGAATATCATTTTGAAACATCCCTAGGACCATTTTCTCGGAGGGACCCAATCAATGATTGTTGTCATCATATGTCTAAGGTTGTGTTTGGTATCCTCCGAGGTTTGGGAGTCACTGAGTGATTTTGAGCCCAAATTATTTTTAGTTGAGGGGACAGGGACATCCAGAGGCTTAGGCTCAATAGAGAAGGTCCCTCCCAATCCATCCAAAGGAATGACAGGAGGGGACCGGGAAGTAGACTTAGAAATAATGGAGATTAATTACTATTTAATGTAAACCGAATAATGGTTCCAACCGTCTAAATCGAATATCATCCTATATATTGTACTCCTCAATTGATTTAATAAAAATGCAGTGTGGCTTTGCTTTGATGGCCTCCATGTGTTGCCTCACCTGAGATAAGCCAATTCCATTCCTTCTATTTTAAAGTTGGTATCAGAGCCTTAGGTTGGGAGAAGAGATCATTGTTGTGTGCGCCCACTGACTGTGAAGAATACCATTTGAACCCTTTGTTGTGTTGTGAGAGATTGTTGAGAGAATGTTGATGTCTCATGCTCTCACATTGAAAATAGTCTCTGAATATTTGTGGCCCACTGGCTAGAGTAGAGTCGCTTGTCAGAACGTTGTTTAGTTGTCATTTTGGAAGAGGCTATTGGGTAGAGTAGAGTTGTCGACCACCCATGTTGAGTCGTTGGTTAGGAAGAGGACCAATTAATGGAATGTTGGAATGCAAGTATATGATCTTTTCAATATCAAAATATAAACGAGGAGCCACGTTGAGTTATTGTGTGAGAGGAACCATGCCCATTTTCTCTATGAGAGAGGTGGATCGCTAGTTCGTTGAAGGCCTCCACGATTTCTTTCTCCGGATTTGACCAAAACCCCATATCTTTGTTCTACAACTTTTTCATCTCTGCTACGTTCAAGCAACCGCAATAATATTCCCCGCAATAATTTCCATATGCCACTCCACGGATCGTATTTTGCAGACCTGATCGTCTGCTGGCCGGTGAGTGATCATTAGAGGTAACCGGAATTTGTTGCACATGAGCTACCATTTTCATGGATACTTTCTCATGGATATTCAACTGAGTATTTCCTCCTCTTGAATGGTTAGACAGACGATTCTTGTAAATTTATCCATTTTCATCATATTTAAATGAGTTGGGAAGAAAGTAAATCCATAGATTCTTGTTCATAGAATGGAGTCATTGGTGTTTTTGTTGTCGACACCTCCGTCTTGGGTTTGAGAGGCCACACCATTTTATCAACTAGTTTCCATTCTTGGCGCATGATCGTTGCTTTGGAGTGGAGTTTGTTGTGTAAAGGAGTTTGCAAAGATGGCGAATACACTTGTTGAAACTTATCTCAATGAAGCCAATAAATTGGATGGCTCGAATTTCGTCAATTGGAAATTCAAAATGCAGACCTTGATGAAATGTTATGGTGTATGGACGATCGCGAAAGGAGATGAAGCGCAACCCGATGCATCTGCAGGTGTGACAGTGGCAACAATCCAAGATTGGGATAAGTGGGAGATAAAGCCAAGGTATTATTACGAATGTCTGTGAAAGATAATATAACTCCTCACATTAGAGATGCTAAGACTTCTAAAGAAACCTGGAAAGCACTTAAAGATTTGTATGAGACTAATAATACAAATCGTATTCTTTTTCTAAAGAGTAAATTTCTAAGTATTAAAATGGATATAAATGAGTTTGTTGGTACTTTTATTGGGTGAATTAAAGACATGAAAGATAAATTGGGAGATATAGGAAGAAAAGTGTCAAACATTGATCTTGTCACAATTTCCCTAAATGGAATGCTAGAGGACTATCAAATGTTTATAACAGGCCTTGCAGTGAGAGAGAAATATCCTACCTTTGAGGAATTGATAGGTATATTGTTGCAAGAAGAAGAGAGGCGCACAAATTTGAAGCCAAATTTGAAGCCTCGGAATTCAGACTTAGCACTGTGGACAAAGAAGAGATTCCCTAAAGGGAAATCAGGAGAAGGAGGCAGAGGAGGAAGTTCATTTCATAAGAATTCATTTCCAAATCTAAATCAAGGTATGCCATCTAATAGAAATGAACCTAAGTGTTTCTATTGGGGTAGGATTGGGCATCTTGCCAAAGAATGTTATAAGAAGAAAAATGATGAGGCTAGACATAAACATAAGAAACATTTAGGACACTTTGCAAAAGAAAACCCAAATTTTGATTCAAAAGATCTTAGACTATTTGTGTATAATGTTGCATTGTCTACTGAAACCGATGATGTTGATGCATGGTTTGTTGATTCTTGAGCTTCAATTCAAATGACATGTAACAAGAATTGGTATATAAACCTTAAAGAAACACATAATGGTGCCCATATTTATCTTGGAGATGATCGTTCTTATCAAATCAAGGGATATGGAGATATTCCAGTAACACTTCTGAATGGTACTATCAAACACATTCACAATGTTGTGTATGTCCATGGGATAAAGAAAAACTTGATTTTTATGTCCACAATTACAGATCAAAATTTGAAGGTCAAATTCCTCAAGACACATTGTATAGTGAAGGACTTGCGGGATCATTACAGAATTGTTGCCTCAGGAGTCAGAGTTGGAGGTCTGTACAAACTTGATGTCACCAACACGAATCATCAAGCATGGACTTCTGCAACTATGCCTATAGAAACTCTTTGGCACCAAAGGTATGGTCACATTAATTATCATGATTTGTTGTTATTACAAAAACAAAGTATTATTGAAGGACTCCCTATGTTGAAGAATGAGTATGTTGCTTGTGAAGGTTATGCATTAGGAAAGATGCACATAGATGAATTCCCCTCTAATTCTGATAGGAGAAAGAAAGATGTATTGGAACTTATACATATTGATGTTTGTGGACCAATGCAGACAAGGTCCTTAGGTGGTGCTTATTATTTTTTGCTATTTATTAATGACTGCACGAGATACACATGGGTTTATTTCCTTAGGAAAAAGAGTGATGTTTTTTAACACTTCAAGGAATTTAAAAACATGGTGGAGAAGCAAACAGGAAAGTCCATCAAAATACTCCGCTCAGATCAAGGGGGAGAGTATAGATTAGGGAAATTCATCAAGTATTGCAAAGATCATGTAATAGTACAACAATTTACAGTACCCCACACTCCACAGCAGAACGGAGTTGCAAAAAGGAAAAACATAACTCTGGTGGAGTGTGCATGAAGTATGATGAAAGGTAAGAATCTCTCAATTGTTTTTTGGCCAGAGGACATTAACACTGTCATTTATTTAAAGAATAGAAGTCCAACATGGTGTCTTGATAACAAAAATCCTTTCGAAGCCTTGTATGATTCTAAACCAGCAGTTAATAATTTGAGGATATTTGGGTGTAAGGATTTTGCACATATTCCAAAGGAGAACAGGAAGAAGCTTGATGTTGAAGCTATCAAATGTATTTTTATAGGGTA
>ML788238.1:251676-269668 GCA_009831015.1 Picea engelmannii
ATTAAATGGATTATTAAAGTAAAGTGCTTTTGTTAGTAAGTTGAGTTTTATTTAAGGAAATGTAGCATTAGTGAAGTAAATAATAGTCATTGATCTCAAGTGAGGTGAGAAGTGATCTCAACCGTTAATCACTTTGGAGATTATGGATGGGTAATAAATCAATCTTATAAAAGAAAGTCTAGGGTGAAGGAGGAATATCTTTGACACTTGACAGATTGATTGAGAGAGATTGATTTGACACAGAGAGCCTTGGATCACAAAGGACTGTGATTCAAAGAGATCTTAGATAGGTGGAGAAGGACTTCCATCTAGAGATATAGGCTAGAGGAAGAGAGAGAAAAATCGTACAGTAGAAGGATCAGATGTTGTAGATAGTCCAGGTATTCTGGAACAGGTCACTCATTCAACATGAGTTTCAACGCTACAGTCTTGCAGATAGTGCGGGACAACACAAGTATTGTAGAAATTTTAATACAAATTATGTATTGCCTAGATTCTCCTGATCTAACAATTATATGCCACTGTTAAATATATAATCGCTTCTACTAAAATTCTTGTGGAATTTAAAACACGATCGCCAATTGCAATATCAAGAAGAAAGATCAATCACACATAACACAGATGTTTTTACCGGAAAAGCATAAAGTTGAAAACCCCACTATCATATATTATGTATATATCATGGATCATGAAACAATATCATACAAAACTCTAATCCAAGAGCTCTCAGTACAATATACAATCGTCTCACACTGTCATACAAAAATTGGCAAATGCATGTGCCAATTTATTGCCTCTAGATAGCCTGCCTCTGCGCAATCCCTGCTAATGGAAAATCCCTGCAATGAATCGAATCACTCTTGCCTAGGTTGCGCATTCCTCATGGGCACATCCATTGTGTGTGTGGTTGCATGAATGCACTCGCTAATGTCACAATTGATAGTCAAACTGTCCCTTTCACCTGTTATCTCAACTGGGTGTCCACTGGATCTGACATGCATGTAGTTAACAGTGGTAAATCTTCAGTTGCATGTGATATCACTGATTGTGAATTAATTAATAATTAATTCACTGATCTCTCACTAGTGTAAGTTCATTTACAACTAGTACGACTGAGCTTAACTCACTTAACTGAGTTAAACTACTTCACAACTCAGATAACTACACATCCAACTCTATTAAAACTTCGAATCACTCAATTACAACTAATTCGACTTGCATGTCCCACCAATCAACCTTTGAACTCGAATTTCCTATAGCTAACAGATTTTCCACTTCAGTTAACTATTTCCAAGTTCTCATTGAGAATAGACTAACATTTATTTTCCAACTATTATTAAGGGATAATAATATTCGGCATACATCTATAAATAGAATTTGCTCACCATCTATAAATAAACATCATCTATAAATAGAATTTTCTCATCATTTAAAAATAGACTTCCACCTAAAAATAGCTTGAGGCTCCATCCTAGTGTAGGTGCATAATTTTCACTAGGATCTTCTTGTTGAATCTCAACACTCCCTCTCAACAAGAAAGGGATTATCCTTCACCCTAATCCTGTCTTTATGGTATTCAAATTTTCTCCTGGTGAGCGCCTTCGTCAGAATGTCTACATACACTTCTTCCGTAGGAATGTACTGAAGCAACATGATATTCCACTGCACACAATCTCTGATATGATGATATCGGATATCTATATTCTTAGATCTATCATGAAACATAGGATTAATGGAGAGTTTAATGAAACTTTGATTATCACAATGAATCACTGTTGGATCTAAATGAGAACCAAACAAACCAAACAAGATATTTCTCATCTAGATAGCCTCACATGAATCTTGACTCACTTCCATGTATTCCGCTTTCGTTGAACCGAGTGCCACAGATCTTTGTTTCATGTTGTACCAAGAAACAGTCGTAGGTCTGATACTAAAGATCCCCCCTGATGTGCTCTTTCTGTCTGTTGGGCTGCCCCCCCAATCTACATCCGTGAGGCCATGTAACTTCACCTCATTCATCTGTCTGTACCATAAGCCATACTCATGTTTTCCCCTCGGGTATATCAGGACATGCTTGCCCGCCTTCCAAAAAAGCTTGGTAGGCTTAACCATCGCTTGACTCATTTGGTTAACCGCATAGCAAATGTCTAGTATCATGTTCACTAGATACATTAGCAAACCCACTAATTGTCGATAGACAGTAGAATCCACTACCTCTCCATAAGTAGCATCCTCTTTCCTCCAGTTTCCTGGAAGAGGAGTATCCATGGGTTTGCATCGCTCCATGTGAAACTTACCCAGTATCTCCCTTGCATACTTTCCTTGAGACACAAAAATTTCACCATCTCGCTGCCATATTTCCAATCCAAGGAAATAATGAAGAAGGCTCATATCCTTCATCTCGAACTCCTTTGCAAGGTCCTCCTTGCATGAGTGTATCATCTGCTCATCACCAGTCATTATTAAATCATCAACATAAAGAACAATGATTAAAAGCTTACCCTCCACCACTGCATACCCCCAAGTGGGATCTTGCACTGCTTCCTGAAAGGAAGATGGTTCAGCCACAATACATTTTCTCATGAGAGCCATGTATCCAATAAATCGATCAGGAGACTGTCTATGTCTGCGCTATGAAGTAGGGGCTCCTACATTCTGTGCAACATCTAGTCCCAATATATTAGCTTCTGTTGTGCGCTTTCTGTCATTTCTGATGGATGGCTCTGCATGAGTGGATTCCTCCATTCCATGAACCTCCTCATGTGGCTGATCCACATCTTGAGGCTCATCTTTGGGAATCAGCAGTTCCTCCTCTGCATGCAAGTCTAGCTCCCTCTCAAGCGACAACTGCATGGATTTCCCCTCATCGAATTTTATATCCTGTCGCATAATAGTCATCTTACTGTTAGGAAAATACACACGATAATTATGGGGTGTTTCTGTGTACCCCACAAATATCCCAACTTCAGCAGTCAGCTCCATCTTCTTCCTGGTGTTCTTGGTCACATGCACATAAACAGATGAGCCAAAAATCTTTAAATGAGAAACATCAGGTTTCTTACCAGTGAAAGCTTCTTTAGGTGTACTCATTCCAAGTACTCTATGAGGACAACGGTTTTGCACATAAACCACAGTGTCGCATGCTTTCACCCACAAATGCACCAGTAGACCTTGATTATGCAACATCGCTCGTGCTGCACCCACGATCATTCTGTTCTTCCTCTCTGCGACCCCATTTTGCTATGGGTTATGAGGCGTTATGAGTTCTCTTCGAATTCCTTATTTCTGCAGAAGTCTTTGAATTCGTTAGAGATGTATTCTCCACCATTATCGTTGCTCAGAGCCTTCACTTGCTTCCCCGACTCTTTCTCCACCAATGCTTTAAAATCACAAAACTTTGAGAATGTTTGATCCTTCTTCTACATGAAGAAGATCTAGCATTTACGAGAAAAATCATCAACAAAAATAACATAATACTTATGTTTTTTTTTTTAAGCAACCAATAATGGTCCACACACATCTGTGTGAATTCTCTCCAGGATCACTGAAGCATGGTTCTCCTTTTCATGAAAGGTGGACTTTACATACTTCCCCATGGTGCAACCCTTTCACTGATCTAATTGAGTAAGTGTTCCCATTGGAAGTCTAGTAGATATTTGTTGCATGATTTTTAAGGCTCCATGATGAAGATGGTCCAATCACCTCTGCCATAATTTCCTCTCATCTCGGCTCACCACTTTTTTTGCCTTGCCCATCATGGCAGCGCAACCATCTACCTCCAGCTTGTATATATTCTTAACTCGAATCCCTATATTCTTGACTTGACCCGTTGTTTTATGTCACAGGAAAGGTTTTCCATCGTTGAAAACAACATCATAGCCTCTGTCCTCCAACATTGCGACTGAGACCAAGTTTTTCTTCAAACCTGGAACATGCATAACATATTTCAATTGAAATGGTTTACCTGACTCCCTATGAAAGGTAATGGTACCAATGCCAGTTTCACTGTATCATCCATCGTCGCCCATCTCTATATGCATTTTGAGATCTTTCTCCTCCAAGTCACTGAAAAGCTCCTTATCTCTCGTCATGTGGAAGGAAGCGCCACTATCCAAATACCACATTGATCCCAATTCACTTAATGCCATGCATGCGATCAAGGAGAAGTCAAGTTCAAATTGCAAGGCAAGGGCCTCACCAGCTGCAGCTCCAGCAGCCTTCTTGTTCTTGTTCTTCTGCGGATAGTTAGTAGTGAGATGCCCATGTTCGTGATAGTGAAAACACTTCACTTTGGACAACTCCAACTTCTTTCCTTTAGACTCGGATTTTGAATGGAATTTCTTCCCCTTCCCTTTCCTTGCCTTGGCAGCCAAAGAAAAATCCACTTCGTCATCATGCTTTGATGAAGATCCATCTCTAGTGTTCCGCCTGAACTCCTCTTGCACCAAATCCAACCATAGTCGTTCCCAATCTGGAAATTTTTCCCTTCCATTGATAGAGTATTGATAACTGTGCCAACTCTTGGGAAGTCCTAGGAGCGCCAAGCTCACCAAATCATCATCAACGACTGTTATTCCCACACTCCCCATCTCATCCTGACATTGGACAAACTTCGTGAGATATTTTGGAATGGAGTCGCCCTTCTCCATCTTGATCTTCCTAATTTTATCTTTGAGTGCCAATTTTATATGGTCGTTGTTGTTTTGGAATAGATCCGTCAAATCCTTCCACATTGCATATGGTGTGGCTTTCCCATGGAGGTTTGAGACAATGTGGTCTCGTACTCCCTCCAACAGGATCCTCCTTGCCTTTGCCACTTTCTTTTGTCATGCATCAAGATTTGCAACGTCTACAGCATCTGGCTTAGGAACATCTTTGTCAATGAATTCCTTCAAGCCATTGTCTTCAAGTACTACCTCCATCCTGTCCTTCCAAGCAATGTAGTTCGAGATTCCCTCGAGTGCATACTCTAACCTCAAGCCATTGAAATCCATTTCTATCTTGAATCAGTTGTAGCACCAAGAAAGTCTTTCTGCAAATTCGAATTCTATCCAATCACAAACTTAGCTTCTACAATCTTTTGCGCTTTGATACCATGTAGAAATTTTAATACAAATTATGTATTGCCTAGATTCTCCTGATCTAACAATTATATGTCGTTGTTAAATACATAATCGCTTCTACTAAATTTCTTGCGGAATTTAAAACACGATCGCCAATTGCAATATCAAGAATAAAGATCAATCACACATAACATAGATGGTTTTACAGGGAAAGAATAAATCTAAAAACCCCACTATCATATATTATGTATATATCATGGATCATGAAACAATCTCATACAAAACTCTAATCCAAGAGCTCTCAGTACAATATACAATCGTCTCACACTGTCATACAAAAATTGGCAAATGCATGTGCCAATTTACTGCCTCCAGACAACCTACCTCCTCTGTGCAATCCCTGCTAATGGAAAATCCCTACAATGAATTGAATCACTCTTGCCTAAGTTGTGCATTCCTCATGGGAACATCCACTGTGTGTGTGGTTGCATGAGTGCACTCACTGATGTCACAATTGATCGTCAAACTGTCCCTTTCACCTGTTATCTCAACTGGGTCTCCACTGGATCTGACATGCATGTAGTTAACAGTGGTAAATCTTTAGTTTCATGTGAGATCACTGACTGTGAATTAATTAATAATTAATTCACTGATCTCTCACTAGTGTAAGTTCAGTTACAAGTAGTACAACTGATCTTAACTCACTTAATTGAGTTAAACTACTTCACAACTCACATAACTGCACATCCAACTCTGTTACAACTTCGAATCACTCAATTACAACTAATTCGACTTGGATGTCCCACCAATCAACCTTTGAACTCGAATTTCATATAGCTAACTGATTTTCCACTTCAGTTAACTATTTCCAAGTGTTCATTGAGAATAGACTAATATTTATTGTCTAACTATTATTAAGGGGTAATAATAGTCGACATACATCTATAAATAGAATTTGCTCACCATCTATAAATAGACATCATCTATAAATAGAATTTTCTCATCATCTAAAAATAGACTTCCACCTAAAAATACCCTGAGGCTCCATCCTAGTGTAGATGTATAATTTTCACTAGGATCTTCTTGTTGAATCTCAATAGGTATCAGTGTAACAGTCGCGTTATTGTCATACAGAATCGTACAACAGGTTTGGTAGCAGATCATGCAATCAAGTTTTGATGTACTTTGTATCTTTTCTATTTGGGCCATTTTCCCAGTAAGGGAGCCCTTGTAATATTTGAAGTTATTTGAATGATAAGCTTAGCTGATGGGAAGAATATGTTTGTGTCTTGTGCATGAGATTTTTGGTTTCCAGTATTGCTTCTGCTATCTTTATTTGAGTTGAATATTCCAACAGTGTATTTTTTTGTTTTGTAAGCTGCTAATCTGATTTGCAGCAAGGAAATCACTAGATAAAAATATACCTAGGTGTTGAAAAAGGGATTTTGACACATGTATGCCATGTCCCTTCTCCTTCATACCTGCAATCGTGCTTAGGAGTGGGTGATGTGCGATGTGAGTCGAGCCATCATTGTGCCAACCACTTGTGCCCCATCCCCTCCTTATGTATGTGTGTCCTCATCTGGGGTATCCTTTTTTTCTAAGATATTGGCTCTCTATCTTGTTGGAAACCATCTTGGATGGCAAGGAGGGGGTTAGGAAATACAAAGGTGTCCACCTCCCAATTGGCATCATAGTTGGAGGACATGCATACTTTGGTGCAAAATTTGTGGATCCAATTGAGTAGTATGTTTGTCTAGATGCTCTCAATCATGGAAATTACAGTCCAACGACATCAAGCTCCGCAGCAACTGCAGGATGAATGCTTCACCCTTTGAAATCAACTCAAATATTTACAAGTGCATTTTGGTTCAGGTTAGTCACCCGGGATGACTTTCGAATGCTCTGTCGTTGCTTAGTCACCAGATGTTCTTCCTCCATTGCCAGACTTAAACTCGCCAGCCTCGAGGCCCACCCACGGTGACTCTGGTATGTAGGGACATACTCTATTCAATTAGTCAAATGAACTTTTTTGCATATTTAGCTTAGGAGTTTTTATCAGGATATATATTTTCAATCTTTTTGGAGCAAGACACATTTTAGAATTGTTAAATTTCCTGTCGTTGGTAGTTTTTGTATTCAGAAAGTGTCCCTCTTGGTCCTTCTATCTAAACTGTTGGTGATTATGTACTTTTGTTGCATGTTTAGGCTCATGTTTAATTAATGAAATATCTACCAATTTATGTTTAAAAAAAACAATGTTTATTTATCAAATTAAAGAAAGAAATTAAAAATATATCTTTCTTTCGGTAATGTTATTAAAGGTGTAGCTGAAATTTCATACTCTTATCTCATCAAATTGTCATCCATTAAACCCAATGTGCTCTAGCTAAGCTGAAAGAAATGAAAGAGGTACTGAAAAAATACAAGTTAGATGTAATACCTCCTACAAGTCTAATGGATGACTCCTTTAAAAAAAAAATGGTTAGTTCTTACTATTCAAATACAGTTTATTGATTTGAGTTACCTAGTGCAACAAGGAATGGATTTTCCATTTGCAATTTATGTTACCCATGTAGTAAGAAATTTATCATTGACTTTCTCCCCCATTCCATAAGTAATTGATCTTGTGGACAGTCTATCAATGCATATGAGGAAGATAGCCAATAGAAATGGTGGTGTTAATGGAGAAAGTTTTGGATATTAGACTTATTTAGGTTGGGGGTTCACTTTATTCACCTATGTCAAGGAACTTTCACTTTATCTGCTTGTGTCAAGGAACCTTCCACCCTTTTTCAATGCATGTGGCTCTATTGTTGTTTCGAGGGAATTTACACCAACATTACAAATCTTGCTACCAAGAGGGATTTGTACAAGTTAGCATAAAATAATTTGTGTGCTCTTACTTGATTGTATTTTGTTCTATTGGTTTTACAGAGATTTATTGGAATTCAGTTTTTGCTTTGTTACAATTTTTATTGTGGAGTTAACATTTAACTACCTTTTTTTTCCCAGGATGAAGGTATTAGGGTTTTATTCATAAATTTCTATTAATGTTTAATGAACAATCCATAACATAATTTCGAACCGCATGTTTTCCAAAAAGTCATGGGATTTTCAAATTAGGCTTCCAAATGACCATATTTGGTCCCAATAGAACCTTATTAAATTTTAGCATGGATTCTTATCTTAAAAATTGAGGTACACCCCTATATATTCTTACCATATTTGGACTACGGCTTAATTAGAGCCCGAATCATCCTACCCATCTTCACTTAATATCTATCTCTTCTTATATATAGTGCATGACCTTTGAGATTCTTGATTATCAAAACAAACTCATCGAGTTTTAGAGAAGCCCTCCCATTTTGACCATTCTTGCTAAACTCAACTGCTTTAGTTATGATTATGTTAAACTCAAATACTATTTGTTTGTTGTTCTCATAAGTTATCAGGTGTGGGGGGGTTGAAACAACATTAGAGGCAATGATATACTATGTAGATATAACCAATGTGTGAAGAACTACATGAAAAAATGATCTTTAGTTGCTTGCTTCTCTTTGCAACAACCAATATAGGAGGAGGTGATAGTAAGTGAAACCTTGGATGCATGCACGCACAATGCCTAACCTAGATTTAATTTTACTAGCCTAGAATTAACACGAGGAGTTAACTAGGAGGTTACAAGCTTGCAATGATGCCACATTTCCCCTGCAAGTTGCTTGATTGTCTCTACCTATTCCTAGTGGGAATTTTGACCTTTCATTCAACATCTTCTAATGGATAGCCTAAATTCCTCTCCATTCCCAAATATTTATGAAGGATGGCAGGGAGGTCTGGTGAAAAGAAGAATAGCACCACTTGCTCAATGTCCCCCCCTTTGTCCTGTAGCAATTAATTGGAAAACCCTAACCTATCCTATTCTCTCCTCCGATTTCGCTTTTTCTCTTTCTATCAATAGACGGAAAAAATAACAACCAATAGATAATCTTTGGTGACCTGGTTTTTGTTAGTTTTTGAAATGTGTCTAGTTACAAAACCATTCATCTTTCCCTTTCACTTTTGCTTTGAATAATACAAAAATAGAATGACAAATTCCCACCACCTACAACTAAAAGTTAAAAGGGTGAATGTAGGTAGGTATATCAAATGTAGGTAAGTATATCTTTCCATCTCAAAGTTGAAATTTGAGAGTCACTTCAAAAAAATAGTTGGCCAAATTCATTATAAGTTTTATCTAGAAAACATTGTATTTATATTTGAATTTGGAATTCTATTCTAATTTGGTTAATTAGTCCCTACCTATGGCAGAGACTATTGGTTTCACATTCTCTTATTAATTCATAGCAATATATCGAATGTTTATAAAGACACTTGAAGAGTGACTTTAAATTCATATTTAAACATTTCCTTAATAAATATGTGTCCACATCTTATTGGATTAGAAGAGTTGAGTTGATTATTTTATTGTCCTTGACAAATATTGGAAAAAAAAGCATACCATATTATTCTTATGTTTGCACAGTGATACTTAGGTAGGCATAAATGCTTGTAGTTGTCACTTGCATTAATTGTGCAACGATCATGGGATTGTTGCACATGGGAATTAAATCAAAATTTCTCCAATGTAATTCCTCTGTGAAGGTGGTCTCTTCAGGCCTTCAGGTTTCTCTGGTGTAAAGGCATTGTTCTTCACCACTTAGTGCTAAAATCATATAGCTAACATTGCAAAGATATTATGTATCGTATGAAAACATTGCTCTTCACCACTCTCTAATGGAATTTTGTAGCTATTACACCTCTCTTCACCACTCTTTGCTAAAATCTTGTAGTTATTAGTAACATTGTAATGTACCTTTATTCTTAATATCAAAAGTAGGGTCTAATAGTCTAACATTTCATTAATGGCAACTGTATGCCAATCAAAATACAACACATTAAGACCATTTACAACATAGAAACCCTTCTTATTAATTATTATGATAGAATTTGGAATTATACTAGTCAACATAAGGTCAAGCTTTCCATATTTCAATGCAAGGTCTAGATTCTAATTTCTCTAGAAAACAAAATCAAGTTGAATATCTCAATTTAATTAGAACTAGCACTTCACAATTTGCCACATGATACATTTTTAAGATGGTGACACTTAAGCATAGATAGGATAACCAAATTACAATAAGTATAAGCATATGATTCACATGTTGAATCTATTTCAGAATTTCCTCAATCATTTCAACTCATCAATTCTCTGTAATCTCTTAGATGGAGGTCGTGTTCTCTCTCCAAAAGAGAGCAATCCTGGGGTTTAAGGTTAAGGTCCTTAAGCTCATGCATATAACACCCACTCCCTTGATTAGAAGTGTAATTCCATGATCATTTGGGTCATATTAAACATACCAAAAAATAATAATCTATAGGCTTCTTGCTTAATGCTTATTTAATATATAGACCTCTTGCCTCGTTATTCACTAATACATAGTTATACATAATGTCATAAAACCTTATAAAAAAAGGAACTCGCGGTATTGATGCCAAAACATGATACGATATATCATACAATAGAGGTAAATACCTTGCAATGATCTTCAAAATTATTCACAATTGTTACACAATAATCTATGCATAGCTTTCATATAATTTTAGGAGTATGGGGGATCTAGCCTCATCCTTCTTTCAAGAGGCCAATGTAAGAGTAAGTATGGCTGACACCTATCAAAAACCATGTCATTTAATCTCTTAAAAAAATTCACATCAAATGCCAAAACTTTCCATATACAAGAAACACAAATTGTCTGGGGTATGGGGGATTTGAGTAGCCCTTCTTGACCTGAATGAATTTTCACCTTTTGGGGAATGAAATGGATGAATATAACTCTTAAATTTGGTCATCATGTGAATATTGATGTCAACTAATTTCTGTTAAAACTTGGATTCCAACGGACATCGTATGGCCAAGTTATAGTAGAATTTAATCTATAGTCATTTTGTATTTTTAGGAGTCATACCGATAAATATCAAGCTAATTTTTCTTGAGAATGTATATATTGATGTCAATTAATTTCTATTAAAATTTGAATGTCAGTGGGTACCATATGGCCAAGTTATAGTAGAATTTCATCTACAACCATTTTATGTTTTTAGGAGTCATACTAGGAAATATGAAGTTGATTTTTGGTTAGAATGTAGATATTGATATCAACGACTTTCTCTTAAAATTTGAACACCAATGGACATCGTATGGCCAAGTTAGTATAATTTAATCTAAAACCATTTTGCATTTTTAAGGGTCATACAGGGAAATCAGAGGCTAATTTTGGTGAGCATGTGGGGATATGTACTAGCTAACTCCACTTTGAATTTGGTCTTTATTAAACTTCATATGACATTGTTTCACTAAAAATACGAAACTGGCTTTCAATGCATTTCTACAAACAATTTGCATGTATGAGTTTTATCAATGCATTATTATACAAATTTTGCAATTTAATAAATTATAACAAAAACCATTCACGTAATGACATCTACATAAATTCCATGGAATGAGCTCAAAATAAATAATGCTAACAGGCATGTACATTTCATCATGATTGAAATCTTAATAAAAATAGAAGAATACACTTATCTTTCATAAAATGATTTCCAAGGCAACTGATTGTGGGTGTATCGTTTTCCTCGCAACCATAGGAAAATCCTTTATGAATGCCACCCCCACACTCGACTATGAGACCACCAAGGCAAAGAAGAGTTGTCAAAGCTCATAGATCATTCTTCTCCTTACCACAAGCTTCCAAACCAACCCAGAAAACCAACAAAAGTGTAGAGGTAAAGAAAGTACTTCCCTACTCAATCTTGGTGTCAAATTCCACATGATAGTGCCTTTTTCATCTCTCCATGGATCCTATGATAGTTGGGTTACTCTTTTTTAATCAAGACCTCTTTTCTCTTCTCAAGAAGTCACTTTTTTCTCAACCTTCTCTTCCTAATTCGAATTCTTTTTTTTGCATGAACAAAGGAAAGGGAGAGGAAGAGTCTTAATCCAACTCTTCCACTCCCTTAATGATAGGGATCAAGAGTCCAATTTGAACTCCCCTTGATTGCATGAATATAGGAATTAGTCACTTTAATATAGGAGGTAGGTACTTAAGGATAGAAAATTATTACTTAAAGCAATTAATCATTTCACTATGCTCATAATTGTAATGTCATAAATATTAAGATAAAATGTTAATATGATAATCACATGAAAGTGGTTGTAGATAGGATATAATGGTAACCATGAGACATAAGTCAATTCCCCCCTTATACCCCCTTACCTTTCTCCTATGGTGGACTCATAGCCCCATCTGTGTTTTGTAACTTTCATTATATGTCTTTAAAATCGTCGGGTAAGTCTATCTCATGGCATTAAACAAAACGTAGTAATGAAAAGAAAATTTGGTAATCGCAATTTTGAACCATCCATCCTCTTCACAACAATGTTGTAAATTAATCTCTATAGCAATAGTGAGTAAAAAATTGCAACCCCCAAAATCAGTATTCATAAATAATCGATATTAATGAGCATAGATATTAATGAGCAGAATATGGAATAGCAATGATGAAGGAAAAAATGATTGAACATTGCTATTATAAAATTTATACATTATTGATTCAATATTTACTTAAAATTTAAAATTAAAGTTATAAGATATAAATATGATTTTTTTAATATTAAATATGCTTAAGTATGTGTAGCTTTTGTCACTTATCAATATAACATACTTTTCCATGACTGAAATCCTTCCCTCGAGGAGTTATGGGACAATTGTGTTGCAAAAATCCCAATTTACCATAAATCCAAATATTTCTTCAAATTATCTTACTCTTACTCATTGTGAGCCTAGGCCATCAAATATAGAAACAATCTCCATGAAAATTGCATTATCAAGTCAACAACTTACTAGATGCCCTATTTCTACTATTGATTGCCATGATCCTCTATTTAACTCTATATGCTTTCTAGTGGGTAGGTACAATCTGCCTTCATTGAGAAAATGTACTTATAAAATCATTATTTCTATTTCATCCTTGTTTGTAATTAATACTCTTCTTCATTAAAGGTGGATTGTAGTTTTTCTAAATAATGGACTATATTCAGACATAACCCATGCTTTACCTATGAGAGAGAAGAGAATCAGAGATATATTCCTCGAAGCCATGGCTTCGAAAGTCGTGACAATAAGTCCTCCAGTCCACGATTAACCGAGCCCCTGAATATTCCCCTACAGATCAGCTCGACAAGGAAAAAGCAAGAGGTATGTTGAATGAAAATCTCTTCGTTGTAATCAACAACAAATCGTTCCATAAAATCCAGAGTTGCATGCAATAAAATATTATTGCATCCAGACTTGCATGCAATGAAATTTTACAATATCTTAAGAAAATAAATCATTTGTAAAACCTTTAAAAGCATGGGCATAATTCAAAATTTTCACTCAAATCTAAAACAAATTCTAGCTCTGAAAATCAACAGTCTAACCAAAAATAATAATGAAACATACATGTTTAGAAACACTAAAGCTTGTGTATAAAATTTGATTGCGAAATTTTCTTCACTCTTCCTTGTCGTCTCTTTCACTTCTTTGCTTCCCAGCAGAAATTTGGCAGCTCTTGCAATCTCTACTCGCTCTATCATTCCATCGTCCCTACACGTCTCTAACCTTAATCCGATGTTCCACTAGTTAGCCACAAGCATTCTATTAGTGCGTTGACTAATCCCATGTGGAAAAACCATCATGGGAACCCCCAAACTCACGCTCTCCATTGTTGGATTCCACCCTATGTGGGTGAAGAAATCCCCAACGGAAAGATGAGATAAAATTGATAATCAAGTAGACCACGGGCATCACTCCATCCACTTTTGGTAGGAAACATTGATAATCAAGTAGGTTTTAGGCCAAGGGCATCACTCCATCCACCTTTGGTAGGAAACATTTTACCCTCTGTTTGGTGCATGTGACTTTGTTGTTATCTTCGACTATTCTAGTTCATCCTTGTAAGGATTATTTCCAAAAGGGTTTTTAACGAGTCAATTTAAACATCATTTCCTTATGCTTATTGTTTCTTGTTAAATTTATGTGAACTTTTTAGTGTACATGTATTTGGTATGCTTTGATGTGCATATTGGAGAAAGTGGAAACTCTCCCCTACTACTCAATAGTAATGAGCCGAAAGGAGAAATCTTGCTCAATTTAATTCATTATATTTATTGACTCTGCGCAATCAAGTGTATCATGTTGTGTGGTCTTCATGTAAAATAGCAATTAGATAGCTTAGCCTTAACACAATTTCTTGTGAAAATCCAAACCAAAACCAAATCAATTCATTATAATTTTCTTGGTTTACATGTTATAGGAAATGGCTTCCAAATATCTATATTGATCTGGATTGGATCATTATATTATTTTTCATTTATCTTATGCTTTCAGAGTGGAAAAAATTGGAGGAATCAACTTGTAGAGTCATTTTAATGGCAGGTCCCAGTTTGGAAAATTGGGGTCTGAAACCTTTCGAAGTCATTTTGAGGCATTAAACGGATTTTTTGGGGGCTTTGCTGTCCAAAGCTCGTGCCCACACCCTTGACGATGTTCTACACTCCAGGACCTTTCCAAAGGTGCAAATCATGCGTCAATTGGAGCCTGTATGCAAAAGTTATGTCTCTCGCAAGTTGACCTACCAGGTTGGCCACCATGGTACAAGAGGATGCAACGTTAGCCCCTTATTACTCACGCATATGGGGCTAGTCATGTGGTCACTTTCAAGAAGATTCTAGAACGTTCAAAACCCTACCACAATTGAGGGTTGAGGAAATAAAAAAACCTACCCTTAGATGGCTATCGGGCTATGTTAAATAATGGACCACTAGGAGCAATGTCACCTTCTAGCTGGGTTTTCTCCCGTAAGGGTTTCCCAGAAAAAATATTTGTGTTATCTTGCAAATGGTGTGTGATTGTAATTTATTGTTCTCTATTTTTTGCATTTTATCTATTTCATACATAAGCAAAAAATCAGTAACTATATTATGAAACCCAAAGGAATTTAACCTTTATAGTGTAAATTTTAGTTTTATTTATTAACTCTGTTGTGACGAACAATTCCAATGAAATATTCATAACAATTTACAAATCTATCATATATAATATATAAAATGTTCTAGAAATGTGGTTTTTGTGATGTCATTTACATTTTAATGAGGAAAATGCAATTTATGTATCTATGTATTTGAAGTTGAACAAGTCACTTATGATATATGAGGTAGCACAAAACCTGTGTTTTTAAGAGTGATAGGTTTCTTTTCTTTTGTGTTTTGCAAAGCCATTTTAAAGATGGAACTCTTATTTGGACACATTCTATTAATAGTCGCTTGCGATAGTTTGTTGTTTTCCTTGATCATTGATTTGTTTTTTACTAGATTGAAAATAAATATGCTTCGGCGATAAAAATTTGTTTGTTTCATTGTAAATACAAACAATGGTGAATAATCTTGCAATCTTATAGTATGAAATTGGAGAATACAACAGGGTTAGATATTAGATATAGAAATGTATAGTTTGATATTTGATGTGTAAATGTGTTTCTTTTCTTTTGATCAAAATTGCCTTATGAAAAAGACTGAACATTTTTTTATCCGTTGGTTCTTGGGGATTCAAGAATTATAATTGAATGGCTCAATGGAAAGGTTGATCTCCAAGTGGCTGCCCTGTTGAGCTGGAAAGATAAAACTCATGAAGCCATCCGGCACTTTAGGAACCTTTCCTTTGACCATATCTTCAGAGAAGATAATTGTGTTGCGGATACATTGTCAAAAGAGGCGTTGTCGATGTCCATTGGTCAAATTAATCTCTCTCGATGGGAGGACGGAAATGAAGGTCCCTCCTCGTTTATGTTGCTTTAATGTAATGTTTATCAGATTTTTTCCAGCTATCCTTAGTAGAATGCGCTGCCATTTTTGGATCTCCTCCTCGTTTATGTTGCTTTAATGTAATGTTTATCAGATTTTTTCCAGCTATCCTTAGTAGAATGCGCTGCCATTTTTGGATCTCCTCCTCTAGGACAGAGGATGTTTGTTTTTACTCTGGCATTGGATAGGGAGTTTTTTCTTTAATAGCTAGATATCGATGAACATACCATCGATTTCAGGCACAGAACCATCTACAGAAAAGGCTGTTGTTTTTGTAAGCAATTATACTCTGTTTTGAATATAATGGGAATTTTTTTCATGTGGAAAAAAAGTTTAACGAGGTGCATAGAAAAGAAACTATGTTGCATGATTCTTTGGAGAAGTCATGTTATCTCCAAATATTTTTAAAGTCCATTTGTTTTTCTCATGTGTACAAAGAAAAAAACAAAGCAAATTGATCGGTGTTGGAATCAAAGGATGGTAGTCTTAGAAATATATGAGGCAATTTCATTTACTTCTTTTATATGGTCACACCCTTTCTTTTGGTGAAGCTAGGATTTCAGTTGATGTTGGGGAATGGGCTATATGCTCACCTTAAAATATGTTTTCAAGCCTATGTATTTTTGTTGGATGGTTTTGCATGTTTTTTTTGTGCTGCTTGAATAGGCTTGTACATCACTAGAGTGTACATCATTGGATGCTTTTATATTTTGGACCATTTTTATGCTTGAACGAGGTTATAGATGTTGTTAATATTTTGGACAATATTTATGTTGCTTGTGATGTTTTTAAAAAGGACTTTCAGTTGTATCGTAAGACCATTTGGATGGTTGGAAATGCCTTTGACATGCACAAAATTTATATCTTTTGTGTAATGGATGCAACTTTTCCTGGTAAAGTGTTATTTAGTATTGTAAAACTTAAACAACTTTGTTTGGGAAGAATGAGAAGTTGTAGATTTGTTTGTATTCAAAACCTCTTTGGCTATGAGATATATACATTAATGACCATCAAATCTCCATAACACCATCGACCTATATTCAGTTTAAATTTAAAATTTTGTTTGCATATATGTTGTGATGCATAGAAAGTAGTTTCCAAACAATCTCATTGTCACGACATTGTCTCCCTCTTGAGCATGAAGATTAATGTAGAAGTATAATTTCCATCAAATAGTTTGATTTCTTTTATGTAAATTGAATTAGAGTTTCTTATAAAATATTATAGTTACGTTTTTAAAAAATAGTTTGATTTCTTTTATGTAAATTGAATTAGAGTTTCTTATAAAATATTATAGTTACTTTTTTAAAAGGTATTATTTTTGCACTTCTAGGAAATTTACAATTGAGTAACCATTTCAAGCATATGTAATATGCGGTGAAGTCAAATGTAATAGTGTGGGTTTCCTCGGGATTAAAATTGATTTTAAGCACCATAGGGCCATTGAAGTCATTGAAGTTTGAATATAGACATACTTATTTACCAAGATCAATTATCATAGATGTATTTCAATATGTGGTTTATTAGATTTGGCTAATCACAAATAAAATATATAGATTTAGTTTAGTTCAAGTGGTTGGAAATAATGATTATTATCCTCCCCACCCACGTTCAATTCACATTTCTTGCAAGTGACATATCTTGGGTACCAATCTTGAAATGAGGTGAAGTACTCAAGGGTGTGAATATTTTCAGAAAAAATACCTCCTCTTAGGTTACCTTGCCTATACCCAAATCAGATCCCAATTTAACAATTTAAAAATATTTGTCATAGACCAATTGGTTTCAATGGACGTTAATCATCACCATCAAAGGAATTAAAAACAATATTTATTAAACAAAAAAAAAAAATATATATATATATATATATATCAAATTGTTTATCTAATATTTAAGCTATTTATTTAAGAAAATTATTAAAAACAAAGATGCTCTAGATTAATAAGAAAAACTCCTCTAAACAATATTACCAAAATTTCATTTA
>ML788238.1:269805-293156 GCA_009831015.1 Picea engelmannii
AAAAAAAAAAGGTAATTTTATTCATCCAGAGAGACAAAATTACATTTTGTAGGTGTTGATTGAGCACATTCAGTAACATAGAGAAAGTATGATGGTTTTTAACCAAAAAGAGCAATTTGTTGATAGTTGTGCTATCCAAGTTCTTTGTAAACTGATTCTAGTCTAACAGAGCCTGCTACAAGCAGTTTACATGATCTACTACATAGCTAAAAAGTACTGTATACATCTGCAGTGAATATACCAATACTGGTTCCAAAATATACAACACAAAAAGTAAATCTGGAGTATTATGGGGCAGAAGCTTGTGTCGGGTCTTCGATGAAGGGTTGGTGGTAGAAATCATGAATTGTATCCCCTAGTGATTCTGAAAAGTGCCATTGTCCATAGGAAAGATTGAGCCCTTCTTTCGACAGTGCATCTGCTAGTGTGTTCATGTCCCTGTAAACATGTTGTATAGAAAAGGAGTCAAAAGAGGCCAGCAATGTAGAAATATCCCTCAAAATAGGCTGCAGAAAAATATTGTGGCAGGACTGTGTTTTCTGAACCCAATTTATGACATTCATTGAATCACCAAAGAGTTGTATGGAGTGTAACCCTTGTTCTTTTGTTGTTTTGAGTAGTAGGAGAAGTGTCATTATTTCTGTATAGTTGTGTGTTCCTTTTCCCAGTCCCATTTTTATTTTGAAAGATTGTGAGTTTGAACTATGAAGGACTCCCCCCCCCCCCACACACAAAGAANGTCATGCTCCATAAAAAAAATCCCAGGCCATGGTTGGGTCTATTGGAGAAGGCTGAGATACTCAAATGCCAGGTGCATTCTTTTCCTAAGGAAAGTGTTCCAATATAGAGAGACTTTTGGTAGCTACTAATTCGGCTACCAAGGCCTTATCCTGGAAAATGGTCGAGTTCATGGCCAACCAGAATCCCCAACTAATTATGAGTGGCAGGGCTTTCAAGTTCTTGTGTGAAGGATATTACAACCAGTTTCCCCAGGTGGATTCTAGCGTTGGGCCATTCCACCCACATTGTTGTCTTAGAAGTAGAGCGGCTTCCCCCCAAAATTTTAAGGTAAAAGGGCAAAAGATGAGGATGTGATCTATAGATTCATTTTCCACTTTACACAGAGAACACCATCCTGGCCCTTCGATATGACGCTTCCTCATCTTGTCCTAGGTTGGAACTTTGTTAACCAGCGCTGACCGCATAAAGATCTTAGTTTTCAGTGTGGATTTGAGCTTACAAAGACCTCTCCACCACCGACATGGTTCCCTTTGGAGAAGATCAACATTAAGGGCTATGTAGCCCAATTTCGGAGTGTAAACCTCATGTGGGGATTTTTTCCAAACCAGCTCATCATCCTTATCCAGGAGCCTGATGTGGCCCCTCTGAAGGGAAAAAATGTAGTTGTCCCAATGTAGTTTGAGCTTTCCTTCCAACCCAAGAAACTCAGAACTGAGCCAACCTTGATGCCATATGTTTGTGGAGCCTGGATAAACAATTTGATTAAGTTTGAAGTACCCCTAAGTATGTAAATGGTCTAGGATTTCCTAAGGAAGGGAGTGATCGTTCCCACTTCCACGCCAAGGGTCTTTGCCAATGCAGACTTTATCCCCCCTTCCAACTCTCCAAGCCAATCAGTCACCAATTACATGGAAGGATTTGATTACTGTCTTCCAAATGATGGAGCAACTAGATAAATTATTGTCGGCCTGACGAATCCAATCTCCAAACGAGTCTGGATTGATGTATTTGTGGGTGACCACTTGAGTCCATAAGCTAGTTGTAGTGAAGAGCCTCCAACGAGATTTTGTTGCTAAGGCTTTAGAAAAGATGAGAATATTCTTCAGGCCCCAGCCCCCCAATGCTTTTGGGCAACCCAATCTATCCCATTTTTCCCAAGGTAAGGTGTAGTGATCCTTCATTCCAGACCAGATAAAACGAAAGCATAATCTAGGGATTTTTTCTAAGATACCTTTGGGAATCTAGGAGAGAGACATCCAGTAGACCAGGATAGCTTCTAGAACCGCTTTTGTCAAAGTCATCTGACCTGCCCTTGAGAGCCATCAGAAACTCCATAGGTTTAATCTTTTTTCTAATTTCGCCAAGAGCCAACGCCAATCTCCTGATAGTTATTTGTTTTCTTTGAGTTGAAAGCCAAGATATTTAATCCCATATTGTAACTCATGTAGAGGGAAAGCGAATAGGGATCTATAAAGGGCTCAGGTGGCATTGTCAAGCCCAATCAGGGATAAAGTATATTTTTGTGACTTGATGATCATCCCTGTAGCACTCCGAAAAAGTTGGAGTATTTCTGCTAAAGTCTCTGCATCCCTGGGTCTACCACTATAGAAAATTCGGAAATCATCTACAAAAAGTAGATGAGTAATTCTAAAATATTGAGAGGTTTGAATACCCTGGAAATCCCCTAAGCTGGTGGTCGAACCCAAGGCCCTGCTTAAGCCTTCTACTACTAGGAGAAAGAGGAGAGGTGAAAAGGGGCATCCCTGCCTTAGCCCCCTTTCTGAGGAGAAAAAGGGAGAGGTTTCTCCATTAATTAGTACCACAAAAGAAACTGAGGAAATACAAGCCATTATCCACCTGATGAAAGGTACCTCAAACCCCAAATGTGTAAGAAGTAGCTTGATGAAGGACCAGCTTACCCGATCAAAAGCCTTTGAGAGATCGATTTTTAGGATAACCCTTTTGGACTTCAAAGTTTTAAGATTATGCAGGCCTTCTTGAGCCACCCTGATAGCTTTGTGAATCTACTGACCATTTAAGAAACCAAATTGTTCTTTTGAAATAGGCTCTGAGAGTATGGGTTTAAGGCGTCTGGAAATGAGTTTTGCCACAATTTTGTAAATGCAATTACACAGAGAGATCAGCCTAAAATCCTTGAAGGAGAGGGGATCGTCCTTTTTTGGAATTAGTGCCAAGAAGGTTGAGTTGAAGGGAAGATGCATCATACCGCTCCTTCTCGATTCTTCCACCACCTGGAGGAGGTCAGTTCCTAGCAAGTCATATAATCCGAGATAGAATTATATCGGCCAACGGTCTGGCCCCGGGCTCTTATCCTTTTGAAAGATGTGAAGAGTCTCCTTTAATTTAGGTTCACTAACTTCCTTGAATATTTCTCTGTTTTTTTCCTCATCCACAAAGCTAGGATAGTAGAGAGCCAGTCGAACAATCTCGATGATATTCACCCTTTGTTCTGCTTTATACAAGGATTTGAAGAAATTATTTCCCATCTCCACCAATCCATCAAAGGATGCCACATTCCTTCCTTCTTAATCTTTCATGTTCCAAATAGTATTTGAGTCTTTGCAGCCTTTTGCAAAAGCATGGAAAAAATTTGTGTTCTCATCCCCCTGATATAGCCAAATGGCTCGGATTTTTAATTGCCAGGTCACCTCTTGATCAGCTAGAATTTGTTTACGCCGAGATTCTAGAGTCCTTAGAGATTCCCTGGAGGATTCAGAGAGGGATATCACATCTGACTCGTGGTAGATGGCCTTGATTTTTTCTTTTGTGCTTTGTAATTCCCTTTCCTCCCTCTACCTTTTATCCCGAGCCCAGGGAATAGTCAATATTTTGATTCTTTTGAGATTGTCCGCAAACTGTAAACCCACTGGAGAGCCTGAGCTGGGGTCAAAGGGCCTCCAATTTTACTAAACTAGTGCAAGTAAACTCTCATATGAAATCCATGAAGCATTAAATTTAAAATGTGAAGGAGGCTTGATTAGCCCTCCCTCAAGTGAGAGCCAGACCGAGGGGAGAACAGAGAGAGAGGGAAGCAAGGGAGGGAAGAGGGGAGCGGGAGTATGGCTTGGCAATCTAGGGGAGAACAGAGTGGAGGGGCCTTAAAGGGGGGGGGGGTTGTCCAGTTTTAAGAATTTAAGATCCCGAAGAGGATCCAGAACCGACAGAGGAATAGTGTAGTGAAAATTCAAATAAGATTCAAAGGAAGGCACTTGAATTTTACCTTGAGGATGAAGAGGTGCCCAATCCTGAGCCTGGGGGGAAACTCGACCAATAGCTAGTCGATCCGTGCATGTTGTAACACCACCTATAGACTTTTGAGCCCCCCTTTGGAATCTTCCTGGAGAGAGTTGAGAGTCTGAGGTAGAGGATGTTGTGGGTGATGTCGAATCCGAGGGCAAGGGCCCGATCTGATGTTTCGGAGACGTGAGAGGTCGAGAAGTGTAAGAAAATCCATGAATCGACAATGGGTAGTCTTTTACTATATGCCCATGAGCATGACAACGGCGTTAGTGGAAAGGAATGTCCTCACAGTCAAGGATTTGAGCCCTGGTGCGACCCTGATCTGTGATGTTGAGTTCCGTCTGTAACCCTCCCCTGATGTTGAGACTAAAATACGAGCCAATGACATTTCCCCCGTCTCCTTGAAAGATAAATTTGCATCCAAATATGTGCCCAGTATGTTCCCAATTGCTTGGAAAACCTTCACAGACCATAGGTGGGGTGGGAGCCCTGGCAGACGAACCCATATTGGGAAGGAGTCCACATGCTCGCTAACTGCATCTAAGGTTGGATCCCATAGCTTAAGAAGGACTGGAGAGGAATCAATGGACCAGCATCCCGAGAGGGACGGAGAAGCTTGTGTTGCCTCTGCGAAAACAATCAGGAACCAACCCCGTGAGAGGCGGTGAATTTGTGGAGTCGAGGGTAGTGTCAATCCCCAGGTAGTGGCCACCTAGACTTTAAGAGTTTTCTCACTAAAATTATGCCCATAGACCTTCCCCACCACTGATTTATCCGCCAATTCAACCACTTCATCCATAGAGAGGTCTCCGCCCAGGATGAGATTTGAGGAGTCCAAGACGGCCCCAATGCACTTGTTCCACTTCCTACGCATGTTCATGGTGAGAGTTCACAGTCCCTTAGCTGAGTCAAGAGGATCTATAGCCCCGTTGTTGTCATCGCCGATAAAATCCCACCCATTCAAGTTTGATGGTGGAAGATAAGAGCCAATGAAACCCGTAGGCGACCCCACAAAAATATCTTCAAAGAGAAGACCGGAGCCTGCGTCGAGGTAGAAACTGGAATCCAGGAAGTCGATATCTGGCCTATGAGATCTAAGAGGGTACAGAGCCGCTTAAAGCTCCTCCAAGAGAGGACCGCCGCAAGAAGGAGAGAATAGAGGGGGCTCAGGAAGAAAACCGGGGAAAGAGGAAATCGTGGAGTCCCAAGGGAGGGTAGTCATAGAAGGTGAGCTCACAGTAAGAAAAGAGGAAGAAACCCCTACATATGACATCCCACCAGCCTGAGAGTTTCGAACGGAGATGTATCCTGAAACCCCTGTGAAGTAGTCGCAAAGGAGTGGCCGCTAGCAGGAAGCTGCAAAGAAGAAGGACCCAGTGCTGAAAAAGATGTCGGTGTCTGGGACAGTGGGAGAAAAGGTTCTGAGGTGCCTACAAGCTCCCCCCAAAAGGATGTCACCTCAAATGTCGGCAAGTGCATGGAGAAAATAGGAGGTGGGTTGCCACCTGTCGGGAACCTGGGTAGGGTTTCGGTAGGATCCAACGAATAGTCCATAGCCTCGTCGTAGGTCACCATGAGCATGGGGGGTAGTTGTCTGCTAGGAATAAAGTAATGGCACGCAAATGTTAACCGAGTGTGACCTCTGGTCAACCATAGAGAGGTCGTGTTGGCTAGGGAAGGTTAAGAGCACACACCTGCGGTAACGAGAAACCGCAGAAAACCCCCATCGAAAGTATATGAAAGTTTTAAAAAGAGGTTAAAGGTATTAACAACATCTCAAAGTGGTCCATTCAGAGGATATTAAAGATGAAGAAGATATATATCTCAAAGTGATCAATTTAAAGGATATTAAAGATCAAGAAAATATATATTTCAAAGTTATTATTTCAAAGAATAATAAAAATGAAGAATATATATTTTAGTGTAGATTTTGCATTTTGTGTATTTATTTTATTTTAATTGGTTGATTAAAAATTATTTAAAAGAGTTTTATAATAATTATAGTAATATAGATGAAAATAACTATAGAAATATGTAAATATTTAAAAGTACAATTAAAAGAATTTTGAAAAAAACATGACTTTAGTAAATAATTTATGGGAAGAAAAAAAAAAAAAATTAATCTATACTTTTATTAAATATAAACAAAATTACATAGTTATATGCCAAAGGCATTCAAGAGTGCACTAAATCCATTTGATAAAACAATTCTTCGTACTTGCTTCTTTAAGCATAACAATAAATTGTAGTAAGAAAATCAAGTCTATTTCCCCATGAAAATTACATCATTCAAACTATAAACTCAAAAGTGTCCTTTGTCTTAAACAATATGTTTTAGTGGTATATAATTAGAGCCAAGGTTCATGAGTATATTTAGTTGTGTACCCATCCTAGAGTATGGATAGAATCTAAGTTCATCGATCTAGTCCTAATCTATCTTTTGATAGTCCATCTTGTTCATGTTCTTGTCCCTGTAAATGTGAGACAAAGAGATATGTAAGAATGTTGTCAATAGAAGTTGTACATAATCATACAATGGTTGTAAAGTTAAGTTCTTCAATGTCATTTCCTTGCGTAGCCATTGAATAACCATGATTGAGTCACCAAATATGTAAATTTGTGATACACAAAATGCTTGGGCCGACCTCAAAACTAATTTGAGAGACTTCAATTCACAAAAAATATTAGTTTCTTCGCCTATTCCAACATTGAAATAAATGCAATGATTTGAAGATAAATATATATATATTTTTTAATGAAGTGAATCTTTTAACACAAGAAGTGGCAAATCATAGTGAAAACTAGAGATCTTGGAAATGTTAAAGAAGATATTTAATATGAAGTGCATACCCTACAATGTAAATTAAAAGACCAAGTTAACATGACAAAGGAGTTCTTATCAAGTGGGAATAGACTTGGTGATTTCAAGGAAAATTGTTCTTCTCCCCACCTAGGTTCAAATCCCATGTTGTGACATGATGCTCTTCGTAAGACATTTGTTGAATACGATGATCGTCACGAGACTATCGACAAACCTCAATATTCTACGGAATTAAATTTACTCTAGATGTCATCCTTGGAATAAGGGGAAGTGTCAAATGGGTTTCCTCAAGATATATATTTTGAGTAAAAAATAAAGACAAAAGGAGTTAAAAAAAAAAAAAAACAAGTATCAAAGAAAAAAAAATGTGACTTATAAGTGAAGGATCAAAGCCTCAATATAACAAAATGTTGCAATTCGATGTAATTGAGAATCACAAGAGAAGCAAGAGGCCCATAAAAATTTTGAGAAGATATTGTGAGTAAAGACAAGGAAATCAAATGTTTGAATAATCATAGTCAATTCTTAATTATGGAAGTAAAAAAGTTAAAATGTATGGATATATCGATATTGAAAGCAGACAAAGATACATTAATTAATGTGAGTGAATCAAGGAATCTTTTAGAAGTTGAAAATGTATATAAAGAGACTTCAATGGAATAAAGCACCTCAAATCAAAGTATCACTACTAATGAAGTTTTATCATATAAAAACATCTAGAAATTGAACCAAGAGATAATATGATGACAAGATGACCTCTACAGATTCAATTATGGTTGGAGGTCCCTTAATGGCTATTTCTAAAGTTGTATCTCAATCAAAGGATGTTGACACACCAGTGAAAACAAAAATATCAAAGATCGGCATGATGACACAAGTAAATCATGAAAATAACAAATCAAATATTAAGGGTTAACTTACCACGGTATCATATCTTCACCTAAATTACAAAAGTTGTAGCATGCAAGAACCAACATACTAATGTCGAAAGTTACTTAACCAATGTCAATGTTGTACTTGCATATTGAAGCATCCAAAGATCAATATAATTCGAAGTCAAAAACAAATAAGCTTGAATCAAGAACCTTATCATTAGAGAATTCCAAAAAGAATCCATTCAAGATTGATTGATTGTTTGTCAATGCAACAATATTGTTCAAAACTTTGGAAATCATATTGTCGTGTATCCTCAACCTTATCAAATAGGTAAAATTTAGGAGAAGATGGGTCATTCTATCAAAATAAATATTCTCTACCCATGCCTTGAGAATGGAGCATTTTAAATGGGGTGACTTGCAATATACTTATTATCACTAATGTAATATTGTATAAACATTTATTATGTAATAAAAGTCATAGGTCAATATTGTATATTTAACAATGATAAGTCATCCATTTTCCTAAATGATATGACTGATTACCCCAACATGTTTTTATATAAACGACATTGTATCTAAATTCATCAACCCCATACAATCTATTCATAATAATAAATAGTATTATCTTAATATACGTATTATGTGGTTCTTTATTCATAGATGATGATTTCATGAAGTGAACCATCATATCCATTCACACAACCATAACAACTTTCATTGCTCGACTGTGAAAGCATATTGACAAACAAAAAACAAACATATCATTTATTTGGCAACCTGAACACTCCAATTTCATGAACTTCACTAACTTCTTATAACACGTAACTTGATATATATTAATAAAAAGGTTGTGTGTAGCTTAGACCCTATTTTTATCGAATATGTTATAATGTATGTTAAGTCGGTTATATGATACTAGTAATGTCTTATTAGGGACTATAGTTTTCGATAAGAAGTCAAACTACCTTGAACCAGTATTAGTTCATACCAAATTCCAAATCATTTCCAAAGTTTACATAAAATTCTATATTATCTTTCATAATTTTTAAAAACAAATTCATTTTCTTATTATAAGATTTCCCAACTCTAATTTTTCATTGGTTCATAGCAACATGAAGTGAATTTATTTCCTTAGTGTATGGGATTTCTTTTTCTCAATAGTCAAAACAAAGAAATGATTAAAAAAAACAATTTTTTTGTGGTTAATTTGTAGGCTTTGACACTAAAATCTCTGACTATGGTTGCAATCAGTCAAGATGGCTCTGTAGCGGCTCTAACAAAGCTAAACTAAAGTGTAGGAAAGGGTGCTATCATGTTGATGCAAACTTGAATGAGACACCATGCTCTGCTAAGATGGAGGTTTAGGGGAAGGATAGTCCACTCGACATGTCACATGGAGCCACTGCTTGCTCCTCTAACACCTACAAAACTTGAATTTGAATTGTTTTAAATATCGAGACTCCACCACATAACAGACCAGAGATACTTGAAGAGCGAAGGATGTTAGCATTTCGATTCAGACATAACCCGTGCTTTCCCAGATTAATCGATTTTTATACATGTGCAAGAAGAGAAAGAGGTATGTTGTTTCAATAATTTCCTTCAAGGTTTGAATGAAAATACCTTCATTGTAATCAACAACAAGTCATTCCATAAAATCCATAGTTGCATGCAATAAAATACTACATCCAAACTTGAAAGAAATAAAATATTACAATATCTTAAGAAAATAAAGCATTTGTGAAACCTTAAAAATCATGGGCATAATTCAAAACCTGCACACGGATTTAAAAAAAATTCTAACACTCTGAAAAGGTAACAGTCTAACCAAAAATAATAATGAAAAATATCGGTTTAGAAACATTAAAGCTTGTGTATAAAATCTGATTGTGAAATTGTACATGATGAATTCCTTTTGAGTTGATAGTTGCAATATCTATGCCTAAGAAGTGACAGTCTCTATATATATTGAAAATATTGCTCAAGTGCATTTCCCATGTGTTTGTTTGAAACTTTTGAAAATGGTGCTACAACTTGTGAGCAAGAACTTTACTAGTGTCTTCCATTTTCAAGATTTGAGGATTCATGGTCGAAGAGCCAGCCACTATGGGAGACAAAATTGTTTACAGTCACTTGACCTTTCACATTCCTTCAAGTGAGGAATATTGTAACATAAGTGGATTATGTTTCCAACATTCCCCACCTTAATCCGAAGGGGTGTACATGAGTCCAAGAAGAGAGATGAAGTATGGAAGTGTGCAGCTGAAATCTGGAAGTGGACAGTTGCCAATGGTTGAATGTGCTCTTTGAATTTGGTGGTTTTGGGATGACCACAAACTGAATGGTGATGGTGGTTTAAGGAAGACCTCAAACCAATCTGGCGGTTTAAGGATGACCACAAACTCTGGAACCCTGCTCTAGGCTCAATGGTTCCCAGAACATTTCCTAATTTAACTAGAAACTGGAAGTTAATGTCTTCTACTAATTGGAAGTGCTCTCGAATGTTGGTTTAAAGATGACCATAAATTGTTCTATAGTAGAAGTTGAAAGTCTTCTACCAACTGGAGGTTTAAGGAAAACCACAAACCTTTGTCTAGCAGAAGTTGTAAGTCTTCTACTAAGTGGTGGTTTAAGGAAAACCAAAAACCAATCTAGTGGTTTTATATGACCACAAACCAATCAAGCTCACTTGTTATTTAATATGAAGTGCATACCCTACAAAGTAAATTAAAAGACCAAGTTAACATGACAAAGAAGTTCTTATCAAGTGGGAATAGACTGGGTGGTTGTAAGGAAAATTGTTATTCTTCTCACCTAGGTTCAAATCCCATGTTGTGACATGATGCTCTTGATGAGACATTTGTTGAATACGATGATCATCACGGGACTATTGACAAACCTCAGTCTTCTGCAAAATTAAGTTTACTCTATATGTCATCCTTGGAATAAGGGGAAGTGTCAAACGGGTTTCCTCAATATATATATTTTGAGTAAAAAATAAAGACAAAAGGAGTTAAAAAAAAAAAAAAAANTAAAAAAAAAAAAAAACAAGCATCAAAGAGAAAAATTGTGACTTATAAGTGAAGGATCATAGCCTCAATTTAAAAAAAAATGTTGCTATTCGATGTAACTGAGAATCACAAGAGAAGCAAGAGGCCCATAAAAATTTTGAGAAGATATTGTGAGTAAAGACAAGGAAATCAAATGTTTGAATAATCATAGTCAATTCTTAATTATGGAAGTAAAAAAGTTAAAATGTATGGATATATCAACATTGAAAGTAGACAAAGATACATCAATTAATGTGAGTGAATCAAGGAAGCTTCGATAAGTTGAAAATGTAGATAAAGAGACTTCAATGGAACAAAGCACCTCAAATCAAACTATCACAACTAATGAAGTTTTATCATATAAAAGCATCTAGAAATTAAACCAAGAGATAATATGATGACAAGATGACCTCTACAGATTCAATTATGGTTGGAGGTCCCTTAATGGCTATTGCTAAAGTTGTATCTCAATCAAAGGATGTTGACACACCAGTGAAAACAAAAATATGAAAGATCAGCATAATGACACAAGTAAATCATGAAAATAACAAATCAAATATTAAGGGTTAACTTACCACGGTATCATATCTTCACCTAAATTACAAAAGTTGTAGCACGCAAGAACCAACATACAAATGTCCAAAGTTACCTAACCAATGTCAATGTTGTACTTGTATATTGAAGCATCCAAAGATCAATATAACTCAAAGTCAAAAACAAATAAGCTTGAATCAAGAACCTTATCATTAGAGAATTCCAAAAAGAATCCATTCAAGATTGATTGATTGTTTGTCAATGCAACAATATTGTTCAAAACTTTGGAAATCATATTGTCTTGTATCCTCAACCTTATCAAATAGGTAAAGGTTAGGAGAAGATGGGTCATTCTATCAAAATAAATATTCTCTACCCATGCCTTGAGAATGGAGCATTTTAAATGGGGTGACTTGCAATATACTTATTATCACTAATGTAATATTGTATAAACAGTTATTATGTAATAAAAGTCATAGGTCAATATTGTATATTTAACAATGATAAGTCATCCATTTTCCTAAATGATATGATTGATTACCCCAACATGTTTTTATATAAACGACATTGTATCTAAATTCATCAATGCCATACAATCTATTCATAATAAAAAAATTATTTTCTTAATATAAGTATTATATGGTTCTTTATTCATAGATGATGATTTCATGAAGTGAACCATCATATCCATTCACACAACCATAACAACTTTCATTGCTCGACTGTGAAAGCATATTGACAAACAAAAAACAAACATATCATTTATTTGGCAACCTGAACACTCCAATTTCATGAACTTGACTAACTTCTTATAACACGTAACTTGATATATATTAATAAAAAGGTTGTGTGTATCTTAGACCCTATTTTTATCGAATATGTTATAATGTATGTTAAGTCGGTTATATGATACTAGTAATGTCTTATTAGGGACTATAGTTTTCGATAAGACGTCAAACTACCTTGAATCAGTATTAGTTCATACCAAATTCCCAATCATTTCCAAAGTTTACAAAAAATTCTATATTATCTCTCGGAATTTTTAAAAACAAATTCATTTTCTTATTATAAGATTTCCCAACTCTAATTTTTTATTGGTTCATAGCAGCATGACATGACTTTATTTCCTTAGTGTATGGGATTTCTTTTTCTCAATAGTCAGAACAAAGAAATGATTAAAAAAATATTTTTTTTGTGGTTAATTTGTAGGCTTTGACAATGAAATATCTGACTATGGTTGCAATCAGTCAAGATGGCTCTGTAGCGGCTCTAACAAAGCTACACTAAAGTTTAGGAAAGGGTACTATCATGTTGATGCAAAATTGAATGAGCCACCATGTTCTGCTAAGCTGGAGGTTTAGGGGAAGGATAGTTCACTCGACATGTCACATGGAGCCACTGCTTTCTCCTCTAACACCTACAAAACTTGAATTTGAATTGTTTTAAATATTGATACTCCACCACAAAACAGACCAGAGATACTTGAATGGCGGAGTATGTAAGCATTTCGATTCAGACATAACCCATGCTTTCCCAGATTAATCGATTTTCATACATGTGCGAGAAGAGAAAGAGGTATGTTGTTTCAATAATTTCCTTCAAGGTTTGAATGAAAATATCTTCATCGTAATCAACAACAAGTCATTCCATAAAATCCATAGTAACATGTAATAAAATATTACATCCAAACTTGCAAGCAATAAAATATTACAATATCTTAAGAAAATAAAGCATTTGTGAAACCTTAAAAATCATGGCCATAATTCAAAACCTACACACGGATTTAAAAAAAATTCTAACACTTTGAAAAGGTAACAGTCTAACCAAAAATAATAATGAAAAATATCGGTTTAGAAACATTAAAGCTTGTGTATAAAATCTAATTGTGAAATTGTACAGGGTGAATTCCTTTTGAGTTGATAGTTGCAATATCTATGCCTAAGAAGTGACAGTCTCTATATATATTGAAAATATTGCTCAAGTGCATTTCCCATGTGTTTGTTTGAAACTTTTGAAAATGGTGCCACAACTTGTGAGCAAGAACTTTACTAGTGTCTTCCATTTTCAGGATTTGAGGATTCATGGTCGAAGAGCCAGCCACTATGGGAGACAAAATTGTTTACAGTCACTTGACCTTTCATATTCCTTCAAGTGAGGAATATTGTAACCTAAGTGGATTAGGTTTCCAACATTCCCCCCCTTAATCCGAAGGGGTGTATATGAGTCCAAGAAGAGAGATGAAGTATGGAAGTGTGCAGCTGAAATTTGGAAGTGGACAGTTGCCAATGGTTGAATGTGCTCTTTAAATTTGGTAGTTTTGGGATGACCACAAACCGAATGGTGATGGTGGTTTAAGGAAGACCTCAAACCAATCTGATGGTTTAAGGATGACCACAAACTCTAGAACCCTGCTCTAGGCTCAATGGTTCTCAGAACATTTCCTAAGTTAGCTAGAAAATAGAAGTTAATGTTTTCTGCTAATTGGAAGTGCTCTTGAATGTTGGTTTAAAGATGACCATAAATTGTTCTATAGTAGAAGTTGAAAGTCTTCTACCAACTGGAGTTTTAAGGAAAACCACAAACCTTTGTCTAGCAGAAGTTGTAAGTCTTCTACTAAGTGGTGGTTTAAGGAAAACCAAAAACCAATCTAGTGGTTTTAGATGACCACAAACCAATCAAGCTAACTTGTTATTTAATATGCAGTGCATACCCTACAATGTAAATTAAAAGACCAAGTTAACATGACAAAGGATTTCTTATAAAGTGGGAATAGACCGGTTGGTTGCAAGGAAAATTGTTATTCTCCCCACCTAGGTTCAAATCCCATGTTGTGACATGATGCTCTTCCTGAGCCATTTGTTGAATACGATGATCATCACGAGACTATTGAAAAACCTCAATCTTCTACAGAATTAAATTTACTCTAGATGTCATCCTTGGAATAAGGGTAAGTGTCAAATGGGTTTCCTCAAGATATATATTTTGAGTAAAAAATAAAGACAAAAGGAGTTAAAAAAAACAAAACAAGCATCAAAGAAAAAAATCGTGACTTATAAGTGAAGGATCAGAGCCTCAATTTAACAAAATGTTGCAATTTGATGTAATTGAGAATCACAAGAGAAGCAAGAGGCCCATAAAAATTTTGAGAAGATATTGTGAGTAAAGACAAGGAAATCAAATGTTTGAATAATCATAGTCAATTCTTAATTATGGAAGTAAAGAAGTTAAAATGTATGGATATATCGACATTGACAGTAGACAAAGATACATCAATTAATGTGAGTGAATCAAGGAAGCTTTTAGAAGTTGAAAATGTAGATAAAGAGACTTCAATGGAATAAAGCACCTCATATCAAAGTATCACTACTAATGAAGTTTTATCATATAAAAGCATCTAGAAATTGAACCAAGAGATAATATGATGACCAGATGACCTCTACAGATTCAATTATGGTTGGAGGTCCCTTAATGGCCATTGCTAAAGTTGTATCTCAATCAAAGGATGTTGACACACTAGTGAAAACAAAAATATCAAAGATCGGCATGATGACACAAGTAAATCATGAAAATAACAAATCAAATATTAAGGGTTTACTTACCATGGTATCATATCTTCACCTAAATTACAAAAGTTGTAGCACGCAAGAACCAACATACTAATGTCCAAAGTTACCTAACCAGTGTCAATGTTGTACTTGTATATTGAAGCATCCAAAGATCAATATAACTCGAAGTCAAAAACAAGTAAGCTTGAATCAAGAACCTTATCATTAGAGAATTCCAAAAAGAATCCATTCAAGATTGATTGATTGTTTTTCAATGCAACAATATTGTTCAAAACTTTGCAAATCATATTGTCTTGTAGCCTCAACCTTATCAAATAGGTAAAAGTTAGGAGAAGATGGGTCATTCTATCAAAATAAATATTCTCTACCCATGCCTTGAGAATGGAGCATTTACATGGGGTGACTTGCTGATGGGTGTTCTATATGCACTAAAAACCCTCAATTAAATTGCCAACCCGGGGTAAGTAAACTTAGAGTTGTAGCAATATATATGCCAAGGTAGAAAGGCTGGTAGTATAGTCTAACTAAGGGAGTGGCTATCTAAGGGCTAATCTATTCAAGCAAAGACTACTAATGATCAAACCCTACTAAGAAACTCAAACTATGTACCCTAAATAACCTTTGAACAAAGGATCGATGGATAGTTCTAAGAAAGCAAATGAAAACCCTACTTTAAAGCAAACTAGTTCAAACATAACAATCAACAAAAGCAAACTATCTAAAGCAATAACAATGGCAAAACTACTTGTAATTAACCTACTAAAATTCAATAAGCAACTATCTTGTGAAAGCAAGTAAATAGACAAGCAACTACCCTATCAAAGAAAAAATAGACAAGTAAGAAACTAACCTATAAAAGCAAGTAAACAACTAACTAGTCTAGGATAACGTCTACTGTAAGTAAACTAATCAATAAACAACTAATTAAGCTAAGAAACAAGTGAACGCTATTCTTATTTAAACTTCACGACTATTTCTAATTTACAAAAGGAAATCTATTGAATTGAAGCATTATGATAATAAAAGAAATTAACAACTAATCTTTAACCTATGATAAGCAAACTATCCCTTAATCTACTAAAGCAAGAAGACTACCTATCCTACAAAAGCAAGGAACTATCTTCTAATCTATGAAAGAAAGGAAACTATCTTCTACTCTATGAAAGCAAGAAAACTATCTTCTACTCTTATGAAATTCAATTGCATTCTATATTACTTAAGTAAATTCATACTAAGATTCATAACTGAAATCTAAATTCAATAATCAACTTTGAATTGAAATTGCAACCTAAATCTAGAAAAGGAAATTGCATGAAAATAAATTGAACTAATTATATTCTAACAATTCAAATTGCAAAAGAGGAAATATTCATAAAACAGAAAATGAAATACTATTTCATCATATGAAAATAAGCAAACTAACTAACAATTAAATGAGAAAAACTAAACAGTGATTAGATAAGCAAACTAACAACTATCCATCCACCGAAATTTGCCAAAGAAACCATGAATTAAAAAAACTTTGTTTTAACTCTATTTCAGCATGCATAAATTCTAACTATCATCTAATCACACAAGGGTTAGTGGCTTAAGCTTAAGTTGTTTCCTATTTAGTTAGAAAGAGATGGCATATTAACTATTCTTCATAAGCAACCTGCAACAAAACACATTCATTAGCATTAACTCAGAAAACAATCTACAATTAAAAGGAGGAATTAGATACACAATTATGCAACTAAAATAAACACACAACAAGCAACCGAAATTGGGAATTTGACACAATAAAAATGATTTTGAAAACTAAGAAAGGAAACTGAACAATTATAAATCTACACTAACGAGAACAATTACCCAGACCACTGGTGGGCCCCCCAGGAGGTCTAGGCAACTTCTCAACACGAAATTGCGATCAGAGAATCAACACGACACTGTCATTCATTAAAAAACGCAGTCTAATCATAAGTTTACAGAGATGTCTCAATTACACAATAAAAATGTCTTCTAAAAATTCTTGTTTGGTCTTGCCATTACTGGTGGTATTTATAGTTTTGACAAGCTGAGAGATCGACCACTGGAAGGGTCGACCCTCTCTAAAAACAGCAAATCGCATTTAAGATGCCCTAACTGTCGATGGCTTCTAGAAATGAGGTGAGCCAATAATCGCCCAACATAACAAACCAAATCGAGTTGTCAAGAGTTCAGTAGCTGGAGGCCATGAGCACAAGCAAAATCCATGTCTCTAATTCACCCATCATTGGTCGCCGATATGCTAACCACCAAATAGCCCATGGTTTTTGTGCAGGGCGGAGTGTCGGATGGAGTACCGGACTGAGTGCCAGAAGCAAAAACAAGCTGCGATTTTGCCCTGTGACACACAAAACACGAATTAGTTTCATGGGAACATAAAAACATATTGAATTACACTCAAAATCTTCATAAAACATGAGTTATGCATACCTGGTGTGAATCATAGCGATTTGACACAAAAAATCTTCAAAACAAGAAAACGCATATACATATTTGGCAAAAAGGATCTAATTGACGTCATGAAATCAATCATATCATGGACCCAACATTACCCCCACACCTAAGACTTTGCAGGTCCCACTGCAAACAAAAATGAATCACCCAACATGACTAGACTTGCGAAGGAGGGGGTGGATTAGCTTTAGAAGCTTCTCCCTCTTGCCCGGGGGATTTTGTATTGGGCCTTTTGTGATGTTTCAATTGCATCCAAATACTATTATTGGTGGCATTCATATCATCAACCCAACACTGTAGAGAATTCATCTTGGCTTGTAGGACAACGTTATCATGGCGTAACTGACGACTCAGTGTTTCATGCTCTATAAGTTTTAACTGGAGGGTTTGGAGTTTTTGGAGGTTGTTGATGAAATGTGAGGAGGCCTTGAGATGTATATTATACCCTTTATCCTTTAAACCATGCAAAACATCAATGTTACCTCTACAAAATTAGTTCCAAAAGTGACTTCCCAGAAGCGCAACAATTCTAGCCTGGCGAACTTGTGAAAAATAGGTATCAAAGTGACACCTGTAACTACAAGACAGTAACTCATGTGTAACAAATGAGAGAGGTTTTTGTTTTTGAATATTTTCTTGATAAAAACCTCTCTTAGTTTTCAAAACTTCACTTCCAGTTGTTAGGAAAACATGAAACAAAAACATGACTAAAACAGGAAAAACAGAGTGTTTTATTTTCTGAAAAACTAGGCCTCTAAGAGAATTGAATATATCCCAAACCATAATGTATATTCAGAAAATGATAGAGGTTATTGTTTTTGAATATGTCCTTGATAAAAAAATCTCTTGGTTTTCAAAACTTAACTTCCAGTTGTTAGGAAAACACGAAAAGAAAACATGACTAAAACAGGAAAAACAGAGTGTTTTATTTTCTGAAAACCTAGGCCTCTAAGAGAATTGCATATATCCCAAAACATAACGTATATTAAAAAACTGAGAGAGGTTATTGTGTTTCGGTATGTTATGAACACAAACCTCCTCCAATTTTCAAAAATAATCTAACATTTGTTCATAATCCAATCTTGAAGTTGGTTACTCAAAAATTACAGAAACACGGTGTGGTCTTTGAGAGGGTTTTCGGAGGCCTTCCCAGAGGATTTTTGGGCTGAAAGTGGTATGGGTGGAAATTTTATGATGTCTGATACATAATGAAACCATCAAGCACTGCAAATGCCTTCTCCAAACCTCTGAAAAACTGACTTGAAGTCAAGTTGTCCAAGTGTCCAGAAACCCTCCTATAGCGACTGTATTTGGGGAATTTCTCTCAACTAATAACACCTATGCATAAAATGAAGGAGGTTTTTGTTTCTTGGTCTATTATTGACAAAAACCTCTTTCACTTTTGTCAAATTCATCTTCCTTAATTCAGAAACCAATTTTGAAGTAGAACTTTGACCAAGACAATCATTTGAAAATTTATGACAAGGGATGATGACATGATCATGATGAAAATTTATGACCTTGGATGAGTGGAGGGAGTAGTAATGACACCTAGACACACAAATGACCATTTTACAACCAATGTATGGCAAATTTTATTTGAGAATTGTATTTTGAAAATATAACAATTTGACCTAATAACCCTATCAATCACATGAAAGAGTAAATTTGATCACTGGTGACTGACAGAACTAACAAATACTAACAAAAGGCTTGGTTTGTACTGGTAGGTATGGTGAACAGGAGAATTTTTATTTCCTTTCATCGATCTATAACAATTCAAACAATTGTTCCTCTTTTCTTAAGTTTATAATACAGATGGCAGTAAGTATTTAGCAGTTGTTGTCGCTCTGTATTTGTCACAAAGAGTAGTTAAGTATACGAAGTCTTCTATAGAATAAACATAAAAATGCAAAGCAAGTTTATAACACACACAATGATGTCAGCATTATATAATTTAGCATACCAATACAAAAAACTGCGGATATAATATCCCAAGACATTGTAAAAAGACAGTATGACATAATTTTGATAGAAATCCTACTTCCTCCTCTCATGGGTTTACTATACAAATGGGCATTGCTTAGTGTTTTTTTTTATCTTAGGAAACTCCCCCGAGACCGAAGATATGGAACGTCCTTGTGCCATGAATTAGCAATAGGCTTCTTGGTCTTCTTGTCCGATGAGGCTGCAAGGGTATCAACAAGTTTCTTGGACTTTGGGTCTGGTAAAGGAATAGCTTGAGCATGAGGTTTTGGGTGGAGTAACAGTCCCTAGATCAAGAGTCTTCTTGTTAGTCTTGATTGTAATATGAGGGTTTGCAAATTGGTAAATGAACTCATCCCACATTTTCCCCTATTTTTCCAACTCGGCTAAGACAAGTAGTTTGATAAGGGCATGGTGAAATAGGCTATTATGGGGATTGGTTACATTCTTCCTCACTTGGGAAGACATCTTCTCAAGACTCTTTAAGAATTAAAAGGGAAAATTCAATGGCTTATTGAACTGAAAGTGAGCTAATAATTGAAAGTGGCAGGCTTTAAAGACGGAATATCTACCTTCACATGTAATCAATATGGTGATGACTATGAGAGGGTTGATTAGCTCCTCTTTTATCCACTCCTTGGAGTATCCCTTAGCTCCAAAGATGTTCTGAAATTCGGTTTTGAAAACCTTGTTATAAGTTGATCTTGTCAACTAGTGGTGTTTAAATCAGCGGTCTCCAACTCTTGGGAGCTTTGTGGCTGAGGCAATTGATTCCTCAGAGACCACGAACACAATGAATAGGAGCAGAGGCAAGCTAAGAGTGTTCCATTATTATTTGTTTTTCCATCATGCTCACACAATCCATTCCTCTAGCTCACATTCTATAAGGCATGTAATCATAACTTTGTAATGAACAGTTTGTAACGGAAATAAACCAGTTAAGTGGTCTGTTAAGGAAATGTACAGCAGTTTATAACACACAGGGAATTAGCATTTCAAAAATAAAATAACCGTTGATATAATAGCCTGTATTATGAAAACAACACACATAAATTTTTACAAAGATTTACTTCTTCTAAGCAATGTTATCATTTGTCAACTCATGAACCCCTCCCACACACCTAAGTATTGTGACACCTCACAATAAAAAATATAGGAAACCGGTCAGTTCTCCCAATAGTTGAAGATTTACAACTTGTTAAGTGTAGAGATAAATTTCACACATTGGTCTGACAAGACAGTTAGAAGATGGTCCCACCTATAGGATAAGAGATCCTATATATAGATAAGAAGAGGTAGGTGAGAGAGTTTCAAGATAGTCTCAGAGTTAATTCCCAATGGCAAGTTTATGGAATTCATTAACCTTAGCTTAACCATACATACTTCATGTCAGCTTTGTCTACAAGTAATGTCATACATCAGGACAGGTTTAAATTTATTATTTATTTTTTGTCAGATTACCATCCTCGCTAGGTAGAATGCCCCGCTGACAGCAAGCCTGTTTAGTACTCCAACGGGTTTACCTAGTCATACCACAGGCCGGTACCCACTGCCAGCAGACCTGTTTAGTATCCTGAGGGGTTAGCCTCTTACACCCTCATAGACTGGCCCTCCATCTTTTAAGATTTTAGTATAAGATTTCTTTATGCAAGAAGATGGGGGGACAACTCTGAAAACAAATTTTTCTTTGTCTTTTTTTTCAATTGGGATGGTATTTATGTTAGAGGATGAATTTCCGTTATATTCCTTAGTGATTGTCCTGAGGTAAGGGGTACTTGTTGAAATGCATCTTATTTCAGCATACCACTTAGACTAAATTAGATTTTAGCCTCCTATAAAGATACAATAGCCATACTACTGTTTTTTATGGACAGAAATGCCCATAGACAAGTTCTGAAATAAAATAGCAGTGGAATACAATTATGAACAGCAGACAGTAACCCACATTTGGCACAAAAATCTGTGCATAAACACTTGAAAAAATACAGAGAAAATATTGACAGTTTTGAGGAGAAAGAATGTTTATTCAGCTGAAGGAAATTCAGAACTATTACATCAACAAACTGCATCAGCCCTAACAACACAGACATTCACTTCTTTCAGACAAATTATGCACTATACAAACAGTCCCAGACTAGATTTTTGAAGGACAACCATGACTGTACAGCCTGTACGGCCCAGGACAGCCAAGAATTCTTCACACACAGTCACCATTTGAATAGAAAGTCGTGCCAAACGAAAACTGCATGGAACAGCATTAAAAACTCAGCAAATATGCATAGAAATCCATGCCAATCTATTGTAAACTTATAACCTCAATTTATGTGCTCTCCCTTTACTGTACGACCAGCTTACACAGTTGTACGGCCTCCTTTATTGCTGTTGTACGGACTATATCAATGGTTGCAATTCTCTTTGGGAAGTGTGCCAAACCTTCCTTGTTGTAGCTCTTCCTTGAGCCAACACTCTTCCTTGGGATACATGCCCCTTCACCTTCCCTCTAGTTCTCCTCAAAAGTGCACCCTCCTTCTCCTAATGAACTGCCTTTAAGAAATTTTGAATTGTAACTCTTCTAACCCTTGATCTCCCTTAAGTGACTCTTCACTTACCCTTGAGATCAACGGTCACGACTTAATCATTCGTTGAGGTCACTTTTACATTTCGAAATTAAAAGACTCAACTTTATAAAATCACTTTATAAAATCACTTTATAATTATAAAGTCACTAGGAGAAAATTTGCTTGGTCACTTCCGCATGTTGAGCGTTGCCAATGCAGAAGTCACCTCCAAGCTACCAAATCTCAACACTCCCTCTTAGTGAGAGAGGTACTTTTGGTATCACCACCAGAATCTGTCTCCATCTCATCAGCTGCCATAGTTGCTCCCTCTGTACTAGAAGTCTATGCTCCCTCTAAACAGGAAGCCACTACTCCCACTGCACTGGAAGCCTTTATTGCTACCTTCGTTGTACCATGAACTGAAGACATGCTCCTAGGAGGCTGCACACTCTCCTGAGCATCCATCTGTGTCGACTCATGTCTTCTGAGTCCTATGAGAGTCCCGGAAGAAGACTGAGTGCCATGTATCAACTCTGAGTGACCTTTCACATTCCTTCAGGTGAGGAATATTGTAACCTAACTGGATTAGGTTTCCAACATTCCCCCCCTTAATCCGAAGGGGTGTATATGAGTCCAAGAAGAGAGATGAAGCATGGAAGTGTGCAGCTGAAATCTGAAAGTGGACAGTTGCCAATGGTTAAATGTGCTCTTTGAATTTGGTGGTTTTGGGGTGACCACAAACCGAATGGTGAGGGTGGTTTAAGGAAGACCTCAAACCAATCTGATGGTTTAAGGATGACCACAAACTTTGGAACCCTGCTCTAGGCTCAATGGTTCCCAGAACATTTCCTAAGTTAGCTAGAAACTAGAAGTTAATGTCTTCTGCTAATTGGAAGTGCTCTCGAATGTTGGTTTAAAGATGACCATAAATTGTTCTATAGTAGAAGTTGAAATTCTTCTACCAACTGAAGGTTTAAGGAAAACCACAAACCTTTGTCTAGCAGAAGTTGTAAGTCTTCTACTAAGTGGTGGTTTAAGGAAAACCAAAAATCAATCCAGTGGTTTTAGATGACCAAAAACCAATCAAGCTCACTTGTTATTGCTTGATTGATGGGACTTCGAAACTTGAATCCTAACTGTTAATCACTGATGTTGTTCCCCTCTCTGAGGGACAAGGTGAGAGAAGAAAATTTATCCACTGCAAGATGTGTCAATACTCAAGTGCAATTTCTACGGTATGACCAAGATATCTTCTTAGCTATTGATGACCATCGCCAATAAGTCATCCACCCATAGTGGTTCTTTACTCTTGCATATTTCTAGTGTTTGGAACATATCTCTGAATGATGATTATGCTTCTCACAATGCTTTCTAGGATGAAGATAAAAACATTGATCTTCCACATGGCCAACTCGATGACAATGTTGACATTTTTTAATTTACTCTTGAATTGGAGCAGGTGAATATCAATCTTC
>ML788238.1:293256-309871 GCA_009831015.1 Picea engelmannii
AATAAAGCTGGATAAAAATTCTAGTCCTTCACCCGAAGAATCATCGCTGAGTAAGTTTCAAGATTCTGAAGATGACGACTTCTATGAAACTCGCGGATGACGATTCTAACATCGATCCATGCCATGATGAGGATTCGATGATCGACGACCCAAAAGCGTTGAGGAGTTCTGGATTGAGGTAAACAGTATTGGGACTAGCTGCTATTAGAACAATCAAAGGATGGGCATCAACTCGCCGAGTCTACTTCCGAAAGGATATATGAATTAATCTTTGTCTCACCCAATATTTTGCCAATCTTTTTCCCACGGTGTATGGCCCTGGTAAAGATCGCGTCCATAGTTTCGTGGGTGAGCAGGAAGGAAACAACTTCGACGAAAAGAATTATGACAAGAACAACACGCTGATGAACCTGGAGTATTCGACTGAACAATCATGTGAATTAGGGTTTCGCCATTGAGAGACAGGTTTGAAAGCTGCATAGAAGTGACATTCAGACTAGGGTTTCGCTAGCAGAGACAGAGAATCGTCGAAAGGCATAGAGACTGGCAGAAAGGCATTTCTGAATGTCACGTTGGAATGAGCGCCTAGAACATACATACTTGCATATGGGAACAAGAAACGTTTATGGCAGAGGCATATCCCGTGTGGCAGACTAGCAAGCAGACAAAGAGAGGGCGTTTCTGAACACACTCAAATGCTATGGACAACTACCATAGCCCTCCCGGTTAGACTCACCAAATAGAATAAGTGTGAATGCATATTATCAATAATACTAGCACAGCAGTAAAATAGCTGCTGGTGAACGCCTAAAGGTTGAGAAGATGAAATGATTCTTTAAAAAAATATATTAAATTTTATTATCTATTAACAAATAAACTGTTGGGCTTCATTTATCTGGTGTTAATATTTTAATCTCTTTAGCTAAAAAAGTAATCAGTGGCAATCAGTGAGCTATCAAAGTAATTTTTAAATATGATTAGGTGAACTAAAAAAGTAAACCCCTATTAAATCTGCCCATTGTCAATAAATATATTGATGTTGGCATTTGGATTAGTATTTCAATACTTCTCTTACCTTTCACATTTCTTCATGTGAGAATATCTTAACCCTAAATTGATTAGGTTTTCAACAATTATAATTTGAAAATATTATTCACAATTAATTTAATAAGAATACAAATCCAAAAAATTAATAACTAAAAAAAATTATAATAATAATTTAATTTTAAGGTCATAATGAAGCAAGAAACAAATTTGGTGTATGACCCTTTGTTTGTGGGACAAGGAACTCCTTCATCTCAACTATTTGACTACTAACCATTAAAATGAAATGAATCTAATTAAAATATTTTTAATTTAAATGTACATTACAAACATAAAAATATGAAATTTACATATGTTTTTTATCCTTTAAAGATTAAACCCTTAATTGATTCATACCACTATTTATATCCATTATATTTCTTTGAATTTAGAGTTTTAGATCCATACTAAGTGATATTAACAATTCCAATTCTACAAATTAGTTTAGACCAAACTCTAATTCTAGTTTATAATTTATTAAACCAAACTCTAATTCTAGTTTTTAATTTAAGCCTATCTCAAATCTAATCTTTGAAAAAGGTCGTAGATGGAAATCTAGAAATCACCTCTAAAATTTTTAAGGTTTTATAATCATGTGTGTGAGTTTAAGATAGTCAAAATCAAGCTTGATAATGTGGTCGTGCCTATTATCTAGCTAAAGTTACCCTATCATCACTTCAAACCTCCTTGAAGAATTTAACATTGCCCTACCTTCACTAGAGTTAACAATTTAGAAAAGTTAACCGACAACTAGTAAAGTATACACTCTCGTAAGCCAAGGAAAGCAACTAATAAAAGTCGAAGTACTATCTAGATAAATACATGTCCTTCTATCAATTAGTTGGGGAATATCTTTATAGGTAACCATGAAGAAGCAAAACACCCTATCAGATTTATATCCATGTAGCTTCTCTTCTCACTCCACAAGCACTACTCAGATTTATATCCTTGTAGCTTCAACTCTTCTCACTCCACAGTCACTCCACACTCTCGAGCAGTAGCGAGCGGTCTCAGTATCTACTGTAATGAACCAAATGCTTAAAAATATCATAACAGAACAGAAGTACACACCATGTATTGAATGTGAGCGTGGAGCACAACTCCGAGATAGATAAGTTACACAATAACTCCTTAAAGAATAGGGGCACCCCCTCTAAATAACCAAATACCTTCATACATCACCATTCTCATGCCTCCAATAATGAATACATGAACTCTATATATACATATTCACACTTGCACATAAGGCCCCTTTACCATTAGGTCGACCTTATTACATATATATTTACACATTACATGTACATTTAGGCTCATATATGCCCCCCTTGGGGTCATATCATATACATTTATCCCCATATATGCTCCCATTGGGTCATAACATAGTACCCTCCTTCAAAAATCTTTGTCCTCAAAGCTTTGCAATTAAAGGCTTCACATGTGATGAAACCAAGTAATATGATTTTCTTATGTTCCTATTTTCGACATTCCATTGTTGATGATCTATCCATCCAAAATCAATTATTTTCGATTGAAACCCTTGGTGGCTAGTTGTTACATAAGTTTCTTTATGTTGATTCCATGTATTGTTGTTTAAGCTTCTCCAATTTGTAGTGATTGTTGGTCCAAAAGTAATGATCCAAATGCTTAAATTATCATAACAGAACTGAAGTACACACCATGTACAGAATGTGAGCGTGGAGCACAACTCCAATATAGATAAGTTACACAATAAGTCCTTAAAGAATAGGGGAAGCCCCTCCAAATAACCAAATAACTTCATAAATCACAATCCGCATGCCTCCAATAATGAATACATGACCTCTATATATACCTCTCCACACTTGCACATGAGGCTCCTTTACCATTAGACCGGCCCTATTACATATATATTTAACCATTACATCTACATTTAGGCCCATATATTCTCCCCTTGGGGTCATATCATATACATTTAGCCCCATATATTCTACCTTTGGGTCATAACATAGTACCCTCCTTCAAAAATATTTGTCCTCAAAGCTTTGCAATTAAAGGCTTCACATGTGATGAAACCAAGTAATATGATTTTTTTATGTTCATGTTTTCTTCATTCCACTGTTGATTATCTATCCATCCAAAGTCAATTCTTTTCGATCTTAATCCTTGGTGTCTAGTTGTTACATAATTTTACTTCCCTTGGTTCCATGTATCATTGTTGAATCTTCTCCAATTTGTAGTAGATGTTGGTCTATGATAATATTTTTAGAATAATGGTTTTGTGATTCCATATTCCATGAATATTGATGAGTATTACATCTTCTTCCTTGATAATGATGATATCGATCTTCTTGTCTTCCTTGAAATATTTTTTGATAATGAGGGTGTCAATATGGTTTGACATTTTATGGTTTTTCTTCATTCTACACACCCATTTCATCTATCTTCTTTTAAGAGACAATGGAATCCTCTATCCTCCTTGCTTTCTCTTTGATTGTTCTATCCTTGGAGATAATATCATCATATTTGGCATGTACATCCTCAAGATGGAGTTCAACTTCTTCAAGTATCTTCTAGTGACCTTCTTGAATCTTGTCTTCTTTCTCTTTTTGAAGCTGCAATGTCACCCGATTTATCAAATTTTGACGTCCTTCTTCAATTCTGGATTGCATTTCTGATTTTACCTCGTCAGTATTTAGGGATTCTTCAACCTTCTTGCAAATTTCCTCTTCAATTCTTTTGATAGATTCTTCATCCAAGATCCTTTATTTTTATTGATTTTGACAATGCTTCTTTTCTTCTTTCAATCTCTTAACCTCATCCAATAGTTTTTTATTATTGTTTCATAATCTGCATATTTCTTCTTCTTTGTTTTTCAATTCTTCTCTTGAATCATCATTTTCCCACTTTGCTTTTCTACTATTGTATTGCTTTAAGTTCTTAATCTCCTTATTGAGTGATTCATTAAGGGATTGCAACTTGGCGAACTCATTGTTTTTCTTTGTAATACATTTTCTTAGATCTTCATTATCCTTTTTCAATTTGGAGACAATTTCTTTCGATTCCTTGAATTCCACTTGAACTTTATGTGTCTCCTCCATTTTTTTTTATCGTTGATCCATTTATTTGAGAATAATTCTTCAAATACTTCCCATGTGGTGCTTCTTTTAGTACCTTTGTCAAAGCTATACCACCACTTACCAACTTCACCATTCAAACAAATACCTTCCCTTAAAGGAATCTTGCAATTTTTATTTATCATTCTCAACCATTTCCCGGGACTAATTTCATCATTGTCTTCATCTCCACTAAAGTTAGGTATTGTCATTGATTCTTAATTGAGGTCTAACCCAAACCTCAACTTCCAACCTCAATATATTAAGGATAAATATCTCAAATAGTTGTAATCCTTGGTCCAATATTCTCTTTTATGTTTTCTCTTTCCAATGGATTTTGAATCATCTCAATCGGACATTCCAATCAAAATTTATGATAGTGTTAAGTGAGCATACCTTTGAAACCATGATTTGTAGTATGTCCTCCTAGCCGACCTTCCTTCTGATGTATCTCTGCAATTTCAGCCCTTTTGAGTCTGAAATTGCGACCTGTAGTACTCTGAAATGTATTATTTGCAATGCCACAAGTCTGACCAAAATTGGAAGTTCCAAGTGGAAGTTATGGTAACTTCCTCACACCTTGTTGATTTTTGGCCTTTCTAGGAGAGTGAACTTGTACGGAGTACCATGCGCACAATATTTGATATTTGATTCAGAAAATTGTACCATAAATACTACGGAATGTAGTTGTTCCAATGAAATTATTCTCGCATAATTTGGATCCTCTATGAAGAAGTTATGATGGTGTTACCTGGAACACATGTTTGAGACTTTTTATAGGAGTAGTCAAAAACCCTGGCTTACACAGAGTCTATCTTCGAAAGTACAATGACCCAGAAGCTAAAATTCATAACACATGTACTCTGATAAGTGTTTTCAATATCCTCTAGGTTTCACCTTCTGAAGTGGATCTGAGAAAAAGTTATAGCGAAAATTCCAAAATGACTGTATTGAGGAAGAAAAACCCTAGGATCGGTGCTTTGATACCAAATGTAATGAACCAAATACTTTAAAATATCATAACAGAACAGAAGTAGACACCATGTACCAAATGTGAGTGTGGAGCACAAATCCAAGATAGATAAGTTACACAATAACTCCTTAAATAATAGGGGCACCCCCTTCAAATAACCAAATACCTTCATACATCGCAATTATCATGCCTCCAATAATGAATACATTACCTGTATATATACCTATTCACACTTGCACATGAGGCCCCTTTACCATTAGGCCGACCTTATTACATATATATTTACACATTACATGTACTATATTTAGGCCCATATATGCCCCCCTTGGGTCATATCATATAAATTTAGCCCCATATATGCTCCCCTTGGGTCATAACACCTACCTAATTTTATCAAATCCTTGGATTGTTCAACAAGGCAGGGACTAGCTGCTTTGCAACTATTTCCCTTATTTAGATTACAAATATCTCTATTGAAATCTATGAATATCTACTTAGTATAATAATTTATATTAAATTAGTCATATAATCTTTAAAATATCATGTTACAAATATATTTTATAGCAATGTTGAGTGTCTTATAGTTATAACTGGGCTTCCACTAGAAATTTATATATTAAAATTTAGTTTTTCTTCTCATTTAAAAACAAATAAAATATGTTTTTGTGTGCCAAAAAAAAGATTTACAAGTCATTTCAATACATTCAATAGATAATTCCTTCAATTGATATGATATGAAGTTTAAATATGCCAACTACATCTTTAATATTTACATCTCTTGGATTCGTGAGCTATTACTAGCATTTTGATCTACTCATTCTACCCAATACCAAAGATTGTTTTCTTTTAGTAGGTTTAGAAAAGGTGAATATTAACATTTGTTGAATAGAATATAGAAAGAGTGACCTCCCTTCAAATGAGGTTTATTTATAAATGTCACTTTTAGTAAGTTGACATGGTGAAGTCTTTCAGCACTATGGTTTGAACATGTTTAAAGATGTCATTTATAGATTTTGAACATAAGTGTCTTTTATAAAATCACTGAACTTTTGAACTAAACTTGTCAATGATTAGAATTTGATGTTATAAGAATTATTCTATCGTATTTCAAAGGATTTTTTTGGTGAGGTTAGGGGTTGGATGGTAGCTAGGGTTTTTTTCAAGATGGACAGTGATCCAGCATATTCCTTAGTAGATCCCTATAAGGGTGTCCAAATCTAGACCACACCTGGTGAAAGGGACATTCTTAGTCTTTTGGTTGGAAGGAAAAATAGTTTGTACCCCATGGGGGCCAACAACTTGTATTTGAAAACTTTAGGTTTTCAGTTACAAGTGGTTCCAAATGTGATACATGAAGTGGCTTCATGGTCTGACGAATAACACTTTAATAAACCTGACTCAAGCTTCATCGTTGGACAAGTAATATTGGAGGATCATACTTGGAGTACATCAATGGGTCAAAGTGAGGGAGGTTCCATATCTAATGCAGGTAGAAATGGTAGATCTCCCAAGTCCTACATTCATAGCACCAGTAAAGCCATGGTTTATCCCTCATTGGTTGATCCCAATCATCTTCCCAACTATGAAAAGGAGGGCTATCATACTTTTACTTTGTTATGGTCTACAATAAAGAGGTTGAAGACTCGTGAGCTTATTTCTAGTGATAGTCGTGGTAAGCCCAATGATCTTTCCTCCCCAAAAGCCTCATCATCTTGCATCCTTCCTATTGATATACTCTATCTTTCGCCTAGGTTTCTACGTGTTTTGGGTTCTGCATCAAATGTATTTTATGCCAAACCCACTAATATATTTGCGGGAAGTGGTTTTGTGGGAGACAATTTAGATTTGGATTGCCTTATATAGGGTAGCATTGTAAAATTAAAGAAGGTAGCTTCTAGTGAGGTTTTGAGTTGGCAGAGAAGATGTATAGTGATAAGGAAGAAGGAAGGAGGTATAAGATTAATTGTTGGAGAAGATAGTCATGCCAATCAACTTTTGTCATTTTTGGAAAAACCCTCATTGGGAAATTCCACTGCAGGCAAACAGAAAATGATACACTAAATTCTTGGTTGTAGAACAATTGGGCTCCAATGCAAGGGTATGCTCATGTGTTTCACATCCTCATGTAGGGTTGGTTCAGTTGCATTTTTTTATGTGAGTAGGATGCCTCACTGATTCTAGGAAGGAACTGGTTTGGGGCTTTGGGTACCTAAATTTGAAGTTGTGGCACCCACACTTTGACCCTAGATTGAAGGTGGTGATTTTCATCCCTATCTAGGTAAAATTTTCGAGCTCGCCCATGGAATTCTAGTCAGATGGAGGAATTGTTGCTTTAGGTAACTGTCTTGGTAAGGAAATATTTGTGGATTAGGCTTACAAAAGTGATTGCAGAATAACTATGTCTAGATCTCTTATTGAGATCAATATAAAGGAAGGTCTTCATGATAGTTCGGAAATTGTTTACAGTGACAAGGTATTTTATACAAACTCTGGACTATTCAAATGTCCCATTCTGGTGTATCCATTGTCATCAATACGGCCATACATTTCAGGATTTCTCTTGAGCATTTTGAAAAATCACTTGGAGGAAGAAGTTAGATAATAAATCTAATGAGGACATTGAGACTCCAATATCTTCGAAGGTTTCGAGGGAGGAAAGTTCTGAAAAATATAGAAAGAATCCCATAGAGGTTGGAATGGGTTGAAATAAGGTGGGTTAGGAATATGGGGTTATGCCAATGTGTGAGGAATAGAGGGTAGTAGCGCAAACTACTTCTAACTACCTAGAGAATACTCCAATTATCCTTCCCTTTTCGACATCTAATTGGGTGACGAAAACTACCACTATAGGTGGTGTAAGGGTTCAAGACAAATTTTCTCTAATTCCTCCCTCAACTCTAGTCAATTTGGGTAAGTGTACTAAAATGGATGACATTTAATCCGATTTTTTACTTCTTGTGGAAAATTGGTCGTCCTCAATTGAGGGATCAAAATAGCTTCACGGTTATACTAAAGGGAAAAGGGAAGATAGCCAATTTGTTGAGTGTTTAGGCTTGGGGACGATGAAGAGCCCAACTCATCAGGATGCCTTAGCCAGATCTAATTTGGGGGAAGTCTCTTTTAGTTTTCCACCAAAGGATGTACTGAGGGCAGGAAATAGTAGTTTTAAAGGAGTTGATAAAGGGATGGGTAGATATTAACTCCATTCCAAGAAATAACTTGCTAATTATATTTGTGTTGGGGGCTTGAGCATTGACCAAAATAAGGTTTTGGGGCCTGCCCGCGCAAGCATAAAATCCCTTATTTTCCATGCATAGGCAAAGGTGATAAAAGAAGTAAAGAAGGGTCAACAATGACTCATCACTGGGGTACTTAGAGAAAATCAAACCCCTTCAGGAGTTGTCCCATGGAAATTCTTTTTTCAAATATAAGGGGTTTGGGCAGTCAACACAAAAACTTGCCCTTTGTTGTAATGAGCCAAATGCTTAAGATAACAAGCACAACTCCAGTAAAAATAAGAGATATAAGTTACATAATAACTCCTTAAATTATAGGAGAACCTTCTCCAAATACCCAAATACATTCATACATCACAATTCCTATGTCCTTAATAATGACTACATGATCTCTATATATACCTATTAACATATTGCACATGTGGCCCCATAATTATTAGGTCAACCCTATTACATATACATTTACACATTACATGTACATTTAACCCCATATATTCCCCCCCCTTGGGGTCATATCATGTACATTTAACCCCATATATTCCCCCCTCGGGATCATATCATAGTACCCTCCTTCAAAAAGATTTGTCCTCAAATATTTGCAGTTAAAGGCTTTACATGTGATGAAATCAAGTAATATGATTTTCTTATGTTCCTACTTTCTTCTTTCCATTAATGATGATCCATCCATCCAAATTCAATTTTTTTTGGTCTTAATCAATGGTGGCTAGTTGTTGCATAATTTTGTTTTCTTGATTCCATGTGTTATTGTTGAAGCTTCTCCAGTTTGTAGTAGATGTTGGTCTCTGATGATAGCATGTTGAATAATGGTTTTGTGAGGCCATGTTCCATGAATATTGATGAGTATTCCATATTCGTCTTTGATAATGTTGATATTCACATTCTTGTCTTCCTTGAAATATTTCCTCATAATGAGGGTGTCGATATGGTTTCACATTTGTTGGTTTTCCTTCACTTTGCACACCCATTTCATCTATCTTCTTTTTAGAGATAATTGAATCTTCTATCCTCTTTGTTTGGTATTTTATTACTCTAACCTTGGAGATAATATCGTCATATTCAACATGTACATCCTCTAGATGAAGTTCAACTTCTTCAAGCATCTTCCGGTGACCTTCATGAATCTTGTCTTCTTTCTCCTTTTGAAGTTGCAGTGTGACCCCATCTATAAAATTTTGATAGCATTCTTCAATTATGGATTGCATTTCTGATTTTACCTTCTTGTAAATTTCCTCTTCAAGTCTTTTGGCAATTTCTTCATCTAATATCCTTGTTTTTTCATGATTTTGACAATGTTTATTTTCTTCTTTCAATCTCTTAACCTCATCCAATAGTTTTTTTATTATGGTTTAGTAATCTACATATTTCTTCATCTTTCTTTTTAAATTCTTTCCTTGACTTGTCCTTTTCCCACTTCCCCTTTCTAATATTTTCCTGTTTTAATTTTTGAACCTCCTTAATGAGTGCTTCATCAAGGTCTCGTATCTTATATATCTCATCGCCCTTCATTTTTATCTCTTCTTTTGCTTCACTCATCTAGAATTCTATACATTTCCTCTATTTTTGTATCCTTAATCCATTTATTTGAGAAGAGTTTTTCAAATTCTTTTGATGTGATGTTCCATTTAGTATATTGATCAATACTCATCCACCACTTCCAAGCTTTACCAAAAAGATAAGTTCCTACCCTTGAAGGATTCATACCATATTCCCTTACCAACCTCAACCATTTCATATGAATGATTTTGTATTTATCTTCATCTCCTGTAAATTTTGGTATCGCCATCGATTCTTAATTGAGGTCTAACCCCAACCCTCAACTTACAAACTAAATATATTATCAATAATTATATCCAATAGTTATTATCTTATTCACAGTATATTCTCCTATTTTTTATATTTCCAATGGCTTTTGAATCACCTCAATCGGACATCCCAATCAAAAGTTATGATAGTTTTACGTGATCGTACCTTTGAAAACCTTGATTTGGAGTATGTCCTTCTAGCTGACCTTCCTTCTTATGTATCTCTGAAGTTTCGACCCTTTTGAGTCTAAAATTTTGGCTTGCAGTACTCTGATATGTCTTCTATGCAATGCCATAGGTCCGTCCAAAATTTGATGTGCCAAGTGAAAGTTACGGTAACTTTCTGATATATAAACTATCATGGAACAGTTTGTCACAAAAGATCTAATAAAATATTGAAATCTTTACTATTAAGGTTAATTTTCTTTAGATCTCCAGGATATTTAGTTACTAATAAAATAGAGAAAATGCAGAAAAATAGAGAACAATGAAATTGATCCAGATTATTTTCGGCACGAAATGAGAGAAGAGATATAATAAAGAAATGTACAGAGATATATCAGATATCCAATAATATAACATATATTTATCATAGATATAATCATAAACACAGAGATACAGTAATATACAATTTCTATTAATGAGCGAAATGTACAAAATTGTAGAAATACAGAGTGAAAGACTCGCTAGAATGGTGGAAGCTTATCTCTTAGAAGAGATGTGAAGGCTACTCACATTCGCAAGAATTTGATTGTTACAATGAGGCTCCAAAGGCCTTTTTAACATAAAGAAAATCCAAAACCCTAAGAAGATGAAAATCCAATAGTTTTGTGGACCTCGTTTTGGGTAGTTTGGTGTATCAACTTCTTGAGGGCATAACTTTGGCATACGATCTTTGTTTGGGGCGCACGATAGTTCGTTGGAAAGGTATCGAAGAGGAACTTCATTTTGGGGGCTCAATCATAGATTTTGGCTATCATTGAGATTCCCGATTATGAAAAAACGTCGTTTAGGCGCTCAAAATGGCCCCGAAAGTTTAGGAACCAAAAAAATGCTAAAAATAGTAAGTTGACAACAAATTGTTTTGAGCCAGTTGGAATAGGTGGGTGGCCACCGATATCCACTTAGATCAAAATCAAATTCACACCATCCACAAATAAACACAATATAAGACCTGGGATACCCAATAGAGAGAAAACCCAGCTAGACAATGAGGCTGCTCTACTCTCTTTTCTCCAGTAAAGAAATTATGCAAGTACAAAGAAAGAGGCACTCTCTGTGGAGTTTCCTTTTACCTATGGCCTGTATGGTTGCTATAGAATATATCCTCCTATGTTATTCTCAAATAATACCACTCTTATATGTTTTTCTCAGCTATGGAACAAGATACAATGCAAAAGAATGGAACCCCATCTCCTCCCAATGGCCTGGTTTTTAACATAGCTCGATATCCATCTAGGGATAGGTTTTTGACTTCCTCAACATTTAATTATGATAAGATTTTGGACCTTATATAATGTTCTTAGAAAATCCACTACGTGGCTAGCCACAAATGTCTAAGTAATGGATGTTGACGTGGCATCCACTCGCACCATGGTGACCAATATGGTAGGTCAACTTGCGGGAGGCATAACTTTCTCATACGAACTCCAATTGACGAACGATATGCATCGTTGGAAAGGTATTGACGTATATAATTTAGAATATTCCTATTTAGTAAGATTTGCACCAAATAAAAGGTCGTTTGATACCTCAAAATGGCTCTGGAATATTTCTGACTGTTTTTTGGACCCAAGTTCCCAAATTTGGACCAACCGCCGAAATGGCCCTGCAAGATAATTCCTCCAATTTTTCCACCCAAAAAATAGTGAGATGGATGAAAAATAACATAATGATCATATCTGGATCATACCTCCCCATTTATGGAGGCTTTTGGTCCCCAAAATATTTACTAATGAGGTGAGGAAATTTTTCCTCTACCTTCTCCTTGGACTACCATTTTGCTTTGCCTCGAAGTTGTCATTTCAACCCAATCTTCCAAAGGTCATGCTTCCCCTGTCTTGTACTTTTGGACCACTTATGCAAAACTGTGTCTTCTGCCAACTCTGCCTGAGCACCTAGTGTTAAATCCTCTATGGAAGGTAGGACCTACTCCTCCTCCTGATCCAACATGGAGGGCCCAAAGAGTTTGAGATTCTCCACATTCACTACTGAGTAAATGTCATGGGGGTAGACTAAGTCTATAGGAATTATCTCCGACCTTTTATAATACCTCAAAAGGACCATACCACAAATCCTTGATCTTCTTACCATGACCTTATAGTCTTTCCCTATTCTGTTGTAACCGTACTATATCTTCCACTTTAAATGTTTTCTCTGTTTTATGTTGGTCATGTCTAACCTTGTACTTTTCCTATGACTTCTTTAGTGTCTCCTGTGCTTGCAAATGGATTTGCCTGATCTTCTCAAAAAAAATTATACTTTTAATACATCTCTTGTGAGGTCATCCCTCACTCATCCTTGCTGTCCGTATACAACATCTAAGGGTGAATGTGGAAAATACCCAAAGAAAGTTTCAAAAGGGGACTTACCAGTAGTAGTGTGGACTGCTATGTTATAAGAGTCTTGTATATAGATCAAATTTTCATCCCAGGTATTCGGATACTTCTGATTGTAACCCTTCAAAAGTTACACCAAAGTCTATTTGACTACTTTTGTCTTCCCATATGTCTGTGGATGGAATGTTGTATACCTCTTCAAATTAGTATCCATCTTCTCCCACAACGTAGTGAAAAATGCACTGAGAAATCTGGTATCCCTATCTAAGATGATGCTCCTTCGTATACCAAAGTGCACCCAAACCTGTTCAAAGAACTTATTTGTTGCTTCTTTTCGAGTGATGGTCATTTTCAAAGAACTTCAAAGTGCACCCAAACCTATTCAAAGAACTTAGTATCCATTTTGTTGAACCTGTCAACTACCACAAATAAATAGTCATTTTCCTTCATGGTCGTTGGTAAACCTCCCACAAAATCCATGGAAATTATTTCCCAAGGTCGAGTGGGTACATGTAAGGGATGGTATAGACCTTGCTTCATGTCGTTGGGCTTGGTATACTGTAAATTCTAACCTTGTACAATATCTACTACAAACAGATATTCAAAAAATAACAGAAACGATACAATGGCAAATACAAACATTACACAGAGATTTTTCCCCTGGAAACCCAAACCGAGAAAACCAGCATTTTCTATATTCATACATTGTGATACATTGTTTACAATATACATATAGGAGCCATTGGCATCCAAAACCCTAACCCAATGACTTGGATTAGTCCAAAACCCTAATTCCTTAACCGGAAATAGAAAACCATCGGCAAAAACCATGTGCTGAAAAACCACCTAAATACATGACACGTTTCTCGAGGCAGATGTCACGTTTCTCGAGGCAAAAAAAAAATTATGGGGGCTCTGCCCCACTGCACCCCCCTCTAACCCCCCTGCACGCCTGGTGCATACACTCAGGCACTACTACTTGTGAAAAGAATATAACACATACCCAACATATACATCCTCTAATATACAATGCTACATCTTCTTTAATTCTAGGCCAATACACATATCTCTGTAAGTTGGAAAGTGTCTTCCCAACACCAAAATGTCCTGCAACCTTAAAGGTGTGAACCTCTCTGATAAGTTGCAATCGTTCACCTTTAGAAACACAGAGCTTGTCAAGCTTGTAGAGTAAACCATTCTGGAAATGATAGTCGGTCTTTCCATCACCTTCTTCTATATGAATTTGACCTTTTAGTTGTTGAAACACCTCCTTGAAGTCCTCATCTTTTGTGAATGCCTCTTTGTATGCATCATGGTTAAAAGGATCTATGTGCATTAGAGTTCCCAAATCTATAATCTTAGAAGTGGGTGGTCATGAAAACATGTCTGCCAACTTATTTGCGCTACCCTTCTTATACTTTATGACCAAATGAAATTGCTATAAAAACCCCATCCACTTGTAATGCATGGTTTGTTGTAGCTTACTCTGCGCCTGCAAATACTGTAGTGGTTGGTGATCTGTGTGGATGATGGTATCCTTTCCCATCAGTTAGTACTTCCACTTTTTGACATCTTGTACCAAGGAATAGAGCTCCTTGTCATAGGTAGCGTATTTAAGAACCACCCCATGAAATACTTCAGAATGATAGCATACATGCCTTCCTCCCTACATCGATATTGATTTGATGGCATACACACTTGCATTTGTCTCCACTTTAAAAGGATTCTACAAATTTGGTAGTGCGAGCACTAATGCTTTACTGATATTCCTTTTAAGCTCATCAAAGGCCTTTTGTTGATTCTTTCTTGATTCTTTCCCCATGGGAAACTCTTACCACTAGTTGTTATAGAATGGAGTGGTGCAACTACCACTGAAAATGAAGCTATGAACTTCCGCAATTATTGTGTTGCCCCAATAAAACTCCTAACTTCAGTGATATTTGTAGGAATTGACCATTTCATGATGGCCTCCATCTTTGCAGGATCTATCTTGATCTCCTCTCCATCGATCACATACCCCAAATACACCAAACATTGTTGACCAAAATCACATTTCTTGAGATTTGCTAGCAGTTGGTGCTTTTTCAGAGTCTCTAACACCTACATAAGATGTGACATATGCTCCTCCCATATAGCACTATAAACCACTATATCATCCAAATAGACAATAAAAAATGAATCTAGATAAGGGCGTGAAACGTCATTCATTAGTCTCATAAATGTAGTCAGTGCATTACATAAACCGAACGGCATAACCAACCACTCATACAAACCTTGCCTTGTCTTGAAGGTATTCTTCCATGTATCTTCTTCTTTGACTCATATCTGGTGATATCCTTATTTCAAATCCAGCTTAGTGAAGTACTTGACATGCTACAACTGGTTCAATAGATCATCGATCCTTGGCAGGGGGTACCGATTCTTCAGTGTAATCTTGTTCAATGCCCTATAATCGATACACATTATCCAAGTCCCATCCTTCTTGGGAACAATTATGATGGGTGACCCACAAGGTGAGGTACTTGGTCAAATTACACCCTGCTCCAACCACTGTTGCAATTGCTTCTTCACTTCATTCACTTCCAAAACAAACTGTCTTTACAATCCAATATTCGGCAATGGGGAGTCTGGCAACATCTGTATTCCATGCTCCACTTCCCTCTTGGGTGGTATCCCTTTAGGCTCCTGGAACACTCCTCTGTATTTCTGTAGCAACTCCTCCAACAGTTTTTTATGCTCTTTAGTACACCCTTCCGGGGATGCCTTCAATCTCATTGACTCGTCATTAGACTAATTTTCTCTAAAGAAAAGTAAAACATATTTCTTACTAGAACCAATCAACTTCTTGGCTTGATTGGCACTTACCAGTGAGATCTTTGACTTTCCTTTATGCGCATTGATGATGTAGGACTTCCCATTCTTGATCAGTCGGTATTGGTTGGATCTATGCATGAATATTGCATCTCTCGTATACATGTAAGGGCTTCCAAACACTACTCCACATACATCAAGGGGTACTACATCCAATTCAAATCCATCAATAAAACCAACACTATAGCAAATTTAATATTACACTATTTTGTTATCTTTATCCCTGCATCCTTGTTTCCCTGACCTAATGGATAGGGGCTAGGATGTGTTATTCCTGAGTTTATACTTTAAGGCTTTAAAGTATACCATCAAGGCATCCGAAAAGGTAGAGATAATTAAAGGGTAAAAAGACTAGTTTAATGGAGAGCAAGATCACAGTTGGTTCCTTAACTGTCTCTGTCTAGCTTCCCATTGTTCTTGGATGCTAATATCCCTTTCAATTGCAGCCCATGAACGTTCAAGTTCTACCCGTGTATTTGTTGTTTGTAAGATGGTATTGAATAGGTTTAACGCAATGCTCGTCTGATCTAATAGATCGGGTTCTATATTAGGCTGTCCGGTAACTGGAACAATCATGAAAGTTGAGGGTTTCTTTTTTGTAAATCAAAAATATTTTCAAGGGTCGCAAATTTTTGGTTCGAATTAATAAAAATAAAACTTCCAAATTATGAATCAATAGTATAACGGAAATAAAGGCCACTTCTGGTATCCGAATCAATTTTAATGAATAAGATGCACGGAATGAAGAAAGAAAAGGAAATATATAGTCGTATGACAAAAATGAGGCATCAATTAAAGAGGAATCTCATTTCAAGTTAATACAAGAAAGAGGGATGATAACTTTGCAGAAATATACAATTTCAGAGTCCTAAAATGTTCATAGGTCTTATATCCGCTGAAAGATGATACAGAGGAAAAACAGAAAACGATTAGATAATCTGACTATTCAATCACTATAATAGAAATTGCCACATGAAAA
>ML788239.1:0-21705 GCA_009831015.1 Picea engelmannii
AGTACATGGTTGAGACAAGTAGTTGATGAGTTGGCGCACATACATGAGGTGTATAGTTGATGATGTTGGTACATATTGATGAGTCATATTTGATGAGTAGTTGAAACATGATTGGTACATACTTGGTACATGGTTGGATGCACCTGTTTATGGTACAGGTTGATTACAGGTTGGTGCATGGTTGATGCACCTGTTTATGGTACAGGTTGATGCATGGTTGATGCATGGTTCAGATTTATTGGTATAGATTTACAACAATATATCTCATAGAGATAGTGTGACAATGGTTCCATCATTATACTTCTACTTAAGGGTGGCAGGACGGGGCAAGGATAGGTGGTTGTAGCCGGAGAACATTGGGGGTTGTAGCCTCCTTCTGGTTGTAGCCAGAGATTTGGGGAGTTGGAGCTTCCCTCAGGTTGTAATCTGAGAAACTAGGGGGTTGGAGCCTCCTTCCAGTTGTAGCTGGAAAACAAAAGAAGTTGGTGCTTCCAATGAATGTAATTCTTCAAGACATATAAGAAAAAGCATTTCGTGCTTTTCTCCCGATTTAGGTTTCCACGTAAAACACTGGTGTACTATGTATGTGTGTGATTGTTTATTTATTACTGCTCATTATTGGATAATAATTCTACATTGATATAACATTTGAAGAAAAAGGATTATAATTACATTATTACTGATTCACCCCCCCTCTCAGTAATCCAATAGTAATATTCTCAGAATCCGAATTATTATTGAAGAAAAGTCCTTGATAACTACAATGAGAGAACAATAATCCAGATTAAGTCTAGATTTCACAAAAAGACCGTCCATATTCTCTCAACAAAGAATCTCATCACACTCTATGGAATCTCATCTCGTGCAGCAGAAGAAATTGTGTTAACTTGGGATAACACAACCAAAACTCTTATTAAACAATAGGTATTGAAAACGCTTTTATTAATGTTTTTTTTTTTTTCTCAGCTATGGAAGACTGAATTTGGCTCATAATGATTTTTAGAATAATAGCAAAAGTAAGCTTGGGACATTTGACTATGGCACAATGATAGTAGAAGGATCGGATTTCATTGTTAAGGGAATTACATTTAAAAACTCAACGCCTGAGCCAAGATTGCATAATTATTTTCAACTTATTAGAAATAAGATTACAATGTTGTTTTAGCATGCGTTACATTTCAACGCCTTGGAATACCTTGGTACATTAGCGGGGATCGCTATCAGAGTACAAAGTGGAAGGATAGATGATCAGAGGCTACTAAAGGCTAGCATAATGCAGCTTGCAACACTGAGATTTGCAATTTGGGGAGCTAAATAAAAATAAAACTGAAGAAACAAGAAGGAAACTCCATCAATACCCGCATGACTTCGTAAAAATAAACCCAACCATTTAAGCACAAGAGTAGGACATAATATCATGCATAGAGAATTTTAACTAATTTACCAATGTACACAAAAAGGTTTAACTAAATTACCAATAAAATTTGACATTTGTGTACCATATCCGAAGGTGAAGAAACTGAAGTCATTATCCCGCGCTTGTGCTCCATCCATCTCCTGCTTTCCAACCAATGAGACCTCACTGGTACCTCCCAGCCAACACTACAGGTACTCTTCTTCCCCGTGAGCTCCTCGAGCCACAAAGGGGCCAGGCACACAATACCAAAAAATGATAGCTCCCATATCGCCTCGCAAGGTCAAGCTACCACTTGTTACCCGAATTGGGTATCCCAACTCCCACAAGAGAAATTTAGTCATGAAATTTCGACAGCGTAACCTTACGCAAACCAGACGTGATCCATACTCCTCCTTCGTCATCCTTTTTATAGAGTTTTCCTAGTGATTAGTTTCCTAAACCCTCATTAGATTCTTTTTATTAAATTTAACTAGGATAAACCTCCCTTGTACACATGTCACCCGATCCCTTAGTTTCTCCAGAAAATCAATCAATTAATTAATTAATTTGGCCTATTTCCCTAACCCATCTAAAAGCATTCCTAAAAACACTCATCAGTGTCTCTTTATTTCCTTACAATTCTTAAATGACTTTCGTCTTTCCTAAATCCTAGTTGAGTTCCCATTTAGATGGTTCCAAGGACTAGATTCCCTACTATGTTAGGCATTCCCCTTTTTCTTTAAGTTTCCACTTTTCTATTTAAGTTCAGAATTAGTAGGTTTAGACATAAGCAACCATTTACCCTTTTAATAATTTTATCCTCCATTATAATTTTCACTTTAATAAATAATGTTTGAATTTTATTTACCCCCTTCTTGTTACATGTCTATTTAGTTTTTCTTTGATCACATGTTATACTTAGAGCTAGGCTTTAATTTCACTAGGTTGGGCGACAGTTTTTAAGGGAAATTTTAGTTATTAAACTTTACTCATACCATCATCCATTTTAAATCCGACTAGGTCCTAAGGAAGCATAGTTTTCAAGGTACTAGGTTTATTAACTTACCTGAGTTAAAACCACGACATTCCTTTCAAGACGCACTACGTTCTCCAAGGGTGCCACTCGCTTGCATTCTTGTTTTATTTGTGCGACGTGCCCTTCAAGACGCACTATGTGCTCCAAGGATTTCACTCACCTCTTGACTTAATTTGGTAGATGTCAAACCACTGGATTCAATACTCCATCAGGTGATCTTGTGGGAGACTAAGTGCCTTTAAGAAATAAGGACCCTGCCTTATTGCGTGCCCCTTAGAATCATCGTGAGCGACTGTCACAGTCTCTCCTCACAGCATCGTGGATCTCTCGAACTAGGTAATCATTAACCTACATTTAGAGCCACGATGGGAGTGCTAGTAGGTCATGGAAGGGTTGTTTCCACACATATCCCTCAATGTCTCTTGTTGTCATGTGTGACCCCTTTTCTCCTATGTGAGTCTGGTTAGCAAGCTACCCTCAGCCTACATCATCAACAAAATGTGTCATCTATAACAATCAACATCATAATATCTATTCAAATGTCACATCTGTAATGTCAATAACATTCAAACCATAATAGTCCACTCTCTGACTCAATAAGAAGCTCAAGGAGATCCATCAATGTCGTCGGCATCCTCTAACATCCAGAGTCCTGCACACTCAGTACAACCTAGCCAATAGCACCTATCGTTGTAAATATCGCAAAATAACATATTACCAAATCCACAACATCTCATAGGCATAATCAAAACACCCAATCGTATAATGAACCGCATCACTTCCATGTAAGTGTCCTCAAAGAATAAGTCCACTCAATGCACGCAAGAGAGGGATGTTACAAAAGGAAATCATTTACGAATTGGTGTTGACCCATGGCAAGGGAGTGGAAACTCTCACATACTTTCAGAGGAGCTAATTGAACAGCTACACAAGCAAGTTATTTTTTACCTCTCTCATTTAGCCAGTCCTCTAACAACAAATTTATGGAACCAAGGTTGGAAAAATGCTACTCTTCTAGGACTAAACGGGATTCAAGCATAAACAATAACAAACTATATAGTCGAACTCAGAAGAAGCCACATCAGAATCACTGACAAGGATGATGAACTAGTATGGCAGAAAGATCCAATAGGCTTCTATACTCCAAAATCGGGGTACATAGCACTGAACATTGACCCACTGCAACAAAACCCCAAATGGTGGTGGAAAGGTATTTGGAATCTAAAATGCCCTCAAAAAGAAAAAAATATTTATGTGGGAAGCCTTAAATAATTGAATCCCAACTTGGGAGATGATGAATAAGCGACAGATAGAAGGACCAGGGAGATGTACCCTCTGTAAAAATGAAAATAAATCCACTATACATATTCTCATCACCTGTCCCTTCACAATAAAAGTTTGGACTAAAACGTCAATGAGCATTAGGCAGAATTGCATATGGGGTGGAGAAATTGTGGAATCGGCTTGGAAAAATTGGACATATAACCCAAGAAATATAGATATCAAAGCTCTCCCTCTTTTATTAAGCTGGGGAATCTGGCTACCCAGAAATGCATAAATCTTCAAGGGTAAAGCCACAATTCCAAAACTAATAGTTTCTCAAAGTCTTTCAATACTATCCCACTTACCCCAATCCAAAAACTAACCAACAATAAGGGTAAGACAACAAGAGACAATAGATATGTCAAAACCCTAGGATTACTTTGATGGAGCTGCTCAAAACTCTATTTGTGGAGGAGGAGTCGTTGTACACCTATTTGAAAACCATTTTTTTCTTTTAAAAATGGGATTGGGAAGGGGGGAAAACAATTATCTTGAACTTATGTCCTTGAATCTTCTACTTCTATTTTCCAGAGAAACAGGCTTACAACAACTACAAATTTATGGACTCTATGAATGTTATAAATTGGACAAGAAAACACCAAAACTATCACATTATTTTTCTTATTCCTATTCTAGAGGAAATATTTAGGCTGTTGGACACCTTTGATATTGTGGTTATATCTCATGTATACAGGGACATGAAATTGGTAGCAGACTCATTGTTCAAAGAAGGATTGTAGATCCTACAAGGATAATGGCATATCACTGAGAAAAAAGGGGAAGACTCAAATGCTTTCCATCACAGGCCTTTTATAGAAGATCAAGAACTCCTGCAAGACTGAAAAAAACAGACATAATCTATCCACTTGACAGCCTTTTGAAAAAATGCAATTTTTACTGGATCGACCTTCTTTGACATTTTTTCCTTACTTTACTATGCACATCAAATTGTATAAAGTTTTATTTTAATACATTTCAATCTACCTTTGTTTTTACAAAAAAGACAGACAGTATCCACAATAGTGGTGATCTTGTCTTGTATATAAAGGATGCATATTAAAAACAAAGGTTGTACACCTTGTCCTAGGTCTGATTTTGTTTTTTATTTTCTGCAAAAGCTAGCCATGGAGAGAGGGCATACAAAAGCCCACCTACATTCAACTATCGCAAACACTTATTTGGTGTGATGTGCTCTAGAAGCACCTACAAAATGTAATTTTGTCTCTTTCAAGGAATAAAATTATGCCTTTTTCTTTGGAAAAAAAAAGTGTAAAGAAAAAAATGAGTATTGCTAAGATAAGAACAAATTCTCACGAGATCCATAGTGAAACTGGGTGTTGGTCAGTTCCTAAAATTCCATGGGATGAAAGAGTGTGTCACCTTTGTGACACTAAGAAGGTTGAATATGAAAAACACTTTCTCTTAGATTGTCCAGCTTATACCTAGATTAGATCTCATTTTCAAAATATTTTTCACACTACCAACCTTCCTAACCTCTTAACTCAACAAAACAATGGTGATATTGGAAATCTTCTCTTAATTCCTTTTTATCACGAAAACAAAATTCTAAAGAATCACAAGTAATCACTTACCCTCTTAAGGTTTGATAGACCAATTCCATCTTAGTGGACATTCATCATCATCATAATCATCATCAATGTTATTCGAAGCAATTTGGCATCAATCCAAGGGAAAATTTAATTAGTTTCTCATTGTAACAAGTCTACATAGCATATGCACAATACATGTCGAGGAGGTAAATAAAAAGGTAATACAAATTTAATATACTTTGTTAACTAAAAATTACTATACTTATCACAAAATTATTATGATAAATTAATAAATCTATTATTTTAGAAATTTATACCTCATATTAAAATAAATTTATACAAATAAACTTATAAATCCAAAAGTCAATTAATTAAAAAACAAAACGTATTCTAGTTTATATACAAATAAACTTATAAATCAAAAAGTTAATTGATTAAAACAAATTGATTAACTAGAAATTTCATTAAACATATTAACTGTAATATGTTATAACATATTAACATGTTAATATGTTATATAAACCAATATTAGTATGCTAATAAAACCTACATATTTTTATTGCATTCTTTTATTTATGTTGAACTACAATTTATTCATATTCATACTTTAGTTAAAAAAACTTGTATTATTATATTATCTAATGCTTTAATCATAATTAAATAAACTGAAAAAATGCCACAAATTATTAGTCCTTTCCGAAGGCACAGAGGGACTATAGCAATCGATAATTTGTTGACTTCATATTAATATGTACTTTGACTATAAATTTTCGCATCATCTGTATTGTTCGTACTATAGAAGTAAAACCATTATTTTTTATATAATAAAAAAAACCTTATATGTCATCGTCTCATTGGAGAATATATTTGAGGTCTTATTGCCATCTTCGCTATTCCCAATGTCGTAAATGTTTATATATCCAAAGTTTTTATATTAGACGCTCTTTTTTAATTTTTATTACATTTTCACTGAAATGTTTACATACTGAAAGTTCTTAGCATTGACATTGTTTTCTAATGCTTTTTTTTTAGTATTAGTCCCTTCCGAAGGCGTAGAGGGACTATAGCGATCGATAATTCGTTGACTTCATAATAATATGTCCTTGTATTATTATTTCTATTTGTATTGAAATTTTACATACTGAAGGTTTAGAGCATTGACACCTTTTTTGAGGTGCTTGAATAGGCCTGATAGCTTAAATGTTTACATAGCACGAGGTCTTGAAATAGGCCTGACAACTTAAATGTTTGCATACTGTGAGGCCCTTAAACATCTCGACAACCTTAAATGTTTACCTAAATAGGCTTCTCAGAGTACATTTTCCTCGAATTTTTCCATACAATGTTGCAGTGAATTTGGAAAATATTGTTGTCCACCGCTAGTTGCATAGCCATTGTATATTTCATACCTCTTCTATGCTTGGAATGAAATTTGATCATCATTGAAGATACATACATTGTTTACTAGTTTGGTGGGTGCTTCTTGTTCGTTGGTTCGTCAGTTTCTTCTTGTTGTTGTTTGGTTCAACTTTGCAAGGTTGAGGACCTGCGCCTATAGTTGGACCTGTTGGTACTTATTGCTTGCTTTTTTTGACTTCAACTTTGCAAGGTTGGGGTCCTACATTTGTAGTTGGAGCTGTCTTTTTTTACTTTGTGAGGCCCAGGTGTTGCACCCACAATTCGACCTGCGCTTTTGTTGTTCATCGTTTCAGAGTAAGTTTCGATGCCATAATTTTATTTTCTATTCGTTCTTTGTTGTTCACTATTTGCAGTTGGCAAGTAAGAATGTTTGATTATTTTTGCTCGCATGGTCCTCATATGTTTTCGGTTCCTTTTGTGCTTGGGCTAAAGTTTGGTAATCATTGGAGATACATATGTTGTTTACTGGTTCAATGGTTGTTGCTTATTCATTGGCTCTTTGGTTTGTCGGTTGTTGCTTGTTTGTTGGTTCTTTGGTTTGTCGGTTATTGCTTGTTGTTGTTTGGCTCAAGTTTGTGAGTTTGAGGTCTTGGGGCTGCAGTTGGGCCTGTTCATGATTGCTCTCTAGTTTTTTTCTTGCTATTTCATTTTGTTTACTTTGGCTTTGCAGGGTTGGGATCCTGCGGCGACAATTGGAGCTATTTTTTTTTCACTTTGCGGTGTTCATGTCCTGCACCTGCAAGTGGACCTGCGGTTCTGTCATTTTTCATGTCTGGCGAAGTCGAGATCTGGCACTTGTCCCGTGCCCGCCTATCCTGCTCTTAGATTTTGCTCCAATTATTTTTCCTAGCTGTGGACCATACCTACATGTATTTTTAAAATGTTCTTGTAGAAAAAAAGGATACTGAGATGGTGCTAGCAATAGTGGTGTTTCGTTGATTGCAAATTGCAATATTCAATTTCTATGATGTTTGGCGTGCAACATTGCTAGCATAATGAATGTGTTCTCAAATGCATCACACCATTTACATTTGGATGAAACCATTATCATTCTAGGATACTTCAATGTTGACATGATACAAAATAGTGGCATAACAAATAATTGGACAACTACATGTGCAATTACAATGTCCAGTGTATTTTTGTTGAGATAAACATGTGCAAAACACACTTATTAACCATATATGGTGAAATGTGCCCATATCAGAATATAACCTCTTTATCATGTACACAGACTGATGTGACCACGATACAATTTGTCTTGTACTTGAAATATGAGATGTACATGAAAGATACTACAAAATTATATTTCCATGTCTCAAAGCATATCTGGATACTTTACTGCAGAAAACCAAAATCATTCAACTATGGCAATGCAATTTCTTAATATTTTCTGGCTTGTAATATATTTTGGGCAGAAAAAACTTTATATAATTACAACCATGGATGGAGAAAAGCAACGGTTCATGTTTCTAACTATATTTTATTCTATTAGTTGATTATGATTTAGTGTGTGTACATATTACTTGTTCTCCCCTGCATACCAGCTTCCATTCATATTCATTGTATTTTGTGCATTCCCACATTCAAACAAACATAATAGCTGGAGAAAACGAAAGAGTCTTTACCGCAGCTATGTAGGAGGAGATACAAAGGTACATGTTTGTATTGCTATTTCATATTCCATTTTTTGGTATTTCATTTATTGTTTGTATATGTATTCACCTAATTTATTGTATGTAGATATAACGTACCTTCCTACATAATAAGTTATCTTCATGTCCTTTCTATTTTATGTGTCACTACATTGAAATAAATCGAACTTTGTTTTTTTTTTTCATGTCTTCCTTCATACGAACTTCCTTCATGTCCATTGTATTTTTTCTTCAGTGCTACATTTAAACAAATAGAGTGGCCGGAGAAGACGATGGACTCTTTGTCGCGAATGTGGAGGAGGAGTTGCAAAGGTGCATGCCTCTACACTTATTTCATATTCCAGTGTTTAGTATTTCATTTATTGTCTGTGTATTTGTTCTACTTGTTCTACTTCTTTGCACCTATTTTATTGTATGTAGATACTATGTATCTTTATACATAGTAACTTATCCTCGTGTGAATTGTATTCTCTTTGTTGCTACATTGAAATAAATAGAGTTGTATTTCTTTCTTTTACATATCTTTCTGCATACTAACTTACCTTCATTTCCACTGTATGTTTGGTGTTGCTACATTTAAAGAAACAGATTGGTTGGACAGGAAGTTGAATTCTTATATGCCACAGCAGAGGGGGTTGTGGTACAATCTTTGAAAAGGTATACCAACTGTGCTGGTAAATCAAATATACAAAACGGATGGATGCATATAATATTGGACTAGAAAATGATGGTTTGGAAACAATGATCCTTTGTTGAGACTTCCCTCTTCCAAAAATTTCCCTCCCCATTTCTAATTTTCCCACTTTCTATTATCCCTTTTTTTTTCCCTCTTCTATAATTAACTGAATTCCCCTTCATTTTTCTCGTCTACTTTCGCTTTATGGTTTCTTTTCTTAGTCCTCTTTCCAAAAATGTCTAGGTGTGCGTGTTGGCGGACTCATGGGTTCACATTTATACTCATGCGTGTATATCACAACTCCAACCGACAATTTCTTCATTCCATACTTAGCCACTTTTTCGATCACGGGTTCCTGAGATGGTGGGTTCAAGATTGCGCCTCCATATTCAGACGTTCCATGATATACAGATTGGTCGTCATACCCCCCCATCATTCCCTAATTCTTGTTGCACATTTTTGCAATCAAAAAATCTGAGGCATACAATTTGACCGACAGGTCCTCATGTTTCCTAAGTATCCCTTCACACCCTATTTCATATTCCATCTTCTTCGACCCTATATGTGATATCAAGAACAATTATGGACAATATACAACACATATGCTTATTTATTCATTTTGATTTTCATCTACACATGCTTGCATAAGAAAAAGTTGGACTAGTGACATGGCCATGAGCAGTCAATCATCGCAAACATCAACATACTGACAAGGCCAAAGGTAAATATGCATACATTGTGTTCCCCATATGTTTACCAAACAAATATCCTCGACTATTTATTCATCTATGCCATGGTGAATATGTTGATGTCATCTACAACACATACTTTGCAATTCACAAGAAGTATCAATGAGCACAAGTGAGACGTCGAACACAACGCAAGTTCCATGGACTAAGAGGTATGGTTGCAAAACCATGGCTCCATACTTCATCCAAGTTGTGCATCTACTTGTACATTTATGCCAGGAAAAAAGAAAAAAAAATGTAGACTACCATTCACATTACTTTTCATGTTAAAAAATGTCACCAGTTCTAAACTTACAACACCCAAAATACTATCAATAGAGGACTTGAACAACCACTAAACTGGACAAGTGTTAATCGAGGACATAATGGTCGTCTATAGAACCTACTTGGACAAGGAAAACAAAACTAGATCCATTATGTGTGCTGACATGACAAACAACGAGGCTCTGATGACAGTCACACTAACTATTCACACACAACTTGTCCAAAGACATGCAGAAAAGATATTGCCGGGTAATGGGATATCCATTACAAATTTTAATATATTTCCCAAAACATTATATGACCATGGTGATTTTGATCATATTATATCGCTCAAAGAAACTAGTATTGTGGAAAAATCTCCCGCTATTTGTTCAGAATATCGTTTCGTCCCGAACACAACTATCATCCAACTTGCACAGAGCAACGACATTTACCCAATCAGAACCATTGGTGTAGTTGTCACACTCGCGAAAAAACTTGGCTCGCAACACATTCACCATATAAAATATGGAGAGTCAGACAAAGACAAGGCAATGGTACCATTCTCCATATCCAGTTTTGCCCTTTACTTTCACATGTCCATGTATCTCGGTTATGTTACACAACTATTGCACTATTCCATGTTGCAGCTACAATTGTTCGACACCTATTCAAATTTGTTTTCCTCAATGGAACAAAAATTGCATAAAGGGAGATTTCCACTTATTCTCTTCAAAAATATAAAAAAGAAAAGAGATGTTAAAGAAAGGATCTTTCACACAACCCAAGCAACATTTGTAACAAAATTGTGAATAGACATAGTACAAGATCTCAAGAAACTAACTAGCTCTACAACTGTTCTGTGTATACATCTACAATTTCATCCTCACTTTTCTCATAAAAATTGCCTTCACCAATTTTCTGTAGTTTTTCTTTTTCTTGTTGTGCAGTTGTATATTATATTGTTCAATATATTAACTACTATGATCACGTGCCCAGGTTGAAGTTGTTTTGGTTGCAATGAATGTGTACTCAACCCCCTTCCAGCCTGTATGTGCCAAATGAAACTCTCCTGCTTCTACTTATGCTTTCATAAATGATGATACAATTGATTGTCTATGATGCAGTAAAAAATGCCCTTACATATATAGACATTGCCTCAATGCTTCCATCTGAACTGTGGGCAACACAATCGTACATTGTAAAATTAGAAAGCCTATGTTACCATATGTGCTTCCTGGGTTAGCATAATTTCCATATGAAGTATACCTATAGAAAAAGGAAAACAATGTCCTCATTTTAAGGAAAAGGAAAAAAAAAACCATATCAAGCTTTGGCAAGAAACAAAAAAATCTCATGTATGTCTATAATTTTTCTTCAATACCCAGATGAATGTTCATCATACTCGATTTCTTCGGAGTTTACATCTATGGCTATAAAATTTTATTTCCAGAGATTTTGTCTTTTTGTGCACTTGAAAAAACAAGGAGAGTCTAACTACAAATCAAATTGTTGTTATTATTTTCATGTTTTTTTTCATCTCCCAGTAAGAAGTTTGCATATTTTTTGGGGTGTCGAAATGAAAAACAAAATGGTGGCTGGATGTGGATTTTTTGGAGGAGTCTACACCTTTTTCGGTGCCCAAATTGGAAAAATGTTTTCCAGCTATATAGTCATGGTAGGATTTTTGCATTTTTTGGGTACACAAATAAAAAAGAAGAGGATATCCAACTATACATTTATGGTATGGTATCTGCATTTTATCGATGCCCTAATTGAAAAATGAAGGGCTTGGCATAGATTGAAGCATGAGCTTGATATATTCAAAACTTGCTATAGAGATTGGGGAGTTCGGGCATTGGAATTCATACAGGCAGGTGCATTTATTTATGATGTATAAGCGCATAAGATTGTTCAGTCCAGAAATGGGAAGCATGAGAACAAAACCTATAAAAATTATAAAACTGTGAATAAATCAGGCCCATCCATTGAACCATCGAAATGGCTTTCTCCTCTGGGCAGAACCATCAGGAATTTCCAATAATATTGGAAATTTGGCATTGTTAAAACTGGTAGTGATAGAACATGGCACTATCAGAAACAAATGTCCATAGTGATCTTGCTTCATGGTAAAATAGTAATCGGAAAATTTCTTGTTCCCCATTTTGGGGTTTGGTTTTGTGTTGTCTTGTGTTTGGCACACTTTTGTCCATATCTCATGGCACTGGTTATTTTCTCATGGGAACATATACCAGATGTAAGAGAAAACCAATTCCACGTGTGTTTTTTTTTATATATCAAATTTTTTAATGCATAGGTCGATGCGTACTGCTCTATGGACCCTTGTGGGATCTCACTTAGCAGATTTTGTGTTCATGCATTGCCTTGTGCCTTGACTTTCAATACATTTGGTGTTTACTTGGCTCTTGGTTGTGTGATTCGTTCTGGAGAATTAATGATACATTCAGGATCTTGGCAGTTTTTCTACAATCTTAAAGAATATACAGGACATGATTTTCCTTTGAATATAAGCTCTCTGACGCAAATGTGGTATGTAGCTCATTTTAACACTTTTCCTTGGTTGATGGACTTAGAAAAAGTCAAATCCAGGAATATTTTGAAATAAAAGGATATATATTATGTGAAGTCCAATGGAACTATCATATCAACGACAGGACATTAAAATTCAAATTCATCTTAAACTTCAAATTCTTCTTTGTTATACTTGCGGTGAAGTTGACAGTACAATAATTTTACTTAAATATCCCAAAATTGATTTTCTTGTGGCTTTTTGATGCTTCTCTTATAAAGCACATCCTAGAAACTATAAGAATGGATCGCTTTATCTATTCCTTGATTGAATATCATGTTCACATGTTTAATGCACTTCATAGTTACTGTTAATACCATCAATGGGGCTTTCTTACACCAATTCTCGGTTCTGAAAATTGCCATCCCCTTTCTTTTTTCCCTCTGCTTTCCCTTTCTGGTTACTTAGTCATTTTTCAGAAAATGTCTAGGTACAGGGGTTGGAGGGTTCACTTCTTCATATTTCCAATGATACTTTTATATCATGAGTTCGACCGACCGCTTCCCTGTTTCATATTCAACAAACTTTTTGGATCGTGAGTTCCCGGATAGGCGGGTTTCTGGATAGGTGGGTTCTCAGATAGGCCTGTTCAACATTGTGTTTCCATTGTTCCTCCGCCTTCAAACAACACCCATAATTCCCCAATCTACAAATTGGAAACCAAATTCCCCTTTATTTTTCTCGTTTGCTTTCCTTTTTGGTTACTTAGTCATTTTTCCGAATGTGTCATTTTTCCAAATGTATCATGATTTTATATGCAGCACCTGAAGTTCTGCAATAAAAAAATTGATCATCGAAGTATGTCATTGTCCCATGTTCTATGTTACACATTTTGCAATCAAAAGTTGGGATACATACAATTTGACCATCGGGCCCTCACGTCTCCTGAGTAGAACTTGTGGCCCTGTTTTCAAGCCCATCAATATTCCTTGTTCCAAGTATGTCTCATGCTTTTACATCACGATTCAAACCAACCGCTTACCCATTGCATACTTGGCCACTATTACCATCGTCGATTCCTGGCCAAGCTTGCTCAACATTGTGCTTCCATTGTTTCACTACCTACAAATAGCACCCAAAATTCAACGATATACAAATTGACCGTTGAAATCTGTCATCGTGCCCTATTCTATGTTACACATTCTGTAATCAAAAGTTCAGAGACATACAATTTGACCATCGGCCCCTCACATCTCCTGAGTATAACTTGTGATCCTATTTTGAAGCTCGCTCAACCTCTTTCCATACTTGGCCATTTCTTGGAATCTCTTTCGCGGGTTGGCAGGTGGATGAAATGTGTAATGCTTAATCGCTCTTCACCATCCCCGCCACCATCGCACTTCTTTCTAGATATGCAATTATTAATCTTTAATGATAATAGTTCACCGAGAAGGAACCGTTAATATTTTCATTAATGTCTGAAAGGATGGAGAAGATTTGTCATTAATACGAATTAAACCAAGATTTGCAGAGAGTTGTGTTATCCTTTCCAAGTATTCATTTCAAGCATCATGCAATCTATTTTGTGCGTCGTCAGGTTGGCGCCTTTACGAAATCTCTAATCCTTAATCGTTCTTTGTCGTCACCGCCACCTTCGCACTTTTTTGTAAATATGAAATTAGTAAGATTTAATGGTAACAACTCATTATGCACTAACCGTGGATATTGTCATTGATCAGTGAAAGGCTCAAGGATATATTCCATTGATATTAATTAAACCAAGATTTGCAGAGGGTTATATTATCCCTTCTGAATTTTCATTTCAAGCATCATTTGGAGAAAATGAAAATTCTCATTAACTTATGGAAGTAGTTCAACAATAGTTATGTATAGATACATTAAACACCTTCAGGCATGATGACCAGGGGTTCCAGTACTCCATGGCATACTCTTACTACTCATCTCCCTCCACCTAGGAGCAAAAAAGGAGATGGTCCCTTGGTGCATCGAGAGATATATTTCAAGCCAAAGAATTCCAAGGCAACCTCGCCTACTCTGATAGCTTGCCTGCCTTCATTGATGGCTAGCACAGAGGTTGATGTGGTTGATTTCGAGCCGAGAGAAAAGGATCTGGTGGATGATGATACAATAATGGATGATGGCAATGTAGACGTTGTTCCAACTCCTGTGCCTAAATTTAAATCAACCATAATGGGGGGCACTTCCCAGCTCGAAGATGGCGGCCTTGGCAAGACCAAAAGAAGGGGTTTCAGAAAAGAAACTAATGTTGAACGAAATAGTCTCTTTGCATCTCAAGAGTATGAATTCCAGATGTCCAAATTAGTCCATTCTGGGCAGAAGTCTTTCACTCTAAGGAAATGGTCTCTTGATTCTCCCAGAGATATATTTCAAGCCAAAACATTATTCAATTGTTGTACCACTCTCTTGTTCTCTAGATATACAATTAAAATCTTAGGAGATGAGGACCAGAACTCCCACTGGTGCAAGGCATATTCCTACTACTCATCTCCTTCCACCCAGAATAGACTGATTTGGGCCTCTGGAATTGCTCGTGTAGCTTGTGTCCCTGAAGTCTTTGACTGTGAGGAGGTGATCTCTTGGTGTGTCCTAACTTTTAGTTTTGGGCTCTTTCGCTTGCCCTGCAACGTTTTTCATCTTCTTCCTCATGGGAAGCTTGTGATAAATATCAATTTTACCGCGAAGATGGGTTGTTATGTCCTCCTGTGCTTGAAAAATTATGGGTTTTTTATTGTTGGGGTGCAACGTTGGAGTGATGCCAATGTTAGGAGAAGGAGTGTTGCTCACCTGCTTCAAGCCAAGGATTTATTCCACTGTGAAACCACTCTCCTATTTCTTTGTCGCCTCAGGTCTTCCGCAAGATATTGAGATTGTGGTAATGAACATTGATCTTTTAAGGAGAAGACTACAAGGATTTCCTAAAAAAATCATGGTAATCAGTTTTGTATTCATTTTGAAGATCATCTCAATGGCTCCTACATGTTGCAGATCTTCTGCCTGTGTTTATGACAAATATGTTCAATGTTTTGGTGCAAAGAACTCAGTCCAATTTCTATGGATAGATATACACTGCCCAATATTTTTTTTTAATGGATTTACTATTAAAAAAAATTCCTTGGAGTCTTGGTTGTTGCTTCTTTGTTGAATTTAACACCTCTTATCATTGGCATTGTTCGATAGTCTTGTAGTTCTTGAATATTGTATTGGCTCAAGTAATTTGATCTAATATGGAGCATTTAAAAATTATATGACAATGCACTGTGTCGATCCCATTAGGATTTTATGGAAACAAAAATGAACTTCAGACAATTTCAAAACAACATTCAAATCTATTCATAATCCAGATAGAATATAGTAAGACCAAATCACAATGCGGCAGTCAGGGCCCCGCCCTAGAAATTTCATTTTCATCTCAGCCTTGCTAAGCAAATGATTTCTTATTTCCCTTTCAATTCCTTGATTCATTTACTCTGAAATGGAACATTTTATTAGTTGTCCATCATCTGGCCTCTACTTCAGCACTTTTTACTTTATTAATGAAATTACCAAATTTCTTGTTCGTGAATAAAAAAAAAACTGATATATGGCGGTTGTAGTTAAATGGGACTATGAAATCAACTACAATATTAAAATTCAAGATCGTTATTGTTGTTTCTAGACATGCAAATTATTAATCTTTAATGCTAACAACCCATCATGCAAGAAGTTTAATACTTAAATTAATATGTCAAATCCATGGAAGAATGTATCAAGAACACAATTACTCCCACAAGTTGTAATAAAAACTAATATTCAACAAAGAATTTGTTCACACCCTTTTTAATGGTACAAGCACAATAGAAAACGAGTAAGTGGATAAAATACTGAACTAGAAAATGATGGTTTTGCAACAACGGGGCTTGTTTGAGACCAATTCCCGCTTACGAAAATTGCCCTTCGCTTTTCTATTTTCCCACTCGTTTGTCCCCTTCTTCTCCCTGTTCTATACTTAACCAAATTCCCCTTTCTTTTTCCACTGTAGTTTCTTTTTTTGATTACTTAGTCGTTTTTTTCCGAAAATGTCTTGTTGCTTGGGTTGGCGGATTCACATTTTCATTCATGATTTTATATCGCGATTCTGACCGAGCGCTTCCCCTTTCCATACCTAGCCAATTTTTCAATCGCGGTTTCTCGCCCAAACCGTCTCTAAATTTCACTTTCATTGTTCTGTGACCTAGAAATAACACTCTATCTTCTACGATATGCAAATTTACTTCCAAACTCCCACATCATCCCCTCTTCCATGTTACACATTTTGCACTGAAATGTTATGATACATACAATTTGACCGTCGGGGCCTCACGTCTCCTTGGGAACCCTTGTCACCCTATTTTGAATCTCGTCCAACCGCTTTCCACACTTGGACATGTCTTGGAATCTCTTTTGCGGATCGTCGAGTTGGCGAGTTCAGGAAATTTCCAATTTCTAGTCATTGTTTCCTGTGCCCGCCACCTTCAGACTTCTTTCCAAGTATATGAAATAAGTATTCAACTTCTCCAAAAACATACATAAAATATCTTTCCAGGAAATGGAATATCTATTACAGATTTGAATATACTGCCCCTCCTTTTCCCTCTTCTATACTTAACCAAATTCTCTTTTCCTTTTCTCCTCTACTTTCTCTTTCTGGTTACTTAGTCATTTTTCCGAAAATGTCTCAATGCACGGGTTGGCAGACTCATGGGTTCACATTTGCACTCCTGATTTTATATCGTGACTCTGACCGACTGCTTCCCATTCCATTCCTATCCACTTTTCACATCGTGAATTCCCGGGCAGGTAGGCTATAGATTTCACTTCCATTATTCTGTGACCTACAAACAACACCCGGACCTCTGTGATATAAAAATTTAATGCCGAACTCCCACATCATACCCTCTTCCATGATACACAGTTTGCACTCAAAAGTTTTGAGACCTACAATTTGACCTTCAGGTCCTCACGTCTCCTGGGGAACTATTGTCACCCCATTTTGAAGCCTGTGCACCCGCTTTCCATATTTTTCCATTTCTTGGAATCTCTTTCGCGCCTCAAATTCCATACTTACCCAAATTTTTCGCTTGCGGGTTCCCAGATAGGCGGACTACACTTCCAGTGTTCCTTGACCTGCAAACAACCCCCTGGCTTCCACGATATACAAATTGACTTCTGGACTCCTACATCACCCTCTCTTCCGTGTTACACATTTTTCATTCAAAAGTTCTGATACATACAATTTAACCGTCCTAGTTTTAATCCCATCTGACCGCTTTCCACACTTTTCCATTTCTTGGAATCTCTTTCGCAGATCTTCGGGTTGGCAGGTTCAGGCAATTTCCAATTCCTAGTAATTGTTTCTTGTGTCTTCCACCTTCACACTTCTTTCCAAGTATATGCAATAATTATATAACTTCTCCAGAAACATGCAGAAAAGATCTTGCCATGAAATGGGATATCTATTACAGATTTGAATATATTGGCCCTTCTTTTCCCTTTTCTATACTTAACCAAATTCTTGTTTCTATTTCCCCTGTACTTTCTCTTTCTCGTTACTTAGTCGTTTCTTCGAAAATGTCTAGTTGCACAGGTTGGAGAACTCACGGGTTCACATTTTCACTCATGCTTTTATATCGCGACTCCGACCGACCACTTCCCCATTCCATACCTAGCCACTTCTTCGACCTAGATTCCCAAGTAGGCAGGCTCTAGGTTGCACGTCCAATGTTTTGTGACCTGCAAACATCAACTTGACTTTTGCGATATACAAAATTACAACTGAACTCTCACATCATACCGTCTTTCGTGTTACACAGTTTTCACTCAAAAGTTCCAAGACCTACAATTTGATCATCGGGTCCTCACATCTCCTGTGGAACTATTGTCACCCCATTTTAAATCCCTTTCATCTTCTTTCCATACTTCTCCATTTCTTTGAATCTCTTTCACGGATAGTCGGGTTGGTGGGTTCACAAAATATCCAATTCCTAATCGTTGTTTCTTGTTCCCACCACCTTCGCACTTCTTTTCAAGTATGCAATAACTGAGGTTTAATGCTGACAACTCACCATGCCTCGAGGAGACCATCATAATAATTGTTCCTACACAACTTGTGCAGAAACATGTAGAAAATATCCTACCAGGTAATGGGATATCTATTACAAATATCAATATATTAGAAAAAATGAATTCCACTGACCATTTCCCTATTCCATACTTACCAACTTTTTCGCTTGCAGGTTCCCGGATAGGCGGGTTCAAGATTTCCCTTGCATTGCTCCACGACTTGAAAATAACACCCAGAATTCCACGATATACATGCAGAAAGGATCTTTCCAGGTAATGGGATATCTATTACAAATTTCAATAAATTAGCGAAAACGAGCCCAACTAATCGTTTCCCTATTCCATACTTAGCCACTTTTTCGATCGCGGGTTCCCGGACAGGTGGGATCAAGATTTCCCTTTAGTTGTTCCACGAATTGCAAACAGTACCCAGAATTCCAAAAATATACAAAATGGCCACTAGACTACCCCATCATCCAATTTTCCCTTTTATTCCTTTTGCAGTCAAAATTGTCAAGATATACAATTTGATCGTCGAGCCCTCACCTCTTCTTAGAATCCCATGTAACCCTATTTTGAATCTTGTCTGACTGCTTTTCATACTTGGCCATTCCTTACTGGCTCTTCCCCATCCCCATCACCTTCGCACTTGTTTATAATAAAAAATTGTTTATAAACACATTAATATATATATACATATAATTTGACCATCAGGTGCTCACCTCTCCTCTGTATCCATTGCAACACTACTTTCAAGCACGTCTGACCGTTGTTCATACTTATGTATATATAAAAGAGTCTTATTTATAATAAAAAATATTGTTTATAAAAACATAATTATATATGTGTGTGTGTGTGTGTGTATAAGGTCTTATTTATAAGTATGTAATTAGAAAGCTTTAATGCTAAACCAAGATTTGAGGAGATCTCCCATTAATATGCATTAAACCAAGATTTCCATAGGGTTATATTATCCCTTCCGAGTGTTAATTTCAACTATCATGGAATGTCGTTCGACCATCATCGGGTTGGCCCGTTCACGAAATCTTCAATCCTTAATTTAGAAAACAAGCCAGACTGACCGTTTCCCTATTCCATACTTATCCACATTCCCAGAATTCCGCAAATATACAAACTGACCACTGAACTTCCCCATCATGCCCTCTTCCATTTTATGTATTTTGCAGTAAAAAATTCCGAGACATAAAATTTGACTGTCGGACACTCACCTCTCCTGAGTATCCCCTGTAACCCTATTTTGAAGCCCGTCTGACCGCTTTTCATACTTGTCCATTCCTTACTTTCTCTTCCCCGTCTTCATCACCTTCACACTTGTTTATAATAAAAAAATGTTTATAAACACACACACACATATATATAAGGTCCTATTTCTAATATGTAATTAGTAAGATTTAATGTTAACAAATCATCATGCAGGAACCGTATAGATTGTCATTGATGAGTGAAAGGATCGAGGATATCTCTCATTAATAGTCATTAAACCAAGATTTGCAGAGAGTTATATTATCCCTTCTGAGTGCTAATTTCAAAATCATGGAATGTCATCCGCACGTCGTCGGGTTGGCACGTTCACGAAACCTCCAATCTTTAATTTCTCTTTGTCTTACCTGCCCCCTTCACACTTCTAAGTATGCAATAAGTAAGATTTATTGCTAACAACTCATCATGTAGCACCCATAGAGATTGCCATTAATGGGCAAAAGGCTCGAGGAGATTTCCCATTCACAATTATTGAACCAACATTTGCATAGGGTTATATTATACCCTCCAACTGTTCATTTCAACAATTGTTTGGAGAAAATGAACGTTCTTATAAAATTATGGCACCAACTCGACAACAGTTATGTGGAGATACAGTGAACATCTTCAGACGTGAGGACCAGAACTTCCAGTGGTCCAGGGCATATTCTTACTACTCATCCCCTTCCACCCAAAATGAAATAATTTGGACCTATGGAATTGCTCATGCAAGATGTGTCCCTCAATTTTTTCATTGTAAGGAGTCGGTCTCTTAGTGCACCGATAAATATATTTTAGGCCAAAGAATTATTAAATTGTGGGACCACTCTTTTGTTTCTTTGTCACCTTAAGTCTTCCACTAAATGTTAATATTGTTGGAGCCAACATTGACGTTCAGACGAGAAGACTCCAAGTAGTTTCTAAGAAAGCATAATAACAGATTAGACCTCTTGCCTGAGTTCATAGAAGACCCGATGGCATTTCTTGAAGATATCACAAGCTTGGAGGTTAGTTCATTTAAAAATCCATTCCGGGAAATTGCCTGGTTGTTTACAAGAATAACGGGACAAGAATCCACAACAACTATTTGTTGGATTACTGAGAGGGGCGGTGAATCAGTAATAGAGCAATCTAATCCCTTTTAACCAAATAATCCAATTGTTATGTCAATGTAGAATTATCATCCAATAATGATCAATGAACAAATGAATAATCATACACATACACAGTACACCAGTGTTTTACGTGGAAACCCAAAGTGGGAGAAAACCACAGAATGCTTTTTCTTATATGTCTTGAAGAATTACATTCATTGGAAGCATCAACTTCCTTTGTTTTCTAGCAGCAACTAGAAGGAGGCTCCAACCCCCTAATTTCTCAGGCTACAACCTGAAGGAATCTCCAACTCCTCAATTCTCTGGCTACAATCAGAAGGAGGATAAAACCCCTTATGTTCTCCAACTACAACTAGAAGGTGGCTACAACCACCTGTCCTTGCCCCGTCCTACCACCCTGAAGTAGAAATAGAATGATGGAACCACTGTCACACTATCACTGTGAGATATACCGTTGTAAACCTATACCAATAAATCTGAACCATGCATCAACCATGCATCAACCTATACCTCAACCTGTAATCAACCTGTACCATAAAAAAGTGCATCAACCATGCACCAACCTGTACCAAACAACCTGTAATCAACCTGTACCATAAACAAGTGCATCCAACCATGTACCAAGTATGTACC
>ML788239.1:29852-45556 GCA_009831015.1 Picea engelmannii
AAATCTCTTAAACCACTTTGACTACTTTGACCTTTTGGGGCTTCTAGATGACATATGAGGGTCCTCCAACTTCGTAAGGCCATAACTCTCAAACCGTGAGGAGTTATGTGACATTTCACATACCACCAGAAATGGAATGACATTTACTATCCATATAGAAAATTATTACCTTCAAATATATCAAAAATCATACCGTTATCCATCAAACAAAATAAGGTCCATTACCCAAACCTGGGTTCTCCAACTTCACATGGTCATTACTCTATAACCGTGAGGATTTATGTGACGTTATACATACCACTGAAAATGGCATGACAAGAATTATCCATCTAGGATAGTTTCCCTAACAAATTCACTATCCTTCATCTCATTATTCCACAATTAAGCATGGGTTCTCTTACTCCGCAAAGCATCTTCCCGTGACTGCTTTCACTATAAGGGGACCACTTTGGAGTTCATCCATATTTACTTCTTATAAACCATGAAAAAACAATAATGAGTCATATTTACATCAAACAATATTGGGTCCATTACTCAAACTTTTGTGCTAGGGGGATTTCTTCAAGGGTTGACATCAATGAAAACCAACCTTAATCAACACTATTTCCCACATACTTCTTTATGTTTTTTATGTCATGGTCAAGGAACAAGCCATTTTTTATTGGGGGAAGCTAATTTCCCATGAAATTTGTTCCCAATTGTCAAGCTTCAAAAAGGAGAAGAAATTTTATATGTCATCCTACTTGGTTTTTGCAATAGCGCATTGCTGTCAGTTTCCAAAGATGTCTTTGTCCAAGAAGGTAAACTAGGAATTTAACCCAGTAACCTTCTGGTACCAGGAATTGTGAAAGCACAAGGCCTCCCACTATTTTTATGAGGTTTTTAATGACTTTGTCTCTGTTTTTAAAGTTTTATTGTTTGGAGAAGATGTTCCTCGCATATCTGACCAGGAAACCAAGTTTTTTGACAGGAAGGGGGCACTTGAACAAATGGATAATTACAGTGTGATAAGGATTTTTGGCTCCAAGGAAAAGCCTTCTCTCCTTCCATGTCACATTACAGGCAGAATGTTTGTTACAGAAATAGCAAGGCAATACAACCACTGGTTGCATCTATTTCATGAGAAGGAGAAAAAAACTGTTAATTCCTCTTCCTTGGAAAGTCGGGGACTTTGTGTTGAGGAAAGTAAACATAATTGATGAATTCACGGCCCATTTCAATAACTTGAACCTAATATATGTTGAAAGCCTAAGAGGTTTCGACCCTAATAAAAAAAAATTACAACATTTACTTACACTTGGCCTCAAAAATTCTTTTTTCCAGAAACACCTAAGTGAAAACAGAGACATTGGTGACAACGCTCTTACTTCTGATGTCAGTGACCTAGACACACTACAAAGCACCATTGAATTGTACATGCAACAGGGAAAAGGCCCTGGGGATAAGCGTGTTCAATCAGCGGATAACACTCCCAAAAGCACGATATCCCAGAGCATTTCTCCAACGAACCACCACAGCAAGAAAGAAACTCAAAATTCTTCAAACGAAGGAGGAGATAACAACCCTCCTCACCCTAAAATTGATAGTTCTCACAAGCTTCCCGTGGAGAAGAAGAGAAAAAAAAATGTAGGGCAGGTGGAAGAGCCCGAAATTGAGAGTGAGAACATGGAACTTCAGATTGATCTGGATAGCGTATTCTGCAACCTTGATCAGCTCGGAGACACGATCCAACATAGTCATTCAATGGATATAGTTGATACCAAATTTTTTTGCGAAGATGAATCCTTCGTGTTCCAGAGCGTTTTTTTTTACAGCGAGTCTAAAAAAATAATTATTGAAAAGAGAGATGTAAAAAATAAGAAAAAAAAATCTCGTTCAGTGGTTAACCTTGCGAACATGCGGTCGTCCCAAATCTCTCGACTTCACAGAGCAACTGAATATTCTCTTGATGATTCCATAGGAGGCATTGAGGTCGATAATGCCAGACTGAAGGACCAAGTCAAGGAATTGGAAGAATCTTTGATTCCTATGCCATTGCTTTCAATTCCTTTAGCAATAGCCATGCCTGCCACCCCTGCAGCTAAGTTAAAAGGATCCTCCAGCCTCCTCGCATCGTGTAGAGGATATGTGGAGAATAATATCAAGAAAAGAATGGAACCGATTGCTGAGGTGTGTGAAACATCACAAAGCATGGCTTCCCTTGGAACGAGGGCACATACTTTGCTCGAACATTTGCAAGTGGATTTAAAAAATGAAGAATGTTTCTATTTAGACATGTTCGTTCCTTTTGGCACCCATGTCAACAACATGACAGCAACGAAAAAGATGACAACACGATCACCCCTCCTAAAACCAGATCACTCAATTAAATGAATGTTGGAAAGAGAAAGTGAAGAACCTACATCTCATTGTCCAATCATGTGAACAATCCATATCAAATAAATAAAAATTATTCAAAAAGATGACCAAAATAGACTTAGCTGGAAGGACCAACGAGGTCCAAGACCCCAAGTTAATCGTCAACTCCTTTCCCTTAACTAAGAAAGTCTTCGATAAACAAGTTGATATTTTTAAGTTGTTGTCTTTAGAAAAGTTTTACAACATCCTTGAACATGGTGAAGATGACGTGGACAACTGGCTAGTCGACTATTCGGTACAGAATGAAGAAATTGAACAGGCTCTGCATAATCTTTCTATCGATCTAAAAGAATTAGAAAAGGAAATTTTCAACATAAAAATCCGGAATGAGATCAACGTCGCCCCCTTGAGAAGCTACATTGAATAATGGGTCGAAAGGGAATTGAAGCAGGCCACCGACGAAAGGAAACAGGCAGTTGGCACAATTCCAGTAGCAGTCGACGACAATAATAAAAAGGCATTGGTAAGAAAATATCAAAGGGATGATATGTACCATCACTGTAATACTATACTGATCACATCCTGCTTTGTTTATCAATCTAGTTATTCCACCTTTTTAAATAGAAATGTCTAGCCAAAGATTGATACCTTTCAATTTCTTCTTTTCAGGTATTACACTCTACCATCGCCCACTTCTTCTTTCCACAGTCCTATTTCTTGTACATATTTCTCTTATGGTCCGCGGGAGCCCCAATCCCAATCTATATGACAAACGCATTTAAATTTCCAGGAATATGTAACAGATAATATTATTTTTTGATATATTTCAAATAAAACTATTTTTTATCTCCTTTTATATTTATGTACTCATAAATTTTTATCTTCAACTATGTTGAATGTTAAGAAATTTTGTTTATTTAATTTGAATTATATTTTTCTCATGCATATATTTTTCTCCTGCTATGCATATAATTTTTTTTCTCCTGGCACATATAGAGACATACATGCGAGATGGTCTAAGAAAGAACAAAAACTTTTAACATAGAAAAATGGATTATATAGTTTCAAAAATTAAATGGAACCCTAGAGGCCACATGTCATTTATTGCATGGATACCACATGTGCTTCATGTTTCTTGCCACATCTCCATTGCAGTTTCCATCTAGCTCTGCTAGTTTTTCCCCATCCATGTGCATTTATTCACAATTCAACTCGGCAGGGACTACACTACCACACAACACTTGTTTACATAGGACCTTGGAACTATAAGCACGTGTTAAAACTTTGCATGCATACAAGGAATGATGTATACATCTTTTATGCATACACAGAATGATGTATAAATATTTTATGCAAGCGTATGTGGATATCATCATAAGGCGGAAGAATATTAAAATAAAAAGTAATATTTAAAAATTTTAAATGCATATATTGAATTATGTATATATATTTATATGTGCAAGCGTGTGTGTATGTCATCACAAGGAAAAATAATATAAAACTAGATTTTCATATGTATGAATCTGCAGTATCCGTCTGGTTGATGCAAAACAAAGATCACAGCGTTGACCTCTCCACAATAACATTGTAATGTATAAGAATAAGTTAAACAACATGGAAGACAAGAGGCTTCCTAAAATTGTTTCAAAATCGATTCATAACCACCATCAACTCAAATGAGGATGGCATAAAGATGCCCGATCTTGGCTAAACTATTGGGCAATCATGGAAGACACCATTTTGCAGAATAAAGATACTATTAAAAAAAACGTCAAATCAAATTTTAAGTAGAAAATGTGATGTGATAAAGAGTTAGAGGAAAAAAGAAAATTAAGGTATTATAAGGATGTAATCAACCCTAATCTAGAAGATCAAAATTGTCTCTTTGTTTTGCCAAGTGTAAAGAAAAAAAACAAGCATTGCTAAGATAAGAACAAATTCTCATGAGCTCCATAGTGAAACTGGGCATTGGTCAATTCCTAAAACGTCATGGGATGAAAGAGTGTGTCACCTTTGTGACACTAAGAAGGTTGAAGATATACCCATATTAGATCTCATTTTCAAAATATTTGTCACACTACCAACCTTTCTAACCTCTTAACTCGATAAAAGTATGGTGATCCTCGAAATCTTCTTTTAATGCTTTTCAAGCAAAGAAACAAAATTCTAAAAAGTTGCAAATAATCACTTACCCTCTTAAAATCCACTAGCCAATTCGATCTTAGTGGACGTTAATCATCATCAATATAATAAATTAATTAATTTTAAAATAATATAAAAATAGATTAAAGTGAGACTTTTGAAAATGAGAGAATAAAGTTGTAAAGGCATCTTAGCCAATATAATATTTTCATCTTTCATGAATTCAATGTCACTTGGATAGACTTGATATTTATTATGTGAAAATACATGTTCCTCTTTCATTCTTGTGATCAGTCCTCTATCTAGCCTGTTAAGATAATCCATGTCAACAAAACAAAGGTGAAGAGGGAGAAGATTGAAACAAATGGAGACATGGGGCTGTAGCTCTAATAATATATTTAAAAATAGAATATTATATTAAAAATATTACATATATTTCTTCATCAGCTCCGATAGCTTATTTATGAGTTGCAGTGTATTTAATGTAACACTGTTAATGCTCATTGAAAAGAATGGAGTTGCTTCTTCAACCTCTGGACGGAGAATTTAATCATCATGCTGCAGAAATGGTAAGATATTATTTTTTTGGCTTGCCCAGTTTTCATGTGTGAATGTGAGTCTGCGGGCATAAATAAATTACAGCGTTCAGCTCCATACCATATTTCAAAGCCGTCGAGCGTAGAATCCATTGTATCCACCAATCATATAAGAGATAAATCAATTTTAAAATAGTATAAAAATAAAAAAATTCATTTCGTAATGTTAAACTTTGGAATATGGTGTTAATATTTTGGTCAATTCCTAAACTAATATATGGTCAACCCAAACTCATAGCTATATACCTTTAGGAAGGTATAATAAGAGTGGCCTAATATACGTTTTAACACAATATTGATTAAATATATAATAAAATAGGATAAATTAAAATAAAATGATTATATTAAATTTTAAATATATATATAAATTTATGTCAATAATATAAAAATTAATAATAAATAATAATAATAATAGAATTAATGATTAAAGTTAATTGTTTATTTTGATATTTATTAATGGTTATAATCTTAAATCTAAGATAAATTTATATTAAAAAAAATTCATAATAAAACTTAGTATAACTCAATTTTAAAATTAAGATACATTTATATTCTTTTTAAATATAACAAAATTTATCACAATTTAATCTTTAAAGAATATAAGAACATTCATCATTAATAATTAAACCTAATAGACTTTTAATTTCAAAGAAATCAAGTTCAGAGTCATTACAATTAAACCTTATATAAGACAATTGTTGTTATGGGACAAAGTCTCACATGGATCTTGTTGAATTCACAGCAAAACTCCCTAGGAATAGCCTAGTAGTAATCCTAGATAGAAAGAGGTCTAGACTTCTTATGGTTTTCCTAGATCTAGATTCAAACACGTAGATTCATGATTATCCTAAGGAGATGTGAAATTTGCATACCTTTCTTGAGGGTGTCTTTCGTATCTCCTAGTTGTTGTAGTCTTGAAACTCCTACTTCAAGCTCCACAGTCTGCTTCCTGCATACAAAAGACAAGAAAAACCTTTATACCTCTCTACTTGGGATTAGAATCCTAGATCATATATATAATGAGATGAATCATATCTAAACATTTTCATAATGGAACACAAATATATTATCTAAACATTTTCATAATGGAACACAAATATATCAGGGGAAAACCAATGATCTATTGATAACATAAGAGAAATGACATCAAACATACCTTAAATGTTTATGCATCCTCCCTTGACCTCCTTTCTCCTTGCTCCTCCTTTAGCTCCTTGGTCATACTAGGCTTCACTGACTTCTGGTTGTGGTAGATGGGAAAATTACCTCTGCAATTGGACAACATAACATTACTATGAATTCTTCCTCCTCTTTCCTAATGATTTCATTTGTTATATATCTCTTTGGAGGAGGCTTGGGAGAGATTCTAGATCTTCTAGAGACCACTAGAGACTCAAATGATGTGATTTCCTAGGCCCTTTCCATGAATATACAACTCATCCCTTGCATATCACCTCGTAACGCCTTGAATCTAGAAGCTTTACAGAGCCTCGCTTGTTGACCCACTAGTGACTAGTGAGGGCCTTGTTTGTTGTCTACTAGGTGTCCAACGACGATATAAAAAAATGGGCTAAACCTTAGGAAAAATGTGTATTATGGTTTCTATCTTCTTATGGATTCCTCTTTGTTCTATAGGGTGGAAATTAAGGCTATAACAAATTCCCCCTAATGTGTGAGGTCGGGAAAGGAATGGATGGCCGAAATACATTACAATAAAATAATGTCCATGTGAGGCAGTGTGAAGAGAGAGAAAAGGAGTGTTGTAAGTAAAAGGAGTCCTGCAATCAAACACCAAGGATGAGAGCACATATAGACCAATCCCCTAGGTAGACATACTCAGACTATGAATGGGCATGGCCACCAAACAATACATTGTGGATCCATGAAATGAAATGATAGATCATGGCCACAAAAGAATACATAGTGGATCCATGTCATTAATAAGACAGTAGCCACAAGACAATACAATGTGGATCTACTTCATGAACACAATCATAGCGGCCAATAGAACCAACCTTTGGGATTGTCTGAGTGATAAAATAGCTACCAATCGCCTCTAGCTTTGAATCCCATCTTTTGCTAGTGACTTCCATTTGACATACATTTGACTAGAAATGACAACAATAGGAAATATGGGATAATATTCTTTGATGAAATGCCCATATAGTCCACATCATGCACTTTATGGGGAATCTACCTGTGGGTCACCTAATTGTGCTTATTCTACATAAAATTGATGTTGCAGAATCTCATGATTAGTCTTCATCTATCCGAAATTTACATGTAAAGATTGTTACCTGGTTGGATGCTTCCAATTTTGAATGAAATTTTAATCATGAGCTAGAGGTGGCCATGCTAGAGCTAGATACAAATTGGATAACATAAAACCCTAGTTTCAAAATTTCACTTGGAGTTGCATAGATATGGAAAACTTCAAAGTCATTATGGGAATTTGCACTTTGACTACAAAAAATTTCTATGTAAACCGTCATTAGTAAAACCAAGCATAATTCTTCTTAATTTATTAAAAATAAATGAATTAAATATGACAATAAACCACTTTAGCATATGGAAGTGTATCAAGGCATTTTTATGAAGAAATATGGTGAAAATGGCGGTAAATGTGTGAAATGAAGCGATGAAAAGAATGGTTTAAATGATGGAAAAGATGATAAAATAGAGACCCAACAATTAATGTTACAACTCCTCATTTCCTGTATACTTGGAGAAAGTGACGTTGCATTCAACAGATTACCTCCACGACTTGTATGTGTCCTATTTCATAAACATTGTTGAGTTTTTTTCTTTTTCATTAAAATTTGTGTTAAGCTATTACTCCCACCCTTTTATCCCTTCTTTAAACTAAACACCCTTTTATGAAAACATCATTTTGAAAATGTTTCTGTTTTGATCTACATTTATTTGAATTTACAAAGCTCTGGTGGAATTGGGGAATAGGAAGAATTAGGGAATTGTTCCTAGATACTTACATACTTGATAAGAGGTGCTTCGACCCTAGCAATTAAAAACATATACAGTGAGGTGAACATTAAATGAAAAAGAGTATCAAAGATATACAGTTTTTTAGCATGATTACTTTATATTACAACTTATATGATCGATGGCATTTATTTTCCTAAGAAGGCTATGGTGTTGTGGATCTCATAATGAAGGAATGAGTGTCAGGAATAGTTAATCAATGGCGTCTAAGAAGGATATGGTGCATTGGCTCCCAGAATGAAGGAATGAGTGCGAGGAACAATCATCCCTTTTTCCCTCCCCTTCTTCTATGCTACCCTTGAGAGGGTTTGTCGGGTACACTATTTGAAGTTTAGCTTCAACTATCATTTGGTGAGTAGTATCCTAAATTATATCATTATATTTCTCATCTATAAACTCCATCGAAGGAAAGTTTTAGTAGAGGTTACTTAACCCAACAAGAAGTTCAAATCCAATCCTTTAATAGAGTTTTTCGGACACTCGAAAAGTTTACTGACAAAGAAGGAGAGAGGTTTCCCAAGATAACTCTAATAATATTCCTATAAATTCAAATGATTTTGTAGTTCACCAACAAATAGTCAATATGGGTGATAAACCATGGGTAAAGAACATCTACAAACCCCTCAACATGACTAGTATGAATGGGTTTCCTCATGCTATGCCTAAAAAATACAACAAATGGTTTCCCAAATTCACAAGTAATAATGTTATCATTGTTGAGAAACACCTTTTAGATTTGTACTGGGTTGTGGGTGAGCACTTAATTCATAATGAGAATGAGGACGATGTTATGAATTTTTTTTCCCTATCCTTGGTATAGTGGTTTTCCAGAAAGTAGTATAACTAGTTGGGATTCTTTCCATGATGATTTCATAAAGAGATGGGCTATTAGAAAGGATGCAAGATTGATGCTTACTCAACTCCATGTGATGAAGAAGAAGGATAGTGAAACGATTAAGGATTTTGATGAAATATTCGACAAGTGGTTAAAGGATTTCCCTCCTAATATGAAACTGAAGGATGAAATGATTTTATTACATTATACAAATGTCTTTGAGGGGAAGCTTGGTTTTTTATTAAGAGATAAATACCCTATTACTATATAAAAGGATAAGGGATATGCAGCGAACATTGAAGAAATTTTTCTATACTAAAAAATCAAACCTTTTAATACATCTAGAGCTTCCACTTCTAATAATGAGTCAAAGAAGGAAGTAGTCAACACCACAGAAGCCTCCCAAAATATGATGGAATTCCTTGCTAATTATATTATGAGAATGGAAGAGAACTTTTCCAAAGAAATCGAGGTGTTGAAACAACAGAACCAAACCATGAAGAATAGCATTGTCCAACTAGAAAGGAAAAGTAGGTTTCAAACAAGGGGGGATCCAAGTTTGAATAATTCAAAAATAGTACAACAAAGTCAAAAAATTCCAAACCCTCTAGGTAGAAATAATGTTGTTGAGAAAGAGGATTTAAATTGGTGCAACCCAAGTAGTCAACCCCATAGTCAAGACTCTTGCATGTACGCTAAAAAAATATCTCAAATGGAAAATGAGTTCAACAATGAGGGCACAAATGATCTGAATAACTTTGTGGGAGACTATCCAAACATAGCCAACAATATTGATGGAATTGATCAAGATGCCATTAAAAGGATAAACCAACCTAATCCCTCCAAAGAAGAAATCAAATGAAGGATTAGATAAAGGGAGTGGTTGGCATATCAAAGAAGGGATAAAAATAGTCTTCAATAACCCCAAGATCCCACGAGACAACAAGCTAGTCAAGAAGTACCTAAAAATATTCTTAAGAGGAAACAACCCATCCAACCAATAAGTACTGAAGAAAATGGGTATGCTTTACAAACACCAAACGATGATATCAACATAGGTTTAGACCTCTTTCTATCAAAGTCTTACATATATGTCCCTTTCATTGAGCTTGTGAAATTTCCTTCACTTAAAATGAAAGCAAGGAAGGTTTTTGTAACACACTCGACCCCTTAAATACCATTTTAAGGAATGGGGCATCAAAATGCCACTTTCCTTAAACATCTTGAATCCTCTTTCCAAGGTATCCATCCTAGTCTACTCAATCATAGCTTTCCAATGACTGTTATCAGGCTCAAATCCGAGCTTTAGATTGCAAGATATGGCCTCCCGAAGTTCTTCGAGCGCTATTAGTTGAAGGTCACATGGATCCATCTCATTCCACAGGGAAAGTCCATCCACCGTCCAATCCAACAACAGGGTTTTATCTTCATTTGACATGTAAGATGCAGTGGAATTCGGCGTTCGACACTTCAATGTTGAACGCCCCTTTTTATTTCTGCGCGTAAATCCTTCGGAGTCCCGGAATCCCAAACTCTCGAAGGAGCCCGAAATATCGCCACATGGCTCCGGCCTTCAGACATTTCGGCTTATCCATAATACTGCACCCCAATCCTCCGGAGTCCCGAAGTCCCAAACTCCTGAAGTCTTGGGTACTCCTTCAACCTTTTGGCCAAGCATTCATGTGCCAAGGGAATGATACGTGGCCAAGGCTAGGGGTGACACATGTCCTCATCAAAGGGTGACATGTGTCTCGTTTTAATGGATATATAAGGCATGAAAAATGTACGAATCCAAGTGACATGTGGCATGTTGTTCATGGGTCCACGTCACCCTACGTGACGTCATCTTGCTACATCATCCTGTATTGATGACCTTCCAAGATTTTCGATCTCATGGTCAAGGTGTGTCTACGTAATACTTGGATCTACGGCCTCCGTTACTTCATAAATTGGGCGTTCAAGGAGTTTGCGGTGTGACTTCCTCCTTTCTCCCGAAGTGGTCAATGTTGGGTTGACCATTTTCTATATCTAACGGTCATGAGAGATCCTGAAGGGTCTCTATATATACAGTTCGTGTTTATTCTCCTTGAACCACACTTCCTTCCAGAGTTCCAAACTTTGAACACGCGAAGAAATTTGATCAATGGTCCACATGCACTCTACAATGGACGGTTGAGATCTAATCCAGCCTTCGGGATTTCGAGAGTTCTCGACCCAAAGTGAAAAACACCTCATATCTTCTGGAGTGTCAAACTTTTAACCACACTCGATCTGTCGTCATGTGCACCTGATGCCAACAACCAGGATTTGCTCCGACCTTCAGAGCTTCAGGAAACTTGCATGTTCTTGTGTTTACACTTTGATACCACCAAATAACCCAACTTTCGGATAGCCAGTTATTTAAGGACACAAGTCCCTCTACTATCAACGACCTAAATTAACTTCGCGACTCTGACATTCGAGATTTTTTGCATTATACCAAATCTATTCTCCCGAAGTGGGACTTCACCGAAGTTCTTAACGCTACCCCTTTGATCTAATGGCTGAGAGAGATTTCCAATGGATTCGATATCCACGACCCTCATCAATTCGCGACTCCAGCCTTCAGTTGTTTTTGAGGGTTGTGAAGTCATTTGTCCCAGAGCTCCGAATTCCTGAGGTTCCGAAGCCAGGATAACTTCCCTCCTTTCAGACTAGCGAGGGGTTTCCAACCCTGGGTCATATGAAACCTTATCGGATTCTATGGGCTACACTCAACTTTTAGCCGAGATTTGATTAAGGTTGGGGAACGAAACTGTGATCTCTTGGGTGGCTAGGTTGAAGGATGCACCTTCCATTCACTAGACATAAGTTCTAATTCAGGGACAGGGTAATCTTGAGGAATCAACGAGATCATGGTTGTCCCATAAAGTCTACTCCAACTCTAGAGCTATGAGGTAACTCCCTGGGAAAACACCTTGAGGGTTTTTTCTACTGGACCAAAGGCCAATATTGCTACCTTATAATCATTCAAAAACAATATTTTACAGAAGGACAATAAACACCATTATGATTAGTTTCACGCAAGGCACAAGTTATCACATTTACAGATAACTAAGTCATGCATTTCAATTCTAGCATGCAGGAATACAAATACTTATCTATTTCAATTGGTCACCAACCGACTGACTGTGGGTGTTTGAATTTCCACCTAACCACAAGATCAGAGGCATTTATTCTTAGCGCTCTAGCCACCCCCGTGCCAAGCCATGATATATCTAGCGAAATTTCGCAGTTTCTCAGAGGTTCTTTCTCTGTCACGGCCTCTGCAAGGTTTATCATATGCCTCCTCAGCATCAAGCTCGCAGTCTCCTACTCGGGTTGCATTCTCCTTTAAATTCTCGAAGATCTTTTCTCTTGTTCTCTCCAGTAACCAGAACAACTTATCAAGCTTTTAGTTCTTCTTTTCAGCTGGAGAGCCTGTCACACTCTTTTTGGTCACGCATTCCCTACCTGGTTATCTCCCCTTGTCTGATCTGCCTACATGTCTATATGTTTCATGCATTTATCCTCCTCAGGAAGATTCTGGACCTGTCCTCTTCCTTCTATCAGAAGGAAACTCAGGTCGGTCTGGGCCTGCAGGAAAAACTTCCCTCTGCGGTACTTCAGGCTAACAATTTTTTATCTACCTAGCCAGACCCTCAATGCCTCCATTCATGGGGTAGTTGATTTTTCAACCACCGATCCTTATTTCATTAACTGAGTCTTTTCCTTGGGATCCGGAGGAGGTTTGTTATTTCCAACAAGGAGAATGTTTTAGTCGTTTTGACATATTGAACCTTCTCTATAGTTTTCTCTCTCTTTCCTCTAGTGATATCATGGCTAGTACTTCAAGGATTCACCCCCAAAGTTGTTCATTGGCAATCTAAAAAAAAATTACATTTACATTATTCCCATCCCATATCATGGTTAACATAATTAATGATTAATTACAAGTTGGGGGAAACAGGGGTATTACAATCCCATCCCCCTTAAAAGGAACACCATCCTCGATTTTATTTCTCAGTAACACCTATCATGCCTTTGTCATTCAATTGCTTCAGAATTCTTGATCCTCTTCCTTACTTAGGTCCTTTCCATACTCTTGGTCTTCATCACCTTCCTTCAATATTCTTTGACAACAAGCATATTAATCACAATTTCATGGGAAAACATTTTATTGTTGTGCAAAATTCAAGCGGAAATTTTTCATAATCTAGCACAATACTTATGTGTTCAGTCTGTGGATTTGCATCCACATGGATGTCTTGTTTTCTTGGCTCACTATTTTTCCTAGTCATATCCATTGTGTGCACGATCCCAATTGATATTTCATATGAATTATCAAAGTCTCCTCTCCTTGCGGTCACTCACCCTCCAGGCCCAAGATCAGGCATCCCCTTCTCTGTTATACAGTTCCTTGGGAGATCCATCTTGCCTTGCCAAGGATTTCTCACACAAGAATAATTTTAGAGACTTCATTGAGACTTACAGTGAAGGTGTCCCTCATAATTTCTCTTTTGAGGCATCCCTCCAGCTTGTGTTTCTACAACACAACATATTCTAGGTGATCATGGCTTACCACAGGGTTCTCTTATCCCAATTAGTAGCCCTTTTTCATGCTTTCCAGCTTGACATCCTTCACCTTTCCTCCCCAGACAATTTTTTTTTTGTCTCACATGTATCAAAGATATACATAAATAATGATATATCATCATCAATTTCAAATTCATAACTTTCTTGCAAATCTGTCACCCACAGATTCCAATTTCCACATTTATTTTAAGATTTGTTCCGCACAGGAACCAGATTCACAAGTATGGGACTTCCCTTCCCATAGCATTCTAGCTCAGTAGACAATTGGTATTCTTTATGGCTTACAACACTGCCATATCCAAGATCCTTTCTTCCTGCAACTTCAATATTCCTTAGCCAAACAAATTGTTAGTTTTCATACACACTATATTTTCATTGCACACTTGTAGTGGCTCACAAAAAATTTCAGAACTATGCATACTAACAATCAAAGTTATTTTCATATATTCAAGCATACAAAGCAAAGGGAAATATTGTTATTTACGTATGCATCCTTTCAACATACTAAATTTTTCCAAATGTTGTTCAAATATCAAATGTCTTTAATCAATGTGCCAATATTCATGGCCACATTCACACCCAATGCACCCTTGCATTGATTTCAAGTTTTCTTCACTTAATGACAAGTACTTTTCCATGGAGTGTTGGAGCTTAACCAACCTCTTCACCATAGGGATTATTCATTCTCGTTCATTATTGCAGAAGGACTATACTTCCTACTATAGGTTGATCATGAGACCAAATCAGCACATATGAAACTATAAGTTTCTCTTGAATGCACCTAAGAATTCTTCCTTCATTAGTAACCAAGGTGCCAACACTCATGGCCACCCAAATTTTCTTTTATTTAACACCTATACAATGTAAATAAAATATTGGAAGGTCCTCCTTCCTCAATGGAAAATCTATTGTCTACCCTTTATGCAAAAATGCATTTCCTCGAAGCAATTCCATGCAATGTGCTAACTATGAGCACCTTTATTCCCAATCTCCCTAGATTGGTCCTTGTACCCATGGTACTCTTTACTCATTAATGTTTTTGCAATGATTATAACTCATCCTTGACTGGCATAGACTTCCTCTCTCTATTGTTTAGATTCTTATTTCCTTAATCTTACCCTACTTGGGTAGCAATAGCATACAATAACCACTCACAATTATTTTCATATCTTTAAGATAATGAAATCGTCTCATAAGGGATTCTTACCAAATTCCTTCATGCCTTATGCCACATAGGTATGGAAATTTGTATACCTTCTTTGGCTGCTAGCACCCTCTCTGATATTTCCTCATCAATGGTGCTTTATGGGGACTTTTAAAGTCCCTTCAACAATATTTTAACAACAACCTTCTCATAGTCATCCTTTGCTTGAGGTTGTCCATCATTGGCAACTATCTTTCTCAACAGCTCCAATTCCTTTCTACACATGTCATACATCATAAATATATTAGTTGTTGTGTAAAATAAAAATGCATGTATCATAGCATTCGAGTCAATAAAACATTTTTAGATAGGCACTTCATCCCATTATTCTTAATGTTTTTCATGAGTGCAACGCAAACAATTCTCATTTTTTTCTACAGTCATACAACCATCATCATTGTGTTGTTAAAACATTTAATTTTACCAGCACACCAGTTTCTCATTCCAGAGAAAATATAATATACAACAATAAAGGAGTTAAGGGATCTTCCCCCTTTCCAACTCCTTCACAGTATGGTACTTTCAGTCCATTTGAGTTACTCCAAGGCCTTATTGGATTTACTTAATACAGATCATCCAAGCCTATTCATTTAATAATACTCAATGGTTTATTTTCCTTTTACTAGCTGTATTGGTTTCCACAACTGCTCTTTTAAGACCTACAACTCTGTAAGCAATTCAGAGTTTTTAATGTGAGAAAAGTATTCCCCCTTTTCCCCTTCTTTGTTTTTTCAATTTAATCCCTGTTGGGATATCCCTACTCTTTTCCTTGAGGAACCTTGGTTAGGCTCACCCTAACCCTTAGGATACATCAACATGCTTTAATAGAAAACCTTTTGTTCATAATGAATCATGAACCTGTGTCCTCTGCATATTACCATTCAGTTATCAAAATGGTCTACATTGGTTTTTTAGTTTTCCACTCATACATTTTATTTTAGAATGCAATGCGGGA
>ML788239.1:65453-82883 GCA_009831015.1 Picea engelmannii
TATATTGTAATTTCATTGTAAATATGGACCGTTCATTATAAGGTCGCAGATCTAACGGTAGAGATTATGTTAGGGTTTTTTGCCCTAGAAGGAAACCCTATTTTATGAGGGAAATGTATTGCGGCTATGGATGATGGTAAATATTGTATTCTAAGAGAGGAGACTGTGAGAGAAAGAAGAGGAAGTTACAGCAGGTTTTGTTGTAGCTTGTATCCCTTCATTTGCTGGATAATAATAAAGGAAGGACCTGGCAATTTCTCTGGTGGACATAGCCCACACTGGGTGAACCACGTAAATCGGTGTCTCTCTTGTATTGTGTGTCTTCTGTGTTTTGTTTCTGCATTTGTTTTATTTTATTGCTCCACGGTCCTGTTTTTCTAACATGGGCCTGTAGGAAAAACTTTTCTCTATGGTACTTTGGGCTGACAATTTTCTTTCTCTCTAGCCAAACACTCCATGCCTCCATTCATGGGGGTAGTTGATTGTTCAACCATCGGTCCTTCTTTCATTAACTGATTCTTTTCCTTGGGATCCAGAGGAGGTTTGTTATTTCCAACAAGGATAATTTTTGGGTCATTTTGATAAAATGAACCCTCTCTATAGTTTTCTCCCTCTTTCCTCTAGTGATATCATGGCCAATACTTCAAGGCTTCACCCCCATAGTTGGTCATTGGAAATATAAACAAAATATGCATTTACATTATTCTCATGCCATAACATGTTGAACATAATTAATGATTAATTACAAGTTGGGGGAAACAAGGGTATTGCAACCCCCTCTCCCTTAAAAGGAACATTGTCCTCGGTGTTATTTCTTAGTAACACATGTCATGCATTTTTAATTCAGTTGCTTCAAAAATTTTGATCCTCTTCCTTGATCAGGTCCTTTCCGAACTCTTGGTCTTTGTCACCTGCCTTCAATAATCTTGGACAATAAGAATATTAATCACAATTTTATGTGAAAACATTTTATTTTTGTTCAAAATTCAAGAGGAAAATTTTCATAATCGAGCAAAATACTTATCTATGCATTGTGTATTTGCATCCACACGGTTGTCTTGTTATCTTGGCTCACTGTTTTTCCTAGAAAAACCCATTGTTTACATCATCCCAATTGATAGTTTATAATAATTATCAAAGTCTCATCTTCCTTGTAGTCACTCACCCTCCAGGCCCAGGCTTAGGCATCCCCTTCTCTACTATACAGTTCCTCGGGTGATCCATATTTCCTTGCCAAGGCTTTCTCACACAACAATACTTTTAGAGACTTGATTGAGCCTTACAGTCGAGGTGTCCCTCAGACTTGCTCTACCGAGGTGTACCTCCAGCTTGTGTTTCTACAACACAACATATTCTAGTTGATCATGGCTTACCACAGAGTTCTCTTGTCCCAATCAGTAGCCCTTTTTCATGATTTCCAGATTGACAACCTTCACCTATCCTCCCTAGAAATATTTTTTTTGTCTCACCTCTATCACAGGTATACAGAAATTATGATATATCATCATCAATTTCAAATTCATAATTTTCTTGCAAATCTGTCACCCACAGATTCCAAATTCCACATTTATTTTCATATATGTTCTGCATAGGAACCAGATTCACAAGTATGCAACTTCCTTTCCCATAGCATTTTGGCTCAACAGGAAATTGGTCTTCCTTATTACTTACAACACTGCCATATCCAAGACCCTTTCTTCCTACAACTTCAAGATTCCTCAGCCAAACAAATTGTTAGTTTTCATGCACACTATATTTTCATTGCACACTTGTAGTGGATCACAAACAATTTCAGAACTATGCATACTAACAATCAAAGTTATTTTCATCTATTCAAGGATACAAAGAAAAGGGAAATATCGTTATTTATGTATGCATCCTTCCAACATACTAAATTTTTCCAAATGCAATTCAAATATCAAATGTCTTTAATCAATGTGCCAATATTCATGGCCACATTCACACCCAATGAACCATTGCATTGATTTCAATTTTTCCACACTTTATGACAAGCACTTTTTCATGGAATGTTGGAGCTTAACCAACCTCTTCACCATAGGGATTATTCATTCTTGTTCATTATTACAACGGGACTATACTTCCTACTACAGGATGATCATGGGCCCAATTTAGCACATATGAAACTATAAGTTTCTCTTGAATGCACCCAAGCATTATTCCTTCATTAGTAACTAGAGTGCCAACTCTCATGGCCACCCAAATTTGATTTTCTTTAACACCTATACATTGTAAGTAAAATATTGGAAGGTCCTCCTTCCTCAATGGAAAATTCATTGTTTTCCCTTTATGCAAACATGCATTTCCTCGAAGCAATTCCATGCAATGTGCTAACTATGGGCGCCTTTATTCCCAATCTCCCTAGATTGGTCATTGTACCCACGATACTCTTTACTCATGCATTTTCTTGCAAGGATTATAACTCATCCTTGACTGGCATAGACTTCCTCTCTCTATTGTTTAGATTTTTCTTTCCTTAATCTTACCCCTCTTGGGTAGCAATAACATACAACAACCACTCACAATTATTTTCATATATCTAAGATAATGAAATATTTTCAGAAGGTATTCGTACCAAATCCCTTCATGCCTTATGCCACAGAGGTGTGGACATTTTAATACCTTCTCTGGCTGTTGGCACCCTCTCTGATATTTCCTCATCAATGGTGCTTTATGGGGACTTTTAAGGTCTCTTCAACAATCTTTTAACAACAACCTTCTCATAGTAATCATTTTCTTGAGGTTGTCCATCATTGGAAACTGTCTTTCTCAACAACTCCAATTCCTCTATACATGTATCATACATCATAAATATATTAGTTTTTATGTAAAATAAAAATGCATGTATTATAACATTCTAATCAATAAAACATTTTTAGATAAGGACCTCATCCCATTATCCTTAATGTTTTTCATGAGTGCAACAAAAACAATTCTCAATTGTTTCTATAGTCATACAACCATCATCACTATGGTGTTAGAACATTTACTTTTATCAGCGCACCAGTTTCTCATTCTAGAGAAAATATAATATACAACAAGAAAGGAGTTAAGGGCTCTTCCCCCTTTCCAACTCCTTCTACACAGTCTGTGACTTTCAGTCCATCTGAGTTACTCCAAGGCCTTACTGCCATTACTTAACACGGCTTATCCAATACTATTCATTTAATCATACCCAGGGGTTTATTTTCCTTTTACCATCTGTACTGGTTTCCACAACTTCTCTTTTAAGACCTACAACTCTGTAAGCAATTCAAATTTTTTAAAGTGAGAAAAGTATTCCCCCTTTTCCCTTTCTTTGCTTTTTCAAGTTAATCCATGTTGGGATCTTCCTGCTCTTTTCCTTTAGCATCCTTGGTTAGGCTCACGCTAACCCTTAGGATAAATCAGCATGCTTTAATAGAAAACATTTTGTTCATAATGAATCATGAACCTGTGCCTACTGCACATTACCATTCAGTTATCAGAATAGTCTACATTTGTTTGTTAGTTTTCCACTCATACATTTTGTTTTAGAATGTAATCTAGGATTCTTATATATAGAGATATGCACACACATATTCTTGCATCCCACTGGTCAATTCTCAGCAGTCATTAAGATGGTGACTTTGTTCTCCTGACATAGTCTTCACACAGTTCCTTCACAAGGAACTCCTTCAGCATGCAACTTCCTTATTGTATATCCTTCATTATCTGTGATAGCCTCAACCTTGATTTAGATTTCTTTGTTTACCAAATATTCCATAAGGAATATAAACATGCATCTTTGTTATGCCTCCAGAATATTTATCCACACATACTCCTTGTTTTGTAATCTTACATTCATGATGCACTTAACCACATGCATAATCATAAATCATTTAACTCATTATTTGTTCACAATTGTTTTCATGCAGTCCTCAAAGGAATAATCATGTTTCATGTTATCATGACAACAGAGCACCCTTTCTCATTTACTCTTTGAGTTGTTTATACTATCCCTTCCTGAGGAAATGGAACACATTCCCCTCAAGCTATCATTCAAAATCAAACTTTCATGACTCTTCAGAATAGAGTTGGCCATGCATCCATGGTATTCATTCAATCTTGGCAAGTGAAACTCTTACCTTACATGTCACTCATTTAGGCAATTACATCGTGCCTTTAGTATATATATTCTCATACATCATATATATGCATCACTTTCACATTTAATATCCTTCATATCTACTAGGTATTAATATCAGTCTTCATATCAAGCAACCTCACATTACATCAAATTCATGCACTCAAGCATATACAAACATAGCTAAACATTCATCATGAAAGCTTATTGCTTGTACCCCTTTCCATGTCCTTCATGGACATATAAAAATTCCATATCCTTCTCCCAATGATCTTACTGCCATTTTCATGACATGTTCCATAGAGATACTCAACATTGAGCTTCCCTCTTGGTTGGGAACTTGCATTGATTCACATGATATCCACCTGGAAGTTTAACGGACATAGTCATAACTATGTTTCCCTTTCTACATGATAACAACTAGCAAGAAAACACTCTTGCCTCAACTTCCATGAAAGCATTTCCCACTCATAAATACAGTCTAGGAAATTATAACCATGCCCAGGGTAACAAATCAACCAATCTAGATTCTAATTGGTTTTGTTCAGTAGACATTCCGATCAAGGAAATCCTTTTCTATATTCCCCTCACTAGGGTCCAACTTTATCTATATGGCTACTATCCACCACTGAATGTCAATCTGACCCATTAGGCATCTAGGAGTGCCCTAACACTTCCTTTACCACATTCAGGATCAACATTTAATCAACCATTTTACCTTATTTATAATAAATTTTAATGTATAATAACATTTGGACTATTCCATTAAATCCCAAATACAATTTTGAAGTATGTTACTTACTAAGTATTCTAGTTCAGAACTCCAGAGTATCTTTAGATCATAATCAGTCTTAACCATTACACCTAGAATTCTTCCTTCTATTTAGCAACAGTCAGACACGAAGTTCGGTCTCCTCCTTCCACAGTAATTCTGGCAAATTAGTTTCCTATCCACCAAGCAAAGGAAGATGTTTCGATTTCTCACTCAATCACTCCATATTTCTACAGCTTTGTTTATCAGCTTGATTAGAAAAACCCTGCCCAACAATTCTTGTACCCAGAAACAAAATTCGTTTCTCAGTTCCCTTCGAAACCCGAGAGTTGCACATGATTTCCCTTTTCAGAGAATGGTCACTAGACCCATTCCTCTTGTATAGACACATCCTTGCGTTAATAGGGTTACACACTACCCTAGCAAAACCATGAGATTTTGAACTCGCTCTTGTCACTTCACTCCTACTTTCATGAAGGTTTTTCTCAATCTATAGGTTTCCTTTTTACTTGCCTACTGGGTTATTCCAACAACAATTTTCATTCATTATAGGTCAAGTAAATTTACCTTACCACTTCCATCAATCCTCTGATCATGAGGGATCATACACATATACAAGGTTTAATCCTTCATAAAAGCAGTAATTATTACTACTACGGATCCTTTCAATCCATTCGCATCCAAGTCTTTCTATTAGTTCCCATCAACATAATCCCACTCCTGTAGGATCAGATATCATTTCCCAAAAGAAATCATAGGATTCCTTCGCCACATAATAGCATGATTCAATCTCGTTGGGTAAAATCCCAATTGAATTTTAATCTACATCCTTCAATGAACTTATGTAGACAACTTTCATACGACAATGATACTCGAAGCAGCCTCATTTTAGCCTTGGTAAAATAGTTTTATGATTTTTCTCTGGCCCATCCAAGCCTACTTCTGAATCATTCTCTTCTATATAAGGTAGGGTAGTATGCCCTTTCCCTTAAAGTTTTCTAAGAAAGAAAATGACTTGACTCTTTCGTGAGCCCAAGCAGGCCAAGTGTTGTTTCCATGCTCTGATACCAATTTGTAACAAACCCGACCCCTTGAATACCATTTTAAGGAATGGGGCATAAAAAAAATTATTTCCTTAAACATATTGAATCCTCTTTCTGAGGTCTCCATCCTCTTCTACTCAATCATATATTTCCAATGACTACTATCAGGCTCAAATCCAAGCTTTGGATTGAAAGTTATGGAATCCCTAAGTTCTTTGAGCGATATTAGTTCAGGGCCATGTGGATCCATCTCATTCATATCATCCTCAATATCCTACATACACAGGGAAATTCCATCCACTGTCCAATCCAAATGTGGGGTTTGATCTTCATTTGACACGTAAGCTACAGGGGAATTCGATGTTCGACACTTCAGCATTGAACAACCCTTTTTCTTTCTATGTGAAAATCCTTTGGAGTCCCAAAATCCTAAACTCCCGAAGGAGCCTGAAATATCTCCATGTGGCTCCGGCCTTCAGACATTTCGGCTTATCCACAATACTACACCCCAATCCTCCGGAGTCTCGAACTCCTGAAGTCTCGAATACTTCACCAACCTTTTGGCCAAGCATTCATGTGCCAGGGGGATGACACATGACCAAGGACAAGGGTGACACATGTCCTCATAAAAGGGTGACATGTTTCACGTTTTAATGGACATATAAGGTCTGCAAAACGTACAAATCTAGGTGAAACGTGGCATGTCGTTCATGGGTCCATGTCACCTTGGGTGACATAAGCTTGCCACATCATCCTGTAATGATGACCTTCAAAGCCTTTTGATCTCATGGTCAAGGTGTGTCCACGTAATCTCTGGATCTAAGGCCTCTGTTACTACGTAACTTTGACGTTAGGGGAGTTCATGGTGTAACTTTGTCCTTGCTACCGGAGTGGTCAATTTCAGGTTGACCATGGTATAGATCTAACAGTCAAGAGAGATCTCGAAGGGTCTCTATATCTATGGTTCACATTTATTATCCTTGAACCACACTTCCTTACAGAGTTCTAAACTCCAAACATGTAGAGAATTCTAATCAACGGTCCAAGTGCACTCTACAATGGGCGGTCAAGATCTACTCTGACATTCGAGAGTTCTTGACCCAAATTGCAACACACCTCAGATCTTTCGGAGTGTCCAACTCCGAACCAAAATCGATATGTCGCCACATGCACCTGATGCCAACAAAAAGTATTTTCTCCGACCTTTGGAGCTTCGTGAAGCTTGCACGCTCTTATGTTTACAATTTGATATCGTCAGATAAACAGACTTCTGGATAGTCGTTGATTTGAGGACATGCGTCCCTCTAATATCAACGACCCAGATTAACTCTGCAATTCTGACATTCAGGATTTTTGGCGTTATGCCAACTCTATTCTCCCGAAGTGGGACTTCACCAAAGTTCTTAACGCTACCCCTTCACTAGGTTCGATCTAATGACTAAGAGAGATTTCCAATGGATTCCAAGATCCACGACCCTCATCATTTCACGACTCTGAAATTTGAATGTTTTCTAGGTTTGTGAAGTCGTTTGTCTCGTAGCTCTGAATTCCTGAGGTTCTGAAGCCAGGATAGCTTCCCTGCTTTCATCCTAGTGAGGGGTTTCCAACCCTGGGTCATATGGAACCTTATCGAATTCCAAGGGCTACACTAAGCCTTTAGCCAAGATTTGATTAAGGTCGAGGAATGAACCTGTGATATTTTGGGCGACTAGGTTGAAGGATGCACCTTCCAGTCACTGGACATAAGTTCTAATTCAAGGATAGGGTAATCTCAAGGAATCAAAGAGACTGTGGCAGTCCCATAAAGTCTTCTCCAACTCTAGAACTATGAGGTAACTCCCTGGGGAAAAAACCTCGAGGGTTTTTCCAACTGGACCAAAGGCCAAGATTACTACCTTACAATCATTCAAACGCAATATTTTACAGAAGGACAATAAACACCATTATCATCAATTTCACGCAAGGCACAAGTTATCACATTTAGAGATAACTAAATCATGCATTTCAATTATAGTATACATGCATAAAAATACTTATATATTTTAGTTGGTCACCAACCGCCTAATTGTGGGTGTTCACCTTTCCACCCAACCATAGGCTTAGAGGAATTTATTCTTAGCGCTCTGGCCACCCTCGTGCCAAGCCATGATATCAGTAAGGAACTTTCACAGTTTCTTAGAGGTTCTTTCTCTGTCATGGTTTCTGCAAGGTTTATTAGATGCCTCCTTAGCATCAAGCTCCCAATATCCTACTCAGGTCACGTTCTCCTGTAAATTCTCAAAGATATTTTCTCTTGTTCTCTCCAGTAACCAGAACAAATTATCAATATTTTAGTTCTTCTTTTCAGCTGGATATCCTCATGTGCTCTTCTTGGTCATGCATTCCCTTCTTGGTGTATCTCCCCTTGTCTTATTTTCCTACGTGTTTATATTCTTCACGTTGTTCTCCTCCTCGGGAAGGTTCTGGACCTATCTTGTTCCTTTTGTCAAAAGGAAACTCGGGTTGGTCTGGGATTCTAGGAAAAACTTCCCTCTGTGGTACTTAAGGATGATATTTTTTTGTCTCCCCAACCAGACCCTCCATGCCTCCATTCATGGGGGTAGTTGATTTTTCAACCACCGTTCCTTCTTTCATTAATTGATTATTTTCCTTGGGATTCGGAGGAGGTTTGTTATTTCCAACAAGGAGAATTTTTGGGTTATTTTGACATAATGAACCCTCTATATAGTTTTCTCCCTCTTTCCTCTAGTGATATCATGGCCATTACTTCAAGGATTCACCCCCATATTCGGTCGTTGGAAATATAAACAAAATATACATTTACATTGTTCCCATGCCCTAACATGGTGAACATAATTAATAATTAATTACAAATGGGGGAAATCAACCCTTCCATCATAATATTTTACCACCATATTCCAACCCAATCCGATAGATCTGATATGATAGGTTGGACTACCAATGTTTCGGGCATACTGGGTAGTGGACCATCGACCATACTCTGCATCGACCATTGGGAACCAGGATACTAGGTGATCAGACCCCCGAATCACCAGGGAAATGGACCAACGACTCTATCCTTCAAACTCTACACCATCACTTATTCGTCTCATCTGGTTAAATAATTGCCACACAACTCTAATTCTCCACACACTTAATGGTCGTCGATATTGGACTAAGATGAATGACTAGATCTCCATGATTCCATACTCCTCGATATCATTATTTAAAGGATCATCATTGATCCTTTCAATGATTGATGGTGGAGCTTCTTGTTATGCCTCAAACTTGCAACTCTTGATCATGATCACACACTCATATGCATTAACATAATAACATAGAAAACCACAGGGAAAATACACAAATTTTCATTCATATTGAATCGAGTTCGAATACAAATATGGCCTCTAAGGGCCAGGTTCCCTTGCCCTGGTTTACATTGTATTATGCCCCTCTCAAACACTCGAAAGGCTTACATTATATAGAGAACAAATACAATAATGATCGGATCATGAAAATATTTGATCTATCCTCAACCAAATCACTAATATCTATCAAAATATCAAAAGAAACCCTATCGTTTACACACTTTTCAAAAAAAAATGCATCATCAAGGCCACACTATGCCTTCTCGAAGCTTCCAAATTTTAACTTTGATTTTGGGGAGGGGGGTTATCCTACATCATTATACCTCTTAGTGTTATGCAATATCTTTTCCTTAATACAAAATGACCTTATAGGAACATTTACGTCATGGATGATAAAGAAGTTAAGGTTTACAGTGTTATTAAGAATTTACTTGTATATCTGGTAGCTAAGAATGAAATTAAAGTATTAATGGATATAGTGGTAATTGATATTCCTGATTCACGGGGTATGTTATTGTCAAGAAAATGTTCTCATGATCTAGGTGGTTCTCTCCAAATGGACTTATCTTATGCCACTTTACCTTCTTGTGAGGGGAGACTCGTGATTTTGCACAATGAATGACTTAGGAAGTACCACGTGGAATACCCTAGAGACCCTATGATTTATTTTTCTTGCATGTTGGATGATAATTTGGGAAATTATGACATACTTTCTCATTCCCTAGCTCCTAATTTCATTGAAGAAGATACCCATGAGGAAATTTGGACTATGTACTTTTACAAGGATCAATATCAATTAGGGAATGGGGTTGGCATTGATTTGATCTCACCCTAAAAGAGAAACCTTAAATTTTCATATAGATCAGAGTTTGAGGCCACCAACAACGTTGTCGAATACAACACGTTACTCTTAGGGGTTGGAATAGCCAAATACTTAGGAGTGAAAAAAAAAAATTTGGTGATTCAGAACTTATTTTCCTTCAAGTCAAAGATGTATATTCAACCAAGGACAATAGGTTACAACATTAAAAGGAAGCAGTAATGAAAATTATTGATAAATTTGAATCTTTCACTATCAAATTTATCCAGAGAAATCAAAATGACCTAGCATATTCCTTAGTTGTCCATGCTTTATCCAATCAAACTTTGGAAACTACCATGTCCAAGGAAATTATCATTGATACATTATTTGGACCATCTGTCCTAGATAATATTGATCATTGACAATTTTTCGAAAATCATAAGCAAGTAAAAAGGTTCTTAACCTTTACCCTCTTAATTTACAATTAACTGACAAGGCACAATAGGGCCTAATTAAATATAATATAATAATATTATTCAACTCTCTCTCTGGTAGAATATTCTTCAAAGTTACTATAATTGAACACTCCCCCTTAACAAGAAGGGTATTCTACTGACAACATTAATAACAACTGAATGGACTCAATACATCATCAAGAGGAGGGGACATCGTCATCAACATCGGGAACATTATCAGTCATATATATAGATCATCGAACATTTTTCTCATCATCAACATCAATAGAAACTGAGCATCGTCATCATTTGCAGCGTGGGTATGGAGTAACATCGTCATCAACAACAACATGAAACTGGAACATCAACATCAACAAAACGAAGCTAGAACAACAACATCAACAGCACGAAGTTGGAATAACATTATCATCAACAACAACATGAAGTTGGAACATCAACATCATCAACAACACGAAGCTTGAACATCAACATCAATATGTGGCAACATAATGAGGTAGGTGGATCAACAACATCTTTGGTACTCTGACAGATCATCCTTACCGGACCTTTGGGATCTTCCTAGGAATCATAAGATTCCCTAGGATATAAAATCCTAACAAGATACCATGTGGTACTCTGACAGACCATCCTTACCGAACCTTGGGGATCTACCCAAGAATCATAAGATTCCCTATGATATAAAATCCTAACTGAGCTACCACTACTGACCAAAGTTGTTATATACATGCACAGGTTCTCTAACAGACCATCATTACCAGACCTTCAATATCTTCCCAGGGATGATCAACCCCCTAGGATATAAAATCCTAATTGATCTACCTGGTGTTGGTCAGGATACCATAGTATCATCAACGTCACTCCCCCTTTCGAGGGAAGTCCTTTCAGAATACACAAAGATTGTCTCAAAAGTACATAAACTTCACACGAGATAGAGGCTTAGTCGACACATCTTCTACCTGCTCATCTATGCCAACATATTGGAGCTTCACAACTTCCTTATATACCATATCACGAATGTAATGGTACTATATCTCAATGTGATTCATTTTATCATGGACATTGGGTTCTTTGTCATGTTTATGCAACTCTGGTTATCACAAAAGATCACGATAGCATCCATTTATAGGTCAAAATAGACCTGTCAACAAATTTTGAAGCCATATGAATTCACAATTGGCAAAGTATGTTGCAATGTACTCCTCTTTTGTCGTACTAAGAGAAATACTGGATTGATTACTTATTTTCCATGAAGTCATGGCTGACCCCAAACTGAAACAACATCCTGAAGTGTTTTTTCTGTCTCAATCACTTTCAGCCCAATCTGAATCAGTATAGCCATATAATATGAAGTCACAATCTCCAGTATAACAGAGTCCATAGTCCAACGTACCCTTAAGGTATCTCATCACATTCTTTGCAGCTACAAGGTGAACATGTCTAGGCTCCACCAGATACTGACTCAAGGTGTTCACAACAAAGCATATATCTGGTTTGGTATTTTTTAGATACATCAACGAACCAATCATCTTTCTGTATAGAGTAACATCAACTATTTATGACGAAGTATCAACTAATAACTTCAGATTCGTCTCCATAGGAGTGGACATGGATCTATAATCCATCATGTCGAATCTCTTTAGAATTTTCACAGCATACTTTCCTTGATTAAGAAAAATCTCATCTTGGCTCTACCATACTTCAGGACCTAAGAAATAGTGCATCGGTCCTAGGTCCTCAATTCAAATTCAGCAGCAAGATTCTTCTTACAAACTGTGATGATTTTTTATTCATCTTTCAAGAATAAGTCATCCACATATAACAGTAATATAACTGGTACATCATTCTCAATCTTGAAGTAAAGGTTGGGATAAAATTTACTCTCGGTAAATCCCAAGCTCATCAGAAAACTATCAACCATACCAATCTCTTGGATCTTTCTTCGACTTACAAACATGACTCTTCCTGTCCTATAATTTGAAACCAAAGTTTTCACATCACATTGTACCAACATGGTACATGTTATCACTCCAAGAAACCCTTTGTGGTTGTAGACCAAAGGTGCTTGGTAGCTTCAAGTCAAGATGTTTTTTGTGTTTTGTGTATGTGGATCAATGGGATAACTTAGCAGCAATATGATATACAGACAGTCAAAATGAGAATCAAATGAAACAGTGCTCTCAAGGATTAATAATTAGTTAATTACTTGAAGTGGGCGAAGAACAAATGCTTATAAACCAAGTACACAAGGTAGGGTTTAATAAACACTGAAGAAATTATTAATTCAGTTATGAGCTAACCAATGAGATAACAATCATCTATAGCTAAAACAACATGAATTAAAGTGTAGAAAGAAGGTGGAAAACTGACATCAATAGAGAGAGGAACCTATGATTTGTATTAACATCAAAAGTTATGTTTACAATAAGGCATTTTTTGTATCAAAAATTGACCTTTAGTGCTCCAAATGTATTTGTCTTTATAACCTTACAAGATGGAAACTAGATCCTTGAAAGATGGATCAGATTTGCTAAAAATAGTCAAATACAAATAGATACAACAAGTGTAGGATGATATCCTATAAAAATGGATCTAGAATATTAAAAATGGAAAGTAAAAAAAAAATAGGAAAATATCCTATCTAAGGAGTCAAACTCTATCTTAATATCCTTCATATCCTCTAAACTCTTTGACAGATGTAGAAGACCTTCCAAGGCTGATGAATCTTCATAATAAATTCGAATTTGCCACCTTTGGCAAAAAGAAAATTTTTTGCTCATGAACTAAGTCACCATTTTCACTTTTCCACCTTCTTAAACATTAAATACATCAAGATAAAACCTTAAATCTGATGTATTTAATTATTATGCATCTTTAGAAACCAACCTCGAAAGATTTGATTGAGAAAAAGTCAAATCTGGGCAAAAATACGACCTTGCTTCCATGTAACAGGTTTCACCAGCTAATTTTCCCTAAATACGACCCTTTAGCTGGTGAAAAGCAGAGCTTTCACCAGCTAACCAGCAAAATTCAAGGTGGAAAAGCTGGTGAAAGCGCATCTTTTTTAAACAAAAACTGCCTTGGGAAAAATCAAATTTCTAAGTCGTGGAGAGTCTGTTTTACATGCTGGACTAGTCGATCGACATCTAGAAATCCTAAGATTTCCAATGGTACTTTCAAATATGCATTTGGATCTTGGGAAGGTATTCAAAAGTTCCCTGCATGATTAGGCATCATTTTTCAAACAAAATACCAGTGCGTTTTTTATCGCTAACATTGGCTCCAGTTGGGATGGAGACCTCCCTGTGAGGTTTCCAAGAACTTAGTAGTTCCAGTCACCTTTAGCATTGGGCATGGAGTCATTCAGCCTTTACAATTTATCATCTAGCTATTTTCCAAAGTTTTTTGTTATCTTTCAAAATCTTCTTTATCTGTAACATGTCTGCTTCAAATTCCCCTAGAAATGTTGTTTGCACATCGACATGGCATCTGTTGTGGAAATCTCTTCATTAAGAAGAAAAGTGTTGAACATACGTAGGATGGTGAGATATGTAACCATGCTTTTGAAAATTCCAGAATAACTTCAACCTTGAAATGAGAGCATTGCAGGTAGCTTGAGGTCTTTGAATTTTCGTTTTCCAGCAGCCTAGTGTGTTGAATCAAACACTTCACCCTGCTCGATTTCTTTAAAGAGCATCATTGCACCTCGTGAACCAATATCCATACAACACCAATGAATTTTTTGGGTATTCTTGCCAATTGATCCAAATCGGTACATGGTGCTTTCTTTTGTTCCATCTGAACAAGGTGAAGTCCGACATGAATTGAATACAACAACATTTACCCAAGAGTTGTTATTTGTTGTCTCCACTGTATCCATCAAAACACGATATTCCATACTTAGCTGCACGAGATCATCTTCGCCTCGAGGAAATTGTAACTATTGCCTCAGTGATACTGAATATACATTTACGGAGTTTAGGCCAATCAAAAGGTCATGGCCATTTTTTGCATCTGGGCGATTGTATATTTTTTCATAAGCGAACTATTGCTATGCAAATTTCCAAGGGCATATGCAGACTCAAGAAACTTTGCTTCCTGAAAAACCACAAAACACTCAACAAGATTTTAACATTAATAGAAAAGGGGTTTCTAAGAACAAGCCTTCTGATCTAGAAGTCTTTTTTGTTTAATGTCTCTGCTGCTAGAACTTTGGTGGTTTCCTCAGACTTGACTATAGCATGTGTCCTCCCTCTGGCAGAGGCAGCAGTGATCGCCATAACCGTAGTAACTTCTATTCCTTGAAACACAAATAATCAATATCTATTCCTTGAAAAACAGATAACCAATATCCGGGGTTTACTTGGGAAATGATATATATTGAAAATATCAAATCACAAGGTTCTTGGAGAAACAACAGCAAAGTGGCAGCTATCCTTTCATATACAAGATTAAAGAATTTCTCTTGTGATCACCTAATTCCAGTGAGTAGTGGTATCGATCCTTCAATACGGCTGGCAGATTTCATGGTGGATCTCCCTCACACGGCAACGACCTCTCCTCGACAATTGATTTTTATTGACGTCTTCTTCAAACAGTCCTTAACGAGTGACTATTTCATCTTACAACGAACATCATTTCAATCTCTTGGTCAATAACAGTTCTTCTTATTTGACACAAAAACTGAAAAACATGTAATCTCAAATTCGTCAATCTCAGCGCTTGAAACATTTGATCTCCTATAGCTTGGACATGGCATATGTGTTGACTTGATACAATGTTTTCGTTTCAAATATTTTCTTTTAATTTTCAGGTCAATACATCTCATATGTAGTTGTCAAAAGCCTGCAGGCTGCCAGGTGTTCGATAATATAACTGCCCAAGATTTACGTTTTTCACCGCCAAACAAAACCTCAAACGCAGAATTCAAGTATCCAGGTGTCGATTTGCCAAGCTGCCAGATTCTTATTTGGATGATCCTGGAGAAGTCTTTCTTCAAAGGTTTTCAATAAATACAGGGGAACATGAACCTCTCCCAACCAGTATTTGTTTCCACTTCCTTCAATCTCTTCAAATCTTCCACCATGTTTGACAACACAGATTGGAATGTATTTCTGATTCCCAAATTCTAATAAATACTGAGCCTCACCACCTTCATATCTTTTCCCACAGAAGGAAACATTCCTGAAAGAAATGCCCTCTTTGTCCACAGCCTTACCATCATGACAATAGTCTTCTTGATATACAAGATCCTTCCATTTAATATAAGCATCAAGATACCTAACGTGAACTGAAAAATGCGAAACACTCTTATCCCTTTCAACAGCTGCACGCCAAGTATACTTTCTACTTCTTCTAGGGATATCACAGCCTTCTGCATAAATAATTTCAGGTATTCTCATAAATCCACCTTGGCGTCTAGCTCGCTTTGTTATCGCACATGGTAAGATGCACTGAAGTACCTTCCACCTTTACACCAATAAAAAAAATTAAAAGCTCTGGCATCCTCTGAAGCGGTAATCATTATGGGAGCATTTTTTTTCAGAGGTCGCTTTACATTACCTCCCTGTTTTGCAGCTGTGACAAAAGAGCTTGTGCCTATATGATTTGCAGAAAGTTGAGGGGAAAACTCATCTGCATGTTTAGTCCAACCTGTTGCTAATGCAATGAGCCGAAAAGATGCCCTGATTTCTTTTGTTGTTGAAGCTTGCTCAAGACAATTGCGTCAATGTTTTCTATAGTCCAGATTCTCCCATGGGCCAAACACTAAACTACATAAGCAATCTTCAATGTATAGTATATACACTGCAACAGCAGGAAGATGACCCTCTCCATTCTTTGTTGGACGAAGACCACCAGGTACATTTGCAACACCTGCCATGAGATTACATGTAGCCAAATTCAGCAAGCAGGCTCTATGACAATTTGCAGTCGATTTTCATGAAGCACACCACCCACATCTTTCCTTTGGTGGTTCCATTGATTTATTCTTATAACTTGGACAACAAAATTTGAGAGGTGCCTTTGAAAACGTTTTTACTTGCTCTGAGATTGTTGATGAAAGAGTCTTTTTAAAAGATGCCCTTCTATTGACAGATTTGTTGTCTTCAACTGACATGGATGCTAGATTAGCAGCTGCAGATGCAGCAATATCACCTAGAACATAATAATTGATGTATGCATTTGGTTTGAAGCTTGCTTTACATACCAAACTATTTGCATATAAATCAATCTTCACAGTTGTTTTGCTAATATCATTAGTTTGCTTATGGACAACAAGCAAGTTCAATATACTTACATCCTCTTGGACACCTATCCTGTCACCAGTACCCTCTGCAAACCTGTAGTCTTCCTACAGTCTGCTTTGTTTATTCATGAAATCAACAATTGAAAAAGATCTAATTCCTCGTATGAGGAGCTTATTCCTCAGCCTACTCCTACTGCTAACCAAATCTAAAATTTGGTCAGGTAAACGCAAATTTCCATAACAACCATATGAGCAACTTCAAAACCGTGATGACTTCATCTCTATCACTGCTTAATAGAAAATAAATGAAACATATCTGATCTAAAAATGAAGAAGACTTGAAAAACTTGAATAAATATTGCAAGTGAAATGTTATGTGTTTTTAAAGAAACCGGATCAATTTGCAACACATAATTAAGGATTACTTATGTAGAAATACACATAGACAGTAGCATAAATCATTGAACATCAGCACATAAACACAACAACTTGATAAAGGAGTTCACCCCACTCCGGGCTACATCTCCTGGTCCAACTTCCAATGGATCATTATTATTAAATTGCTCAAAGTGCTCAAAAACATGCCTTACAATGCTCAAAAT
>ML788239.1:94140-111672 GCA_009831015.1 Picea engelmannii
CCCCCCCCCCCACTACCTCTCTAGCTACCTAACATTCCATCCCCCTTATGAAAGCGTTGTCCTCAACGCTTGATGTACAACCATATACTAGGGTCCCATGGATAAGTGTGTACCATAGTTTTGAAGTAGACTAGAGAACCAGGGTCCCATGGATAAGTGTGAACCATAGTGATGAAGTAGACTAGAGAACCAGGGTCCCATTGAGAAATCAAAGACACCATACTGAAGTAGTCCAACCTCCATTGTAAACCAGGGTCCCATGTCCAAGTGCTCATGTGAACTCCACACGGAAGATATCGACACCCAATAAGAAACTGAAAATGATGCTCCCAATAATGACACCTATCATGTGGATCGAAATAAGAATATCCATCCACATAGTGGGAAAGGGTCAAAGTTGAATCTGGAAGGAACAATACCATTGTAGAATATGCAGGTTGAACGTTGGTAATCATAACTAGCTCCTGATGTGGGACATTGATGTTCTCTACAGAAGGTGGAGTAGAGTCATCAAATAAAATATGGAAGTGGTTGTCATCCTAGAAATGACAACTATCCATTTACCAATCATCTCAATCAGCCTCAAAATCATACCAAGCATATATTTCTTGATTATATTCATCCCTGATGTCTACCATAAGAAACCTCTCCTGCATGCTATCCAATGAATCTTGAATACTACGAAAACTAGCATTGAGGTCGTATGTGAGGCCATCTACAAATTCATCCAATCTGTCATTCAATGTGTCATACAATTGAGATTTGAATGCTTCAGTAATTTGTAGAATTTATTTGAGGGTTTGAGAGGAAATAGCCATCTAAGCACCCTGTGAAAATTTATGATCTCTGCAGTCCCACTGTCGTCATGAAAAGCGCCAAAAAATTAGAAAAATAAATTACTACAAATATACTTCAATAAGACCAAGAATAAACCATAAACCATTCACCATAACATGAACACGAGAATATAGAGAAAACCCTTGAGGTAGGGTAACACCATATATTATTTCTTAACGAAGGAATGCACTCCTCAAGCAACACTTGTTTGTTACAATGACAATATTCTTCGCTATTGTTTGCTACATTGCTTACACTTCTTTATATAGCTCTTTCTATCTCCTAGGAAACTTCTAGAGAGCATTCTCACATTTATTACATCCAACTACCATAGTGGTCCTTTATTAATACAGTGGACCTAGTCCACCTTACATTGAATGACCACATTCCCATATATTAAATGAATTATGCTAATAATACATAACCAAATCCCCATTGGGTACCTCCCTAGGTACCCCATATTACCTCCCTAGGTATACTACATTCCATCCCCCTTCACATGTTTCATCCTTGAAACACGAGAAGAAACCATACAATATGATTGGCTAAGCAATGTATCCAACTGGTACCAAGTACGACCATCCATCCTTATGGAATATTAATATGATGTCCAACTGTTGCCTTGACACCCTTATCTTTCTCTGCATCATGTCGGGGTTGCCATGGGATTGTTTTTTAGCTTGAGCTCTTCCCGTAGTGCTAGTAGTACTCCATGCACCTCTTGATTGGTTTCCTGTCTGGTGCCCTGCTAGTGCATAAATTTGTTGATGCACACGCATTTGCCTTGATGATTGATGTGTATCTATATGATGTGGATGGCGATATACAACAACTGTAGGAATTTGTTCTTTTTTCTTCAATTCTACAACACTTTGTGCCTTTGAGTCAATGACCTCCTTAGCTTCATGATTATGTCCTTCTTGTAGTTTTGTTTCATCTCCTTCTGTAGACTCTGCCTTTGATTCAACTTCAGACTCGACAATAACTTCTTTGCTCGCTTCCATGGGCCCATATTTCTTACTAAGAGACATCCTGCAATGTGATTTTATTTTTCTTGTACCACAACTTCAAAAAATTCTTTTGAACATTAATATTAATGGTACCCACTGATTCTATCCAAGGATATCCCAAAACAATATCCACTTCATCCATATCCATAGCATAAAAATCTGAATGCAACACAAATTTATCCATGGTAATCTTCAAATCTTTAAAAATTTGAACATTTTCACCCTCAACCTGTGTGCTTTGAATATTCTTTACTGGAACTTGCAATCTATTAACCAACTGAACATTGATAAAATTATGCATGCAACTAGGGTTAATAGAAACAATGACATTTTCTTTATGAATACAACCATGAACCTATAATATAGATTTATCACATTAAAATAAACTCTTGGTGATGTCTTTATCCTTACTCTTTGTATGAGACCACTTGTCTAAAAGTAATTTTTCAAGTGGTTCTTCAGAAAGTGACATCCACTCAGTATGGTGAAATGATTTCCACCATATGAGAGCATCACATTTGAAACCCCAGTCTACGAAAGATTTCCACTGCCCTTTCCATTATGACTTGTGGGACATTAAGAATTCTTCAATACTAGGACCGTCATCTTTTACTGTAAAATACATCTTGCAGTTTGGAAAAAATATTCAACAAAAACTAGGGTTTAAAAATAAATTACTACAGAAAATCGCGGCTTTTTTCAGAAAAACCCTGAAAAACTGTTGAATGTAAAATTCTCATAACTTCACTTCCCGGACTCCATTTCGGCTTATTGTTTTTTTGAAATTAGGTATTTTTCTGAGAGGAATTCAAATAACCAATTTGTTTTTCCAAATTCATCTCGTAAAGCTTCAGATATGAACCTGAAGTTCGTCACCCTTTTTTTCTTCCCTAGAAAATTTATGCAAAAAGAGCACAACTTTTCTTCCCTTCTTTGGCCAAGGAAAGTTATTTGATACCAATTGTTAAGTGCCTATACCAGATCTAAAAATATACTTCAATAATTCCGAGAATAAAACATAAATCATTCACCATAACATAAACACAAGAATATAGAGAAAACCCTTGAGGTAGGGAAACACCATACAATGGATCCTATTATGGAAGGGATCCTCTCTTGTTCACTTGCCTCTTCGAGGGGGCATCCTCCTATTGAGATACCACTCACAATACAATACAATACTTCATGTCCCCTTACATTTCTTTAACACCTTTATATAGTGCTACCATCACCTAAGAACATTCTAGAGAAGGAATCTTCTAGAAGTAGAACCTTCTAAGAAGTCCTCTTACATTTATTATATCTAACTACTCATTTATTATATCTAAATACCATAGTGAGCCTTATTTAATAATATACTGGACCTAGTCCACCTTACATTGAATGGCCTCCACTATTATCATTATGGGCCCTCCCCCCCCCCCTACCTCTCTAGCTACCTAATAGTATCTCAAAAGTAGCTTCTTCTTCATCTTTTTTGGTACATGGATGCATGTGGTCATGTATACAACTTGGATAGTTTTCTCCATGTCTCATCTAATATGTTTCCTCCTGCAACCATCACTATAGCTTCCTCAAGGTTATCACCTGTGACCTGCCCATAACAACAACAACAAGGGAGAAACAACATATAAGAATACTACTCTTTATAATAATAATAAAACAATAGCAAGAACAATTGTCACAATAGCTCCTTTAGATCTATCACTTGTGAGCTGCCTGAAACAAGGGTAACAAGTAAGAAATACAATAATAAGGAATGAGAGAAACACACTTCTAGTTTTGTGATCATTCATTCCTCCATGGTAACTTGGAAATAAAACAATAAGTTTCTCCTATAGGAGATGCTATTTATATCTAGTAAATGATTACAATAAGCATTTATCTCAATAGTGCTCACATACTACCAAGTATTCAATAATAAAACTTTTCAAAGATTTCTATCACAACTATAATGTTTAGCAGTTATCAAACTTGATATGCGTAAATTTGAATCTTATCAATTTAAACAATCAAACATGGAACCTGGATTCGTATCCTCGAGAATGAGTGTGTTTATTTTCTTTCGAGTCTCCTTCAATCAAGATGACAAGTATTTTCTTCAACCTGTCCTCTATACTAAGACAATATGCTTTCTTGACAGAAAATGGGGTTAGAGAATAAACTCTATAATCTCAACTTTAATCAATCTAATACTTTGACTTTAATTTTGACCAATTATTAGTATGATATTCATAATTTCAACTGATGAAGAATACAACCTATATGTTCATAATATCACAATAATTCCATAACAAATAGAGGCATATCAAATTAATCAAACCCGAGGTGCATGGTTCCTTTGAATGTGTTGGATTTGAGATCCCTTTGGATCTACAATTGTTGTTTAGACAAAAGATCCTTTCTCTTGTAAATACCCTTTAAAATAATGATGCAATTTAAACATATGTAAGTACCTACCTTTGACAACATTAGAAGGTAGTGGCATCATCCGACAACAACAACAAGCAATAATGAACCTTCAAAACTTCAAAGGTGTTGTAATTTGTAATCTAAAGGTAGCTGGAGATTTGCTAGGGTAAGGCACACTAGGACAATAAAAATTAGTCCCAACACTTCATAAAACATTTCACTGCAACTGGTACTTCAATTGGTGTTGGAACTACAATTGGTGTTGCAACTGGGATAAAGGAACTGGCACGAAGGAATTGGCATTGCAACTACAACTGATATTGCAACTGCAACTGCAACTTAGGGGTTTATGAGGAAGCCCTACTTTTTCAAACTTCAAATTTCAGAATTCTGATCCAGGGACTAGATGTGCCCTCCTAGGGTGAGCTCCTAGATGTGGTTAAGTCCCCCAATGTCCTCCTTAAACAGGGAAAATGCCACACTTAGGGTTTATTAAGAAACCCTAATTATGCAATAGTTGCAATACTGAAAAACTGAATATTAGAGAGGGTGCGTTGAAGCTACACACTTCTTATAAACCGTGAGTTGGTCTCTTTGAGGCCTACTCTAATACCATGTTGAAGTTTTACTTATACAAGTAGCAGTTACGATTCTTCTTTATTATTATAATCATTTAGCACATTAGTTGCATAAATAAGATCATTGAAAGAGAGGCAATCACAGAAACAATAGAGAAACACAAATTATCCTGGGAAACCCTCATGGGGAAGAAAACCTAGCAAAAATTCCTCAATATATATAGACCAAAGACCGAACAAAATATCCTCCTCCACTCCTTCACTAGGAAGAGTATCCCTCCACTTGACCAAGAAGTAGTAAGAGATAGACCATAAACCCTCCTTGACATCACCCCCAGTTGCAATAGTTTCTCCTCCAAGACTTGCGCACTACAAAGCTAGATGTGTGTGTCCAAATGAGGCAATGGCCTCTCTTATAAATAGTGTTTTGACCAACCTATAATTAGGTATGGGTTAACCTGTCACTTTACCCTCTTAATTTACAATTAACTGTCAAGGCACAATAGGGCCAACTTTTACTAAGGCAAAATAGGGCCTAATTAACTATAATATAATAATATTATTCGACTCTCTCTTATGTAGAATATTCTTCAAAGTTACAATATTTCAACAAAAGGTAGAACCCACAAAACCAAAGAATTATATAGAGGTCAATGTTGGAACTAATGATAGTCCAAAGGTTGTCAAGATTGGAAAAAATGTTTATGTGAAGGAAAGGCAAGATATTGAAGGATTGATAAAAGAGTATAAGGATGTATTTTCTTGGTCATATGGTTACCTAAAATCTTAGAAGAAAAATAATATCAACATAAAATCCCTTTAATTGAAGGTGTTAGTGTTAGAAGTCACTCCTGAATTGCTTGCAGGAGCAGAGCCCAACGCCCATCAGTTTTATGTCACAATTTGTTTAATGGGGTGATCAGATGGGTAAAGACTCAAGAAAATATAGCTTTAACTCGGTAAACTGGGCCTGGTATGTAGAAAGCAGGGGAGGTCTTGATCCAACTTCTGTCAGTAAATGATTAAAGGGTGTAAGAAGGAAGACTTGTGAGAAGGGTGAGCAAGACTGCCTTAGGCAACAGGCCTTCGGAAGCTTGAGGAAAAAAAACTCGGAAGCCAAGATCCTCTTGGTCCAGAGCTTCAAGGAGCTGAGGGGTGACTCGACTGAATCCTTCAATTCCAAGTCGTTTCAGCGCTGAGAACATCACAAGAACCGATTAGAAACAATGTGACTATTACAGTGATCCAACCTACATCATCCTATAACAGCCACAACTCGACTGGATCCTCCAATTTCGAGTTGTTCTAACACAGTAAACAAATAAATGGAAGGGAAGTTGACATCCATAAAGTAAGAAAACTCAAATGCCTTATACATTAACCAGAGCGGCCAGCGCTTCATCAAAACTTTACAATCGGGATCTTAGCTCAACCATCGATCCTTTACAAAATACAAAGACTGATTCTATATACTCAAGAAAATTCACCTCACAGAGGCGTGTCTAGTCACCCAAAGCTTGGTGTACCTTCAGTCAAACTCATACTGATATATTTTTTTTAAGCATCACCTTAACTATGCATGGCTCCTGCAAGGAGGGTAGCTGAGCCATTAAGTGTTGGGCTAGCGTGCGCAGGCTTCTCTGTCTAGTCGAGGACTTCGGCATGGTTTCTTTGAGAAAAACGATACAGAGGACCTCTTTGAGTAGACGTCTTGCTAGACCCTCCATTCCCCTTAGTTAATGAATGAAAGGAGGCTTCAACCACCCGCTCTTGCCTTCATTTACTTCAATGCTAGAAACAGTATTGAGATTGGGTCTAATGGCACCTGGAGATCGTGATGATCCCCTCTGTAACTGAACTTGGTGCCTTTGGCCTTCTTTACGCAGCTCCTTTCTCTCCCCAAGTGACCATGGGTTGTGACCATGCGCTTATTCCCAATGCGCTTTCGGCATTCGTGAATGGGAAGGAGCTATTCCTGCAATTTGGAATTGCGATGAAAGAAACGCCGAGACGGCTCAGTTTGTCGCCATGTGTTCCCTTTGGATGGATGGTTGAAAAGGTTTCGTGATACTACAGGCCCTACTTTCTGCGTTATCTGGGTTCAGGGTTTTGAGATGTAGAACAACATGAAACTCTCACCCCTCGAACTCCCGAATGCCGAAACGCCGACACGACTAGATCTCGCGCCACGCGTCCTCTGGATGGACGGATTCTATTCTCCCCTGCACACAATATGGGCGCGATCTATGGTATTAACTTCGACGCAACTTCCGATCCAAGATTTCCCTCCAAACATTGATATGCTTATATGGATGGATCCGGACTGTTGACACTATAATCCTTCCCTCTTGCTTGATTTTAAGTTCGAAAAGGACTTTTTCTGTGCGCTGCACTTGGGCACTCCTCATGCAATCTGCATACCTGGATGTCCTGATGTCGAAGACAAGTAATGTTGCTAACATTAGGCTCCATGGGGGATAAAGTCGTCCCTGTGATGCTTTAAGGACTCATTTTGCAGTTCCAGTGCCTTTCTGTTGGGCTATGGAGTCACTTACTAAGCCGAAACAATAAAAGTAAAAACAAAGAACAGAAAGGACAATATTTACAAAACATAGGAGCCACTGAAGGCTCAGACAAAACATTTTTTAAGAAAATGCCCATTTACTGGGTTGCTGAAAACTTCTTCACCCTCCAAATCCTGCAACCTGTACGTGTTATTTCAAAAAGTCTCAAAGATTCTGAAAGGCCCGACCCACAGGGCTTCAAATTTGTCATGTTTTCCCTTGTCTTGCTTAGGAGCATCCCATTTCAGCACCAGGTCTCCTATCTGGAACCGCTCCTTCTTGGCCTTCTTTTCGAAAACCTGCTTGATCCTTTGCTGATGGTCCTGAATTCTGTCTATTATCTTCTCTCTGGCCTGTTGGACTTCTACGAGTTGATGAATCCTTCTGACTATGTCATTGGGCTCCTCTTGATAATCCTGGAAGAATTTAGCTACAGGAATGGCCATCTGCGAAGGGAAGACAACTTTTGCTCCATAAACTAACTGGAAAGGGGAGATGCCTATAGATCTCTTTGTAGTCACCCGATCGGCCCATAGAGCGAATTTCAGCTTTGAACTCCAAGATTTTTTGTTATCCTCCAACAATCTTTTGATGATTCTTATCAGGCTTTTGTTGGAGGATTCTGCTAAACCGTTTCCCTGTGGATAATACGGGGTGGAGTGAATCAGTTTGATCCTGAACTGTTCACAGAACTTGGCTAATGGATCAGACCCGAAAGCGGCTGCATTATCAGTTACAATCTTATTTGGGCAGCTGAACCTTGTGATGAGGTCCTCCAAGAACCCAATGATTACTTTGTGTGAAGCACTCCTGGTAGGGATAGCTTCAATCCACTTGGTAAAGAAATCTGTAGCAGTCTGGATCCATCTATGTTTCCCACTGGAAGCAGGGTGAATTTCTCCAATGAAATCTAGGCCCCGCTGTTGGAACGGTCCCGAAACAACTACAGGCTGTAAAGGCAGAGACTTGAGCTATTGTTTTCCTGCAAATCTTTGACATTGGATACAGGCTCTAACTCCTCTATGGACATCAGTGAACAAGGTAGGCTAGTAGTACCCAACTCTAAGAATTTTGTGGGTTGTGGCCTTCCAAAAATGGTGCCCTCCACATAAGCCGCTGTGAAATTCAACCATGATCCTGTCGGCCTCTTGTGAATTCATTCATTTTAAAAGTACCCCGAGGGGGTCTTTCCAATATAAAATTTGATCGATAAGGTAGTATCTGACTGCCTTGAGCTTCAGAGCTCTTGCTTTGTTTCTTTGCAGGCCGTCTGGAGGACGCAGCTCTTGCAAAAAGTATATGACATCCTTATACCAAGGACATCGAGCCAATGGGGGCTGTCTTTGAGGGTCTATGTCAGACAACCGATCCTTCTGAATACCTGAGTATTCATTGATGAAATTTATCCCCAAAGCTTGGCAACTAGATTAAGCCAACAACTTGGCTAAACCTTGACATTTGATTAATTTGGTAGGCTTTATTTCCAAGTCAAATTCCAGAATTTTGGCGATCGACTTACTCCTCCTCCCATCTATGTCAGGCTGAATAAGAATGTCTTTAATAACAGCTGAGGGGACATAAGCGATGACCTTTAACTGCAGGACATAAATTCTGAATGCCTTGAGAGCCTTTACCAGGGCATAGGCCTGCTTCTCCATAGCGTCATATCCGACTTCGGCATCCCTCAATGCTTGGCTGAAATAGGCGATATGATGCTCAAGTCCAACCTCGCTTGTTTGTAACAAAACAACATCCACCGTGTCAGGTGAGGCAAAGGAGAAAATAAAGAAATCCTTTGAGTAGTCGGGGCTAATAAGCACAGGGGCATCCATCAGGGCCTTCTTTATTTTCTCAAAGGAATGTCGCGATTCAGAAGTCCACCTCACTTCATTTCCTTTCCTTAACATGGTTGTTATAAGTTTTACCTCCTCAGCAAAGTTAGGCACAAACCGCCTCAGAAAATTAATCTTACCAAGGAAGGATTGGACCTCCTTCTTGGACCTCGGGACTGACAAGGCTTGTATTTCCTCAACTCTGCTAGGGTCAATCCTGACTCCTTCCACTGATACTATATGGCCTAGTAACTTTCCCTCCTGCATGGCAAACAGAGATTTCTTAGGGTTTAATGAAATGCCAAAACTCCTGCATTTCAGGAAAAATTTCCTGAGATGACAACAATGTTCTTTATCCGACTTTGAAAACACTGTGATGTCATCTAGATAGATGACCACAAATTTATCCTTTTCCCCGACGAAAGCTATGTCCATGGCACGCTGGAACGTTGCCCCTGCATTCATTAATCCAAACGACATCTTGGCATACATGAATGTGCCCCATGGAGTGGTGAATGTTGTCTTTTCCCTGTCCTCAGGCAGAACAGAGACTTGATTGTAGCCAGAGAAACCATCAATCATGGACATCCTGGAATCTCCTACCACCCTCTGCAGTATATGTTCCATCTTTGGTAAGGGGTAGTTATCCTTTCGTAAGCTCCTGTTCAGGTTTCTGAAGTCTACACAAAGTCGGATCTCTCCATTATTTTTCCTTACTGGCACCAAGTTGGCCACCCACTCTAAATATCTCAGTGGCACAATGATCTGATCTTGAAGCAGCTTCTTCACTTCCCTCTGCATGATAGGTAGTAGCATAAGATTGATCTGTCTCAGCTTCTACCTAAATGGCTTTGCCTCCTCTTTTAATGGGATTTTATGCTCGATGACAGAGGTGTCATAGGTTTTGAGGTCTTCATAGGTCCAGGCGAAAACATCAGTAAATTCCCTCAAAAGTCCAATGTATTTAGACCTCTGCTCCTTTGTCAGGCTTGTTGACAATTTGACAAACTTGGGCTCACTCTCAGTCCCAATGTTGCACTGAATAGTACCAGTGTCATCCTCCAAGGTCTCTCCTTTTAATGACACATCATTTCTATCAAAAATCCTTTCCAAAGGAACCAGTCCCCTTGGAATACGATTGCTAGGCAGCTGCACAATGTTACGCTCTGCAATCTTATTCAGAAAATTACCCCCATCAAGATTTTCTTCAGAGACAGGGTCTCGGTCAATATGTATCTCTGAAAATTATTCGACAGTCTCCAAGAACTTCTTGATCTCAAGATCATCCTCGAATACCTTCCAATGCTTGACGTTGTCAGGTATGGAGGGCTTGTATTTAACTTCCACATCATATCTGAATTTAGGTTGCAAGGGTACTTTGAAATTACTTGTTGATGAAGCCAAGGAATCTTCCATTGTGTTCTCCTCTCTTGGGATGAAAGAAATGTTAAATGATGAGAATAAACTGTCAATTAGGTCCCATACCTCATTTCTGTAACTCCTGAGTCAAGGATTCTTAGCTTGATAGGCATTTTTGATCTGTTGGACCACCAACTCTGCATCTCCGAACACTGCTATCTCCTAAATTCCCATTTCCCTTGCATCTCTTAATCCTAGAAAAAGGGCTTCATACTCTGCCACATTATTGGTGGTTTCAAATTCTAATTTGTATGACAGAGATATGGTTTCCTGAGCAGGTGACACAAAGACCACCCCAGCTCCAGCACCTTCCCTGGAAGAGGCTCCATCAAAGAACATTTTCCAGACGGGGGTGATGGAGGGAGGAAATTTAGGGGAAATGGTGGGATGCTTTCTGAGTTTAAGAGGAGGTTCGGGAGCGTGGGTGAATTGAAGCACACTGGAACCTAAATCAGTGTCCAAGGAAAAAATGGGATGGTTGGTAGGGTTGGCTTCATCACTGATTATATAGGCTAGTTGGGCTTCCCTGTATAGTCTTCTATGATCTCCTCCAAACACTGGGATGGTAGCATATGTGAGGTCCATCTGCAAAGTTCCCCCCAGTCTTTTTATCCAAGATCTTGATAACAGCATACCGAACTTTGGGGGGACGTCAGCCACTACGATATCCATGAACACACTTTTCATGGGCAACAGGTCTTTGATCACCCCGAGACATTGAACTTTCCTAGAGTCAAAGGAATAGAGGTCATGATAAGCTCGGGTGACTTCTAGTCCTAACTCTTCCATGACATTTTTGGGCATAAGGTTGTGAGAATCCCCTGAATCCATCAAGCAGTTGTGCAGTACCTTGTCATGTATGTTCAAGGAAGTGTAGAAGGGGGGGGGGGGACGAGTCATTCATGTCTTCTATCATAGGACCTAGAATAACTGCAGGCTTTTCATCTTGCAAATTGATGGAGTCTGTGGGAAGGCTTGAGACCTCAGACTGTAAAATCTCAGAGAATCATTTCTTGAACCCTTCATGTTTAATCAATTCGGTTAGGGGCACAGGAATTCTGATTTTTTGAATTTCATGCTCAAAATTAAACGAAGATGAGAGCTTTGGGATTTCTCTTATTTCGGGAAAATGACTCTGGACTATGGGAGAGAGGGGTTGGTGCTTCTTACCTCTGTGACTGTCTGCTACTTCATTAGAAGGCTTCTCTATCCTAGTGGACTGCTTGGGAACATCAGGTGTTACTGCCTTCTTCTGGGACCTCGGGTCATACCTGCCTTGGCGGCCACTTATCTTCTTTTCTTTGCTCAGCTCATTTAGCTGACTGTCCATGAGAGAGTCCTCATATGATGATTGAGTGAGATGAGGAAAAGGAGGAGTGTCCCCGAAGCAATGGATTTCAGGATCCAGCTCATTTGTTTCCCCTTCTTCCCCCTCAACCACAAAATTTTTTTGGAAAGGGGCCTGAATCTTCTGGTCTTCTTTGTCTCTTCCCCTCTCTCTTTGCACAGTTGGGGAAGCAATATTGTTGGGCCTTATGAAACCTCCTCCATTTTTGATCTTTTGGGGGCCTTTGTATGCTTGCCTCCCTTCCACCTTTATCCTCTCCATCTATGTGGACAAATACTTCACCATCTTGGTCAGTTCATCCACTTGAGAGTGGGGCACCGATGGGATAGAAGTTGAGGTTTCGGATATTCCCTTTATTCTGTCTGCGTCGGCCTTGTTCCTCAGTCTATCAGTTGCTAACACATTGGATTCCACTTCTATGGCTTCATCTTGCATTTGGGCTAAGGAGGTGGCCCTTCTTTCTCTTAATAAAAGATAGAAATCGGGTCCAAACGCACTGGCATAAGAAATCTTGGCCGAGGCTTCTGAAGGATTTATTTCGGCAGGGATCTTGCTATACATCTTATTGAATCTTTTGGAGAAGTCAGAAACAGACTCTCCATCCATCTTCTTCAAAGATCTGAACTCTGTCATGTAATACATGAAATCTTTCCTACTGCCCCACTGCCTCAGGAAAGCACTATCCAGGGCTTCGATCCCAACAATAGATCCAGGGGCCAATCCTCTAAACCACTTCCTCACCTCGCCATCCAGGCTCTGGACGAAGACTCTCATCCAGACATCTTCATTTTCAATATTCAGGTTGTCTTCATAACTGTAGAAAGCAACCAAATTCTCTTCCGCAGTTATGTCTCCTTCCCCAGTAAACCTGGGCATGTACTTCAAGTAGTCTCCAGCAGGGAGAGGATTCATATGATGGGGTAGGATTAAGGGAGTGTATCTGGAAAAAACTATGGCGTCCATTCTATTCAGAGGGGGATTATCACCAGCCATAGGAATATTAGGTGGAGGAGAACTTGGAGGAGAAGGAGTTCGCAAAGGGGCTACTGGGAATGAGTCTCGAAGTGGAGTGGGAAACCAGAGAGGATTTAAGGAGAAGGCTAACGAGCTCAAGTCAACAGGTGTTTTTCTTTGTGCAGGAGTGGGGAAATATTTTGTAGTCCTGAGTATATGCCAAGGTACAGCTTCAAAGGAGAGGGGAGTGACAAGGATTTCTCCCTCCAATCCCAGACCAGGAGGGGAAAACTCAGCAGGAACACTCCCAAAATTCAGGAAACGGGAAACCTCTGAAGGAGGTCTATTAAGAAACTGAGGAAAAGAAAATGGATTTCTTACAGAAGGAGATGGTGGATTACATGGTTCGGCAATGGAAGCTTCTTCTTCAGAGGCATTTCCTTTCCTGAGAACCACCTCCGGATCAGTTTCAGGTGTAGTTAGAGGCAGTTGTGGATGAGACCGCGTTTGTCTATGTCTGAAAGCCACAATTAACTCGGCAGGTTATCCCCAGTGGAGTCGTCACAATCGAGTCGTCAGGTGCACAGTAGAAATCTTCAAAGGCTCTGATACCCGATGCACCTTCAGAATCAGAGGCTCAATGTCGTTCAATCCTGGGGAAAATTTTCAACTTCGTCCCCGGCAACGACACCAGAAATGTTAGCATCAGAAGTCACTCCTGGATTGCTTGTAGGAGAAGAGCCCAACGCCCATCAGTTTTATGTCACGATTTGTTTAATGGGGTGATCATATGGGTAAAGACTCAAGAAAATATAGCTTTAACTCAGTAAAATGGGCCTGGTATGTAGAAAGCAGGGGAGGTCTTGATCCAACCTCTGTCAGTAAATGATTAAAGGGTGTAAGAAGGAACACTTGTGAGAAGGGTGAGAAAGACTGCCTCGGGAAACAGGCCTTCGGAAGCTTGAGGACGAAAAACTCGGAAGCCAAGATCCTCTTGGTCCAGAGCTTCAAGGAGCTGAGGGGTGACTCAACTGAATCCTTCAATTCCAAGTAGTTTCAGCACTGAGAACATCACAAGAACCGATTAGAAACAATGTGACTATTACAGTGATCCAACCTACATCATCCTATAACAGCCACAACTCGACTGGATCCTCCAATTCTAAGTTGTTCTAACACAACAAACAAAGAAATGGAGGGGAAGCTGACATCCATAAAGTAAGAAATTTCAAATGCCTTATACATTAACCAGAGCGACCAGCGCTTCATCAAAACTTTACAATTGGGAGCTTAGCTCAACCATCGATCCTTTACAAAATACAAAGACTGAGTCTATATACTCAGGAAAATTCACCTCACAGAGGCGTGTCTAGTCACCCAAATCTTGGTGTCCCTTCAGTCAAACTTGTACTGATATTTTTTTTTTAAGCGTCACCTTAACTACGCATGGCTCCTGCAAGGAGGGTAGATGAGCCATTAAGCGCTGGGCTAACATGCGCAGGCTTCTCTGTCTAGTCGAGGACTTCAGCATGGTTTCTTTGAGAAAATCGATACACAAGACCTCTTTGAGAAGACGTCTTGCTAGACCCTCCATTCCCCTCACTTAATGAATGAAAGGAGGCTTCAACCACCCGCTCTTGCCTTCATTTACTTCAATGCTAGAAACAGTATTAAGATCGGGTCCGATGGCGCCTGGATATCGCGATGATCCCCTCTGTAACTGAACTCGACACCTTTGGCATTCTTTACGCAGCTCCTTTCTCTCCCCAAGTGACCATGGGCTGTGACCATGCACTTATTCCCAATGCGCTTTCGGCGTTCATGAATGGGAAGGATCTATTCCTGCAATTTGAAATCGCGATGAGTGAAACGCCGAGACGGCTCAGTTTGCCGCCATGTGTCCCCTTTGGATGGACGGTTGAAAAGGTTTTGTGATACCGCGGGCCCTGCTTTCGGTGCTTTCGGCGCTATCGGGGTTCGGGGTTTCGAGATGTAGAACAACATGAAACTCTAACCCCTCGAACTCCCAAATGCCGAAACGCCGACACGACTAGATCTCACACCACGCATCCTCTGGATGGACGGCTGCTATTCTCCCCTGCACACAATATGGGCGCGATCTATGGTGTTAACTTCGGCGCAACTTCCGATCTGCGATTTCCCGCCAACCATCGATCTGCTTATATGGATGGATCCGGACCGTTGACACTATAATTCTGCCCGCTCGCTTGATTTTAAGTCTGAAAATGACTTTTTCTGTGTGCTGCGCTTGGGTGCTCCTCGTGCAATCTACAGACCTGGATGTCCTAATGTCGAAGACAAGTAATGTTGCTAACAGAAGGTGCTAAGCCTTTTCAACAAAAGTGGAGAAAAATGAACCCCAAACTTTGACCTTTAGTAAAAAAAGAGTTGGAGAAGTTATTAGGTGCTAATATTATTGATCCTACCAGACACTCATCTTGGTTGGCCAACCTGGTCATAGTGAGGAAGAATATTGGTGAAATCAGATTGAGTGTAGATTTTAGAAATCTCAACCAATTATATTTGAAAGATAACTACCCCTTGCCCAATATGGAGAACATGTTACAACAAGCCACTCGGGAAAGTATGCTATCAATGTTTGATGGATTTTCAAGGTACAATGAAATCTTAGTCAGAGAGGAGGATAGAGAAAAGACCACATTTGTCACCCCTTGGGGCACCTATGAGTATCTTAGGATGCCTTTTGGATTAATTAATGTTGGGTCTACTTTCCAAAGGGCTATGGATTTTGATTTCAAAGATTTAATTGACAAAATCATCGATATTTACCAAGATGATTTGATAGTGTTCTCAAAGAATAGAAAGGATCATATCCGACATCGGAGACAAGTTTTTAACATCTGCAAAAAATTCAAAATATCCTTAAATCCAAAAAAAATTGTGTTTGGTGTTGACTAAGGGAGTTTGTTGGGCCATGTCATATCTAAATACGGAGTAAAGATAGATTTAGCTAGGGTGGAGGCTATTTGAAGTACCCCCTTACTTGAAACCAAGAAGGTTGTCTAGTCATTCTTTGGAAAAATCAACTTCATCCAAATATTTATCCCAAATTTCACTGAGATCAAGAAACCCGTTTCCATCACGTTGAAGAAGGAATGTGAATTTAAGTGGGATGACAATGTCAGAGCTTCCTTTCGAGAAATTAAACGTGTTATAAGTATGGATCAAGTTATGTTTAGCCATGACTATTCTAGAGACTTTTTAGGTTTTTCCTTTGCTTCAGAAGAAGCAAAAGTCGGTGTCCTCCTGCTAAAGAACTACAAAAATCAAGAGTAACATATAGCATTCATGAGTCACGCTTTTAGAGACTTGGAACTGAACTACAAAACCATGGAGAAGAAAGAATACACCCTAGTTTAGTCTCTAAAACATTTTTGACCCTATGTTGGATACTTCAAGGTCATTGCATATGTCCCACACATTTTTGTTAAGGATATATTATCTCAACAAGATTGTCTTGGGAGTCATGGAAAGTGGGTATCTCAGATACATGAGTATGACTTGGAGAGAAGACCAACTAAATTAGTAAAGGGTCAAGGTCTTGCCAAATTATTGGTTGAGGGTAACAAGAGAGTTTTATACATCAATGCTATATTGGAAAACTTAGAGAAGAACGAATGGTACAGTGACATTTTTTATTACTTGAATAATTTAACATGTCCTAACCACTTAATCCATCATCAGAGAAGAGCTTTGAGGTTGAAATCCATGAAGTATTTCCTAGTTCAAGGTGGGCTTGGTTGGAAGAACCCTAATGGTCTAGTGTTGAGATGTGTTGATAACAACGAAGCTAAGGACCTGATGACATATTTCCACAAGGGACTTTGTGGTGGACACCATGTTGCCCCAATTACTGCACATAAGATACCAAGGGAAGGATATTCTTAGCATACAATATATTTTTGATGTTCATGTTTTTGTTAGTTCATGTCAACAGTTTCAACTCTTTATAGGAAAACAACATCTTTCACATTTACCCCTTCAACTTGTCATTGTAGAGAGACCTTTCTAGTAGTGGGGCCTAGACTTTATCAATGAATTTAAAGAAAACTCCATCAATGGATTCAAGTGCGTTCTCACTGCAACTAATTACTTCACAAGGTGGGTCGAAACGATCCCGGCCATAAGAGATATTGATAATGTGGTGAGGGAATTCATAGACGATAAGATCATTACTAGACTCGGTGTTCCAGCCAAAATCACGACCGATAATGCCAAAGTTTTTAGTTCTATTAAACCATCTAATTTTTTTATTTTAGTATGGCATTATCTTATCTCATTCCTTTAATTATTACTCATAAGGAAATGGCCTAACCGAGTCAAAAAATAAGAATTTGATGGCCATAATCAAGAACATCGTAGATGGTCCTCGAGGTGTAGGACAGTTGGTGAGGGAGTGTGTTGTTAAGCCACTCCGTGTTGTTAAAGTCACCGGTTCGAAACCTGCGGGGACAAAAAATCCAACCATGTTAAGGGTTGGTGTGGCTCAGGCCGGGTGCGATCCCCGAGTGATTTTGACGGCTTAGATGCCCCTGA
>ML788239.1:111722-138513 GCA_009831015.1 Picea engelmannii
CCAACAGGTCCCGCACAAATTAACAAAAAAAAAAAAAAAAAGAACATCATAGATGATAATAAGAAAAGTTGGGATAGTAAGTTGAAATTTGTTCTTTGGGCGGATAAGATAATTAAGAAAAAGTCAATAAAGCATAGCCCTTTTGAATTGGTGTAAGGAATGAAAGTCACTTTGCCTATTCATTTGAAACTTCCTGCATACCACTTGCTTGAGCATTTCAGAGAATAAAAAGAAGAAGCTATGTAAGTAAGAGAGAATCCACCAACTTGTCCATCTTGATAAAGAGAGGAGAAATGTTTTTGACTATTTAATGGAGAAACAAAAAATTCAAGAAGACATTCGATAAGAAAGCTAGACTTCGATGTTTTGAGCCAAGTGACATCGTTCTAATGTGGGACAACCATAAGGAAAAACCTAGCAAACACACAAAATTTAGAGATGCCGTTGATCACTCCGTGATTGATTCTTCTACCCCAACAAGCTCCACTATACCTCCGCGAATTTCTCGCGAGTGCACCACAACAATATGACTAGAAAAGGAATGTACAAAGTCAATTGTATTTAGTATGGAAGAATGTCCTGAAATCAACTTGAATATGACGCGCATTAACTCCCTCGAGTCGCTAGCGTAGACCTGATAGTCGTCTAGACAATTAGGGTGACATGATATGTTACACGTTAGACTCAAATATCTAATGGATAACCCATATGGATAACAAACTTTCTAGAGGGAATGTCAAGGGGAATAAATAAAGGTTATGAAAAGGAAGCTAGTTGTGGACTTATTTTAATAATATTAAAAAATTTAAAATAAAAGAGAAGGTAATTTAAATGTTAATTTTTTTAACATTTTAATTATGTAAATATATTTAGAGATTTTTATAATGATGAGAATTTTAAAATTTGATTGTGTTTTAAGATTAAAATATTGTATAGCAAATATTTTGATGTAAACTAAATATATTATATAATATTTAATTATTAAAAAAATATGTTCTAAATTTTTTTTAATCTAACTATCCCAAGTAAATACAATACAAATTAAAAAATAAAAAATAAAACTGCTAAATTAATAAATAAAAAATTCATAGGAAACAAATTTTTATTAAACTTAAAAAAACTTAGAAACAACAAAAACCATTAAAAATATATATTTTTCTTTTAAAGGTAAACAAATAAGAATAAAAGAATAATAAGTATGTTTATTCCTTCATTCTTTTTGGTTTGATTTATAACTTCCAAATAAGAAATGACCACTTAATTTCCTAGGAGCTAATCAATTTAGCACCAAGGAGTCATTTGTATATTATGTGATCTAAGCATATTGAAAATCACATCTAAAATGGAAGTAAACAAATAATATGTGACAAATTAGTGAATGAACTAAAAGGAAAAGTGTCAAGGTTTTGTTTTGCATAGTGTGTTTATTTTTTTTTATTTTTTTTTTCTTTTTGGAATGTGTGGCACTGCCTTCTCTCGATTGTGGGTGCTTGATCAACTTGTGCTTACTTGCAACCAAACAATGTCTTTTCACTTAGAGGCTACATATAATTACATTCTATGTTATAATGTTTAACACTTCAACCAAGTTCGCTAACACTTAGACTCACATCCAAATGTTGTCTTAAAATATCCCAACAATACTTAACACTTAATCAAATTCGCTCTCACATTTAACCAAACAAAACATTGCAAGGAACAATAACATCCACCATACAAAGAAGACAAAACACAAGAAGTTAAGGTGGCACCCAAGGTGGGTGCCTAAACTTTATTGAAGAATGTTACAACACCATGAGTATATAGGGGAGTTTGACCATTACACGTGACTCATTTTACAACAATACAAATAAACTAAGGAACACATATCTACAAAGTAGTCTAAGACACCCTTTCCTTAGTGCCACCTAGGTTGCACCGACCAACCCCTAAAGCACTCGCAAGTGTTCCACTTGCAAATCCCATTCTTCAATAGGACATGTAACACCCTATTTCCCCCAATTTGTAACTAATTATAAAATAGGAATTACCATGCTAATGCATGAGGACAGTGTAAATGTATTATTGTTTGAGTCGCCAATGACTGACTGTGGGGATGAAGCCTTGAAAGTATTGGCCATGATATCACTAGAGGAAGAATGTAAAAACTATAAGAGAGGGTTCATTATGAAAAATAACCCCAAATTTCCCTTGATGAGGATGACAACCTCCTTCTGATCCCAAGGAGAGAAATCAGTTAATGAAGAAAGGACCAGTGGTTGAATTATCAACCACCCCCATGACTGGAAACATGGGTTGTCAGCGCGAAGTACCACAGGGACCTGCAGACCTGAGCTTCCTTCTGACAGAAGGAACAAGATAGGTCGAAAAACCTTCCAAGGTAAGAGGGATACAAACAGAAGAGGAGACACCTGACAAAAAGAGCGTAAGCTCGAAAGGGAGATGCGCGGAGCTCTCCAGCGAGTCACGAACTAAAGGCCGTGAGCTTGATGATGAGGAGCATCTAAGAAACCTCATCGAGGCCATAACCGAGAGAGAAAGCTCTGAGTTACAGAGAACATAACCCAAACAGAAGAGGAAACGGAGGAAGAACCCTCGAGAAGTGTGAGAATTCCCTGGTGATATCGTGGCTTGGCACGGGGGTGGAAAGAGTGCTAAGAATGAATTCCTTTGTGCCTATGGTCGGGTGGAAGGATGAACACCCACAGTCAGTTGGTTGGTGACAACCTGTAATAGATAAGTGATTTCCTACCCTGTGTAATTTAGCCGTAACTATGTATGAATTGGTTATACTATGTATGTTTCAGGAATTGTGCATATTACTTAATGGATATACTGTATATCCCCTATTTCTACTTGATTGTATAACTAGGCCAGTAAGAAATTATATGGTTAGGAGATGATTTTATACTCATAAAATCTTGTGTCCTGTGGAGGCATAAGCCAAAGTCACGAACTATGTGTTCGTCAACCCCAAACACAGTTTCATGTATGCATGCCAAACCTCCTAATTTTTTAGAGTCCCTTGGAGGACGAAATTTGTTAAGCTCAGGAGAGGTAGTGCAGATTGGAATAGGCTCTCTGCGAAGCAAACCGAACCCAGAACTCCTCAAGTCCTAGACAAGCTCAGGAAGGATCGCATCGTTGTGTGCAAGAACCCTGGATGGAGTGAAAAGGTCGAGAAACCCTTTGGAGGTGTCAGAGTGAATGAAAGCTTAGGAGTGATAGAGACCGTGATCGAAGTTAGATCTGAGCCGTTGGGTCAATTCAGGGAAATAGAGGTGAGGATTTCCCCAAATTCCTAAAAGGCGAATCACCGATTCACAGGGGAAAACCTGGACCGTTGGAGCCTACGTCTAGACAGCTAGAGAAGAGTGCGCAGGAGAATAGATCTGAACAGTCAGATCAAGCACAGGGGATCGATAGTCGTTGGATCTGGAGGAAGGTCCACAAGACAAGTTCCAAAATCATCAGAGTCGTCCATCAGAAGGGACGCATGATGAGAGCTTAGCATTTCACTGACTCGTAGAGAAAGAAGGTCAAAGAACATACTGTTTGAACTAGCAATGTGCGAAGTCGCGATATGATCGTAGCCGTCCATCAAGGATGACATGTGGCGAAAGATCAGTGTTTCTCTTAATCATGACTCGAAGGAGTCACCGGGCAAAGTTTTAAGGACTAGCGATACGCGAAATTGTGAAAGGATCCAGACCATTGGATCCAAGCCACGGGAGAACCGTTGGATCAGAACCTCCACGTGGTATAGTGTATCGGGGGTTAAAAGGTTGAAAGAATTTATTTTCGACTACAGAATTTGGGAAGTGTCGATCATCAAGGGCTTGTGCGAACATGTGGCACATCCGTTAGGTGGGGACCGCGTGGTTGACAGGTGGTGGACACATGTCGCCTGGGAAAGAGTCAACCCATTGTTGACTTATCGTGTTTCGGGGTTTCGAAGGGTGAATAAGTTGCACCTTGATCGCTAAGTTCGCGAAACGCCGAGAGCCAAGGTCTCATGCGACAAGCGGCAGCGACACAGCTCATAAGCAGAATACAACGGAGGAGACAAGTGGCGTGTACGCGTCGCTTTGGCAGAGTCGATGTAACGTTGACCTTTCGCATTTCGGGGCTTCGCAAAGGAGGAGCATGAGGGCTCAACACTCCAACTCATGAAGTCGTGAGTTGTGAGTAGTGCTAGTGTTTAGCCTAGCCTATGGTTATATGTAGCAGGCACTAGTGAGGAGGGAGCCATACCCGTATCGTATTTTAGGTATCAGTGTTTGGAGAAAGAGGAGTCGAGAGCCTTGAATATCCAACTCGCGAGTTGGGAAAGGTGCTTGTGCTAATGCTAGTTTGTGGTCACTTGAAGGAGGATAAGGGAAGGGATGGTCTGTGCTAGGTCCCGTAGAAATTCAGGGATTCTGTGCCTCGAAGAAAAGACAAAAAAAAAAATTATTTAGTTGTCGTAGTGGGTGTGTGACAAATTAGTATCAGAGCATGGTTACAACACTTGGCCTGCTTGGGCTCATGTATGAGTCGCGTAAGGAGATATAGTTATCTGCATTTACTCCTTGAGGAGAAGGACTGCAAATTGAACTTGTGTTTTTGGGAATTGTTGTTGGATTTCAACAAAAGAATTTCTTCAACCCCTTTGTCAAAGTGACGACTACTCTTACCTAAGTAGGGATATGCTAATTAACATTGATAATAATACTTGAATGTGGATTGCTGAAGGTGGTAGGGTTATGTCAAGGGTAGCTGAAGCCCAAAAGCCAAAAAACTTGATGTTAGTGACGCCGCCTCTAAGCATGGGAAGTTGGAACATTAAGCATTGATGATGGTTGGTTATATAATGGTTAATACCTTTGTGGGCCTAAAGGAATCTGAGAGGATAAGGTAGGATCCTTGGTTGTATAATTCCTACTTTATATTAAAATCGGAGTATATAACTCCTCATGAACAGAGAAAAGTGAATGGGTAAGACCCTATGGACGTTGAAGCAAGGATGTTTTCTTGCTAAGACGTTGTGGCATAAAGAGGAAAGTGACCCTGGTTGGTTATAGCCATGAGAGAAGACAACAACAACATGAGGTATGACTATGAGATTAGTCCTGTAAGTGATTGAAGTCTCAAACTAAAGGACACTAATGATGAAATTAAACTATCAAGTGAATGCATTAGGTAAAAAGGTGCAATAGATGCACCTACATATACATGAATTTGTATACGTAATCATAAGGATGCTTGGAAGATCCTTGGAAAAAAAAAAAGGATATAGAAGTCGGATATGTCCATGTGTGTGAATGACATGGAAGGGGTGCAAGCAATGAGCTTGCATGATAAATGTTTGGTTAGGTTTGTGTGTGTTATGCTTGAGTGCATGGATTTAATGCATTGTGAAGCTTCTTGATATAAAGCCTGATTTAATATTAGTTAGGTATGAATGATATTACATGTACAAGAACATGTATAATGTAAGAATATAGGTATACTAAAGACACGAGGTGACTGCCTAAATGAGGGAAATATAAAGTAAGAATCGCTCTTGTCCAAATCAAACAAATACTATGGATGCATGGCTGGCCCCATTCTAAAGAGTCATGAAAGTTCTATTCCAAGTAATAGCTTGAGGGGATTGTATTCCCTTTTCTTAGGGAATACTAATATGATTAGATAGAAGGGTAAATGAGCAAAGATGTTATGTTGTCATAATAAGAGGCAAATGATTATGCCTTTGGGAATCACATGAGAAGGATTGTGAATAATCCCGAGTTGACTGATCTGAAAAGTAAAGATGTATGTGGGTTGTGAAATATACCTATGACAGCTACATGCAGGCTTAGGATTATGAATATGGTTAAATACATCATGGATGTAAGTTAACAAAACCAGAATACATAGTTAGGTACATGACAAAGATGCATGTTTATATTCCTTAAGGGAATATTTGGTAGACAACTAAAGCTAAATCAAGGTTGAGGCCATCATAAATAGTGATGGATATGCAATAAGAAAGTTACATGCTGAAGGAGTTCCTTGTGTAGGAACTGTGTGAAGACTCTATCAGGAAAACGAAGTCACGACCTTAATGACTGCTGAGAATTAAGCAGTAAGCCACAAGCTTATATATACACCGGAATCTTGGATTACATTTTGAAAAATATCATGTAATGAATAAGAAGACTAATAAATGAATATTGACCAATTCTGATAACCGAATGATAGTGTGCAAGATGCACATGTTCATGATTCATTATGGGAAAAATATTTTGCTATTAAAGCATGCTGAAGTATCCTAAGAGTTAGGATGAGCCTAACTCGGGGTTGCTCAGAAAAAGAGTAGTTGTGGAAACCGATATAGTTGGTAAGAGGCAAGTAAACCCCCCAAGTATGATTAAATGAATAAATGAGTATGTTTAACTGATAAGTCTTGGTTGAAGCCGTGATTAAGAAAAGACAATAAGGACTTAGAGATAACTCGACTAGGATGAACTCTAGCCTTGGCGGTGTAGAAAGAGTTGGAAGAAGGGGAGAGTCCCCAATTCTTTCCTCACTGAGTATTATGTTTTCTCTTGGATGATAAATTTGGTATGCCAATGAAAGTAAAAAGGTTTTGACACATAGTGATAAGGATTGTATTCCTAAAGATGCAATTGAAATTTGTTTATGTTGCACTTGTGGAAACATTTGAAGATAATATAATGAAGTGCATGAAGATATGCTAGGACATTTTGAAGATGTTTATGAATTCGAATGTTATGATACATGCATTTGGTTTAATATTATGACAAATATAATTGTGACTATGATGATGCATGCTATGTATAGAAAGGAATTGGAGCTATTGAGGAAGACAATTGCCAATGACGGGCAACCTCAAGTAGAGGATGACCAGGATAAGGTTGTGGCTGAAAGATTGTTGATAGGACTGTGAAAATCCTGCTAAAGCATTGTTGATGAGGTAGAGATCAGAAAGAGAGTGCTAGCATCTAAGAACAAGTATAAAAATGTTAATGCTTATGTGGCTCAGGGTATGAAAGGATTTGGGTGAAAACCCCTTCCGAAATATTTTATTGTCTCATGTTATGCATGAAAATTGAAAGGGAAGTGGTATGCCATGGATACCCAAGTAGGGTATGATTCAGGAAGGAGAACCTGAATGATGGAGGCATGAACCTCTAGTAGTAAAGACTGATTGTAACCCTCGAAAGAATTCATGAACACATGGACCAATCAAGGAACGATTGGAAACAAAAGTGCTTATAGATAGCACGTTGCATGGAATTACTTCAAGGAAATGCATATTTGCATAAAGGACAGACAATGGATTTCCCATTGAGGAAGGAGGACCTTCCAACATTTCTACTCACATTGTATAGGTGTTAGAGAAAACCAAATTTGGGTGGCCATGAGTGTTGGCACCCTGGTTATTAATGAAGGCATAATGCTTGGGTGCATTCATGCGAAACTTTTAAGTTTCATGTGTACTAATTTGGGATCGTGATCGGCCTATAGCAGGAAGCATGGTATTGTTGTAAGAATGAAAGAAAATGAATAAACCATATGAGGAAAAGGTTGGTTAAATTCCAACACCCCATGGCCAATAACCTGTCATAAAGTGTGATAAACTTGAAATCAATGCAAGAGTGCATTTGGGTATGAATGTGGCCATGGATATTGGCACATTTGTTAAACCCTTTGAAATGTTGAATTACTCTTTGAAAATTTTGGTATGTTGAGATGAGACTAACAATTTGTTTGTTCGTGGAAAGAATGAATTGCAGGAAGCAAAGGGTCATGGATATGGCAGTGAGGTAAGACAATAGGAAAGACCGATTTCCTGTTGAGCTAAAATGCAAGGAATGGTATTTCCTTTTGAGAGAGTGAATTTGATTGTTAGTATGCACAATTCTGAAATTGTTGTGATGAAGTTGAAAAGGTGCGATAAAAATGTATGTGCATGAGAACTAACAATTTGATTAGCTGAGGAATGATTGCAGGAAGAAAGAGTCTTGGATATGGCAATGTTGTAAGCCCATAAGGAAGACTGATTTCCTGCTGAGCTAAAATGTTATGGGAAGGAAAGTCCCATAATTGTGAATCTGGGTCCGTATGGAACATATCTGAAAATAAACCAAGAGATTGGAAAATCTGTGGGTGAGAGATTTGCAATAAAATTATGAAAGTTAGAATTTATAATGATGTCTCATGAATTTTGTATACCTGTGATATAGGTGAGAAGAAAAGACATGTCTAGAAAGGACAAATGAGGGATGTCAAAGTTGAAGATGATGAACATGGCTACTACTAAGCCATGAAAACCCCATGATAAGCCATGATCGCCTGAAAATTATTGTGTTGAGGTAACACAAGCCGGAGGTAAGCCTCGGCAGAGAAAGTCTGAGGGACGCCTCGACTGTAAGACTCGATAGAGTCTCTAAAATTTTCCCATGCGAGAAAACCTTGGCAGGGCAAGATGGATCACCCGAGGGACTATATAGCAGTGAAGGGGATGCCTGAGCCTGGGCCCGGAGGGTGAGTGACCACAAGGAAGAGGAGACCTTAATAATTCTTGTAAACTATTGGGATCATGCACATAGTGGGTAGTTTCCCGTGCGAAAAAACCTTGGAAAGGAAGATGAAATCATGATAGCTCTTGTGAACTATTGAATTGAAATCATGCACCCAATGGGTAAGTCAAGGAAATTGATGAGCATGGATAAAAAAAACTACCATGTGGATATAGATCCAAAAACTGCACAGATAAGTATTGTGCTAAGATTATGAAATTTTCCTTTTGAATTTTGAACAACAGTAAGATGTTTTCACACAAAATTGTGATTAATGTACTTGTTGTCCAAGAATTATTGAAGGCAGATGATGAAGACTAAGATCCTGAAAGAGGACCTGATCGAGGATGAAGGTCAAGACTTCTAAAGTGGCTAAATGAGAAAGGCGTAACAGGTGTTTTTGAGAAAGAACACCGAGGACGGTGTTCCTTTAAGGGGGAGGGAATTGTAACGCCCTATTTCCCCCAATTTGTAACTAATCATAAAATAGGAATTACCATGCTAATGCATGAGGGCAATGTAAATGTATTATTGTTTGAGTTGTCAATGACTGACTGTGGGGGTGAAGCCTTGAAAGTACTGGCCATGATATCACTAGAGGAAGAATGTGAAAACTATAAGAGAGGGTTCATTATGACAAATAACCCCAAATTTCCCTTGATGAGGATGACAACCTCCTTCGGATCCCAAGGAGAGAAATCAGTTAATGAAGAAAGGACCAGTGGTTGAATTATCAACCACCCCCATGAATGGAAACATGGGTTGTCAACCCAAAGTATCACAGGGACCTGTAGACCTGAGCTTCCTTCTGACAGAAGGAACAAGATAGGTCAGAAAACCTTCCAAGGTAAGAGGGATACAAACGAGAGAGGAGACACCAGACAAAAAGAGCGTAAGCTCGCAAGGGAGATGCGCGGAGCTCTCCTGTGAGTCACGAACTGAAGGCCACATGCTTGATGCCTAGGAGCATCTAAGAAACCTCGTCGAGGCCATAACCAAGAGAGAAAGCTCTGAGTTACAGAGAACAAGACCCAAATAGAAGCGGAAATGGAGGAAGAACCCTCGAGAAGTGTGAGAATTCCCTGGTGATATCATGGCTTGGCACAAGGGTGGCCAAAGTGCTAAGAATGAATGCCTCTATGCCTATGGTCGGGGGTAAGGATGAACACCCACAGTCAGTTGGTTGGCGGAAACCTGTAATAGATAAGCGATTTCCTACCTTGTGTAATTTAGCTGTAACTGTGTATGAATTGGTTATACTATGTATGTTTCAGGAATTGTGCATATTACTTAAGGGATATACTATATCTCCCCTATTTCTGCTTGATTTTATAACTAGGCTAGTAAGAAGTTATATGGTTAGGAGATGATTTTATACTTGTAAATTGTTGTGTCCTGTGGAGGCATAAGCCAGAGTCATGAACTGTGTGTTCCTCGACCCCGGACATAGTTTCATGTATGCATGCCAACCCTCCTAATTGTTTAGAGTCCCTTGGAGGAAGAAATTTGTTAAGCTTATGAGAGGTAGTGTATATTGGCATAGGCTCTTTGCGAGGCAAACCGAACCCAGAACTCCTCAAGTCCTAGACAAGCTCAGGAAGGATCACACTGTTGTGTGCAAGAACCCTGCATGGAGTGTAGAGGTCGAGAAACCATTTGGAGGTGTCAGAGCGTATGAAAGTTCAGGAGTGATAGAGATCATGATCGAAGTCAGATATGAACCATTGGTTCAATTCGGGGAAATAGAGGTGAGGATTACCCCAAAGTCCTAAAAGGCGAATCACCGATTCACAGGGGAAAATCTGGACCGTTGGAGCCTACGTCCAGATAGCTAGAGAAGAGTGTGCAGGATAATAGATTTGAACCATCAGATCGAGCACAGGGGACCGATAGTCGTTGGATCTAGAGGAAGGTCCACGAGACAAGTTCTGAAATCATCAAAGCCATCCATCAGAAGGGACACGTGGCGAGAGCTCATCATTTCGCTGACTCATAGAGCAAGAAGGTCAAAGAACATACTATTCGAACTAGCGATGTGCGAGGTCACGATTTGATCGTAGCCATCCATCAAGGAGGGCACGTGGCAAAATCTCAGCATTTCGCTTACTCGCGACTCAAAGGAGTCAATGGACAAAGTTTTAAGGACTCGCGATACGCAAAATCACGAAAGGATCCAGGCCGTTGGTTCCAAGCCACGGGAGAACCGTTGGATCAGAACCTCCACATGGTATCACATATCAGGGGTTCAAAGGCCGAAATAATTTCTTTTCGACTACAGAAGTCACGAAGTTTCGAGCATCGAGGGCTCGTGTGAACACATGGCACATTCGTTAGGTGGGGACCGCGTGGTTGACAGGTGGCAAACACATGTTGCTTGGGAAAGAGTCAACCCATTGTTGACTTATCATGTTTCGAGGTTTCAAAGGGTGAAAAAATTGCACCTTGATCGCTAAGGTCGCGAAACGTCGAGATCCGAGGTCTCATGCGACAGGCGACAGCGACACAACTTGTAATCATAATATAGCGGAGGAAACAAGTGGCGTGTACGTGTCTCTTTGGCAGAGTCCACGTAACGTTGACCTTTCGCATTTCGAGGATTCACAAAGGAAGAGCACGAGGGCTCAACACTCCAAATCGCGAAGTCATGAGTTGCGAGTAGTGCTAGTGTTTAGCCTAGCCTACGGTTATATGTAGCAGGCGCTAGTGAGGAGGGAGCCATACCCGTATCACATTTCGGGTATCGACGTTTTGAAAAAGAGAATTCGAGAGCCTTGACTCTCCAACTCGCCAGTTGTGAAAGGCGCTTGCACTAAGGCCAGGTTGTGGTCACTTGGAGGAGGATAAGGGAAGGGATGGTCTGCGCTAGGCCCCGTAGAAATTCAGGGATTCTGTCCCTTGAAGAAAAGACAAAAACAAAATTTATTTAGTTGTTGTAGTGGGTGTGTAACAGAACACTTCAAATAGATCTTCCATGCCCTGGACACTTCTAAGCCTTCTATCCAAACTCTATGCAAGTTTTCTTATAGACTAATCCAATGACACCAAATTTTCTAGGTTACACCACCCAAGCTTAGTAAACCCCAATATTTTGAGAACTCCCTCTTAATTGTTGCATGTTTTAAACCTGTGAAGTAAAACAATGCATATAGATTCTTAAGAAAAACAAAAATTAATCAATGGCTCATACACATAGTACACAAAGATTTACACTGGAAACCCTTAATCAGGAGAAAACCAGTCTTCCTTGTTGTCGCACCTTTCAACTCTTCATTGTATTAATTTCACCATTCACCATACAATATATACAATGTTTTAGCTATTCTGTAGCTACCAAAACCCTAATCCATTAATATGGGATTCATTTAGAAAACCGCTAAAAACAACAAAACCGCCCCAAAAAAAAAATCGGGGCATTGACTTGAATGCTACGCGTAACCAGGGGGGGCATATCTGCCCCCCCTGGGACCCCCCCAAGAAAGAGATCAATGCACATGACACAAAGATCAAGGGAAGTTGGGATCGTAAGATGCAGTTGTCAAATCTAACACACCCACACACAAACATGCAAAGAATATAACACATACCCAACATTTTCCCACTTGTTGTTTTCTTTGCATACAGGGGTTCAAAGGATTATATAGTCAACAATCCAAGGCATCAATGCCCATTGTTACTCTACACCAGGAGAAATTTTCTATTCTCACAGACTTTGTCAATGAATCTGCAACATTCTTCAAAGTGTCAACCTTTTCCAACAACACCTTCTTTTCTTCAATCATGTCTCTCACCAAGTGATACTGAACATTAATATGCTTTGTCTTTGAATGATCAGATGGCTTCTTTGCCAGGAAGATTGCACTCTAATTGTCACAATATAATATCGCTGCTTGTTGTACCAACCCAATACCTAAACACAATCTTTGTAACCATACTACTTCCTTTCTTGCATGAGTGGTTTCCATGTATTCAACTTTTGTAGTTGAGAGTGCCACTACAATCTGTGTTTTTCTCATCCAACTGATTTCTCCTCCAAATAGGTTAAACACATACCCACTTGTATATCTTCTATGATCCAGATCTCCAACCCATTCTGCATCAACAAAGCCATGTATGTCCACCACTCTGTCCAATCCTGGTCTTCCTTGGTAGCACAATCCATAACTGGTAGTGCCACAAAGATACCCGAAGACCCTCTTTACTATTGTCCAATGCTTCTTCCTTGGTTTTTACATATACCTGCTCAAAACTCCCACTGCATGTGCAATGTCCAGTCTAGTACATACCATTGCATACATCAAACTGCCAACTGCACTGGCATCCAGAACATGGGACATGTCCTCTTCTTGTTGTTGTCTCTTGGGACATTGATCTGCAGATAACTTTACACCTATAGGAATAGGAACCTTGATTGGTTTGCTTCCATGCATATTAAACCTCTGCAATATCATCTCAACATATTTTCTCTGATTCAACCAGAGTTTCCTGTTTGCATGGTCTCTTTTAATCTCCATTCCCATAATTAAGTTAGCAGCACCGAGATCCTTCATGTCACATTTGGAGGATAGTTGGCATTTCACCTCCTTGATAACATCCATGTTATTTCCTACCAGCAACATGTCATCCGCATACAACACTACATAAATGAAGTGATTACCAACCTTCATGGAATATACATAGTGATCAACCCTGCTTCTCACAAATCCCAATTAGAGGATGTATGTGTCAAAATTTCGGTACCACATCTTAGGTGATTGCTTCAAACCATATAGTGACTTCTTTAGCTTACAGACCAACTCTTTATTTCCCTTCACTACAAAGCCTCCTGGCTGCTTCATGTAGATTTATTCTTCTAGATCCCCATGTAGGAAATTTGTCTTCAAATCCATTTGTTCCACTTCAAGATCAAAAGCAACAATAATAGATAAAATAAATATAATAGAAGTTAACTTGGAAACATGAGAACAAATCTCACCAAAGTCAATTCCCTATACCTGGGAATAACATTTTGCTACTAACTGAGCTTTGTATTTCTCCACCTTTCCTTCTGCATTAAACTTCTTCTTAAACAACCATTTGCTACCAACATATTTTCTTCCAGCTGGCACCTCAACTATATCCCATGCCTCATTCTTATCCAAGGCATCCATTTATTCAACCATGGCCTTCTTCCATAGTTTACTATCCTCTGAATTCATTGCTTCCCTGACAGTACTGGGATCATCATTACTAATAGATAAATAAAAATTAGAACGAAAATTAGGTGGACTATACCTTTTTGGTTTCCTTCTTTCCCTCACTGATCTCCTCAATACTGGGGTATGAGGTTCTTCTTCTTCTGCTTCATCTTTTTCAGATGATTTGGATTTTGCATCATCCAACTCAAACTCTATTTTCTCAGATTCTTCTTGCCTTGGTAAGAATTCCTGTTTGGAAACATCTTTTACCTCTCTAAACACAACATCCAGATTGTAACAGACTTCTTAGTTTCTGGGTTCCAAAGATTGTAACCTTTCACACCATATTTATAACCAATAAAGATACACTTTTCATATTTTTTATCCAACTTACTCCTATTTTCCTTTGGAACATGTACATAAGCATCACAACCAAACACTCTAAGATGTTCAAGATAGGGTTTCTTTCCAGTCCATACCTCAGGTGGAGTTTTATCATCCAACACTGATTAGGGTGATCGATTGAACATGTAACATGTTGTACCCACTGCCTTTGCCCATAATTCCTGTCCTAACTCGGCACCATTGAGCATGCTCCTTGCTTTTTCCATCAGTGTCCTATACATCCTTTCTGCAACTCCATTCTTTTGAGGTGTGTATGGAGTAGTCTTCTACCTTGATATACCACACTTCTTACAAAATTATTCGAATTCATTTCCATGGAATTCTCCACCATTATTTGTCCTCAATACCTTTATTTTATTTTCTATATGATTTTCTACCAAAGCCTTAAACTCTTTAAATTTATCAAATACCTTAGACTTCTTTCTAAGAAAATAAATCCATGTGTTCCTTGAGAAACCATCTATGAATGAAACATAATACACAGATTTACCTAGTGATGGAACATGCACAGGTCCAAACACATCACTGTGTATCACCTCTAAGATCCCCTTTTCTCTTGTAGCACCAAATGGGAATCTTACTTGATTATGTTTTCCATATATGCAATGTTCACATAAATCAAAATTCAGAGTGTAATTAGACATACCTTCAACCATGCCTTTACCGTGTAGTGTTCAAAGTCCCTTTTCTCCAATATGCCCCAGTCTTTGATGCCATAGCATGGTCTTCTTTCCAGGGACAGTATTAGTCTTGTCTTCTTTATTTGTCTCCTCAGGTACAACATAAATGTTACACCCATTAGTATAAGTGATTCCCAACAACTTGTACATAGTTCCACACCGAACTCCCCTCATCAACACCATTTCTCCTCGTACCATCTTGCAAGTTCCCTTTCCCAATACAATATCCACTCCTACATCATCCAACTTGCTTACAAATATTAGGCTCCTGGCTAGTTTTGGAATGTGCAGAACCCCAGGGAGAGTTCTAATCCTTACATCTTTTAGCAACAACTTAACCCTTCCACATCCCATGATTTTGGTTGTCAAGTCATCTCCTAGGAAGACATCACCACCATCGTATTTTTCATATTCACAGAAACGCTCCCTGTGAGGAGTCATATGGTATGATGCACTTGATTTGATCAACCATACATCACGGTATTCATGTGTACCTGTAGATGCCAAGTAAACATCGCCTCCTTCTTCAATGGAGGGTTTTGCCTCTGTGGAAGAGGTACTATCAGATCCCTTTGTTTTATCAACCTTCTTAGACTTGCAATCTTTCTTATAATGCCTTGTTTTACCATAGTTCGAGCATTTCCTCAAAGATTTTCCTGGAGAATTGATCTACCTATAGATTTAGATCTCCCTCCTGAAGACTTACTGGGATTCTTGTATTGGGTATGACCTCTTACAAATAAAGCATCTGTGCTATGACCATCCATGTTTTTCTGCCTCATATCTTTAGATAACAAGGATGAAACTACATCCTCATACTTCAATGTAGATTGAGTGGTACTACCAATTGCTACAACCAGATTATCCCAAGAGTCTGGCAAAGAACATAACAAAGTAATACACTTATCTTCTTCTTCAATCGTAATATTAACAGAGACAAGTTGACTTATCAGAGTATTAAAGGCATTTAGATGTTCTGTCACAGAATCTCCATATTCCATCCTAAGATGATATAGATTCTTTTGAAGAAACAACTTTTTTACTAGGGACTTTGATTGATACAAATTCCCTAACTTATCCCATAGTTCATTGGCTATAGATTCTCCCAAGACATTCAACAACACTGAATCTGCCAGGCAGAGTCGAATAGTACTCCTTGCTCTTCTGTCCAACTTCTCCCAATATTCCTTCGACATACCAGTAGGTGGTGTACTAGTAGTTTGTGTACTAGTAGGTTGTGTACCAGTCGACTGTGTACCAATAGGTTGCGTACCAGTAGGCTGTGTACCAAGATCCACAACGATCCATTGTTCTTTATCCACAAGAAGGTCCTTCATCTTGAGCTTCCATAGCTCAAAGTTTTTACCATTGAACTTCTCTATATTGATTGTAGAAGAGATCGCCATTCCTCTTTCTACACTTGACTCACCACTGCAAAAGCTCCCACTAAACCCAGGTTTATCATAGACCCAAGATAAATTTGATCTATCAAGACCGAGCCAAACCCCCAACAACAAAGGCATCCCTCTGAAGACAAAATGAGCTTTGATAACACATGTAAGTTTTAAACCTGTGAAGTAAAGCAATGCACATAGATTATTAAACAAAACATAAATTAATCAATGGCTCATACACATAGTACATAGAGATTTACGGTGGAAACCCTTAACCAAGAGAAAACCAGTCTTCCTTGGTGTCGCACCTTTCAACTCTTCATTGTATTAATTTCACCATTCACAATACAATATATACAATGTTTTAGGTATTCCTTAGCTACCAAAACCCTAATCCCTTAATCCAGGATTAATTTAGAAAACCGCTAAAAATAGCAAAATCCTCTAAAAATAACAAAAACCGCCCCAAAACAAATTCTGGGTGCTGCCCCAAACGTTGTCGACTCTGAGTGGTAGCCCAGAGCCTAATGTTTCACGTAACTAGGGGGGCCCATACCTGGCTCCCCTTGGGACCCCCCCAGGAAAGCACCCAATGGACACGACACAAAAAGCAAGGGAAGTTGGGATCGTCAGACACAGATGTCGAATCTAACATGCCCTCACACACACATGCAAAGAATATAACACATACCCAAAAGCTACCACCACCAAGGTTGAATGCCCATCTCAAAATATCACTTGAAGGACTCATTCCCATTAGTGGATGAATGAATTAAGAGTTGCATGGCCTCTTATTTAAATATAGCTAGTGTACAATTGTTTACCCCTCATTGAGCTGTCTTGCCACCAACTCCAAGATAAAGTGGACACGCTTCCCTCATGATGACCACTTCATTGTTCAACAGTTCCAACCAATTTCTTGAATGTTTCTCAAGGTTCACTTAATTGAATCCTTGTCCATCAATGGTAATGCTAATCTAACCATTTTTTGTGGTTCATGTCTGAAACCCTCAAACCATGGCACAACTAACCGACCTACTTCATAGGTTACACCTGGAAATTAACCCAAGACATTCTTGCTTGACATGGTCTTTATGGAACCTTCTTCCCATGAACCAATGAATTTCCAAACCCTTGGGTTTGCATTCTTCCCAAAATGTGTCAACTGTCCAAGTCTTCCAACATGTCTTCATACTTGTGCAACCCTTATATAAAGGTTGCTTCAATACAAGATCTACTCCTTGTGAAGTTTGGAAACTGTAATCTATGTGAAACAATTCACTAATTTGTCCAATTCCTATCTCATCAAGCTCTGTCACCTTTCTCATCATAGCCTATTGTGTGTGTCTATACCACATAAACGATCAGGTGGAGGTGCCCATTTTTTAATCAAGGAAAGGGCCTTACATCCTCCTCTACTTAAAATTGTTGTCATCGTGACAATGTCTCCAATAACTCCAATGTTCTCAAAGTCTACTATTCAAACTTTTCTTCACCCAACAAATGTTACATCCATCCATAATTGATTCCTTAAGCCACTACACAATGGCATTGCAAGAATCATCCCTACAACTACTCTTAGCTCAAATTGTGATGCATCAATAGACCAATGACCATCATAAATTAGACAATTTGAGTAGTTAATTCAACTTTTCACCTATTTGAAAGTGCACCTTCTCATGTCCTATTGAACATTAGGTAACAATTTTTAACATGTCAACTCAATGGGTACAACTTGAGTGGGCCTAATGGTTAAGAACATGTGTTTCCTCCAAGGAGGTCATATGTTCAAATCTAGAGGGGGGTAGAGTCTGTACATGTTGGCCCATTGTCACAAGGCTATAAGGGTAGATGACCCTTGGGATTGAGGCCCACTCCGGTGGGCTTTGGGATGCCTTGACCCTTGCTAAGTCACACATTTCTAGTATATCTGGTTAGTGGGATGCTAGATATACTCTTGGGTTATTTCTCATGATTAAAAAAAAACAAGTCAACTCAATGGACATGTAAAATTACCCTACAAATTTTGGCCAACCATATAGTCAATAAAACACTTTTTAACTAATTTGTTTCATACATCCATCCCATACACCTCTCCCTCAACATGTGAATATTTTAACGATAGTCTAAATTCTAGTTATGGTTGATGGTACAAATGGTGAAGGGAAAGTGTGTGTTGTAGGCGTGACAATCGGGGGGAATTATATCATACTTTTTTCTTTATTTTCTTATTAGCCCTTACCCTGCCAAGGACTATAGCTTTCAGTCCTTAGTCAATTTGTGTTGACTTTCTATAACCTTAGCATTTTTCAAAGCATTTTCATAAAAATCAACAAGTGGCCATGTAAAACACTATTAATACATTGTTATCATTACATATTGCCACAAAACATAAAATCATATGTCATTGTTAAATGTGTATTTTCACTAAGTAAGAATTTCCCTAAGTTAAACATTGGAAAAGAATAAATCTTCATTGATCATATGTGTCATGATTCTACAATGATAAAAAATTCCCCTACCACAACCTTATATTCTTGCACAACCTGATCGCCTTGACCTTCCCTTTTGGCACCACCTTGCAGCCTTGATCCTTACCACTATCCCTGCATTTTCCTTTCATAGAACTATTATTTGGGATCACTATAGCATTGATCACATTGTTCTCCATCAAATATTTTTGCATTTTAATTACTAACCTAGTTAATACATATATGAACATCAAATCATTTGGGAGAAATAATAGTGATATTTTACTTACCTCGAGACATTTGGGAGCGAAGACTAGAGGACTCACATCGGTTGATGGTAGTGTTAAAATTGCCTTCTTCCAATAGATTTTCTTTGAAACACATATAATGAGTTAAATTTTGTGGGATAAATCTATTTCTGCATAGCATATACCATTTTAATTTTCTTTGTTCACATTTATTTCTAGTGTTGGGTATGTGTTATATTCTTTGCACGAGTAGTAGTGTCACATATTTAGGTGGTTTTTTGGCACATGGTTTCTTTGTCGATGGTTTTCTATTTTCGGTTAAGGAATTAGGGTTGTTGACTAATCCAAGTCATTGGGTTAGGGTTTTGGATGTCGTTGGCTCCTATATGTATATTGTATTGAAAACAATGTAACACGATGAAAATATAGAATATGCCGGTTTTCCCAATTTTCCCGGTTTCCATGGGAAAAATCTCTGTGTAATGTTTTCATTTTCCATTGTATCTTTTCTGTTCTTTTACTGAATATCTGTTTGCAGTAAATATTGTACAAGGTTAAAATATACAACTAGTATATACCATTTTAATTTATTTTATGGAAATTCATTACTAGTACAAAAATACTACAATGGGTCACAATAACCACTCCTTCCACTAGTAAGTAAAATTCAATACCTTAAAACAAAATTTGGGACAACTATCCTTCAAGATTTCTTCTATTTTTAAATGTATTTTTCTACGAGTAGTTGAGTTTCTTTACCTAGGTCTCATGAAATAAAAAGGTTTTAAAAATTTCTATGCTTACCCTAAGCCCTAGAGTACATTGATTTGGAAGGGATTGTGTTGCTAGCTCTTGAACTCCCCTCAATTTCTCATCGACCTCTTATTCAGGATCATACCATGCTGTAGGGACAACTAGTGTAGATGACAAAGAAGGTAATTCATAGATATTCTGAGTAGTTGGTTGTGCATACAATCTAGGAAGAGAAAATAACACTTTTTTCTATGCCATTTTGTTATCATATACCTTAGCAATTCTCAAAAATCATGGGTGACTCTAGTGTCTGTCTCTACGCATTGAAATAAATAGCAGGAACAAACAACCCAAATCCATACTTTGTGAAAACTCTTTGGTTTTGAAATGGTGATTCAAATGAGGAGGGAGTACCATTTACTGGTCCTAGTGGAATAGAGCAAGCACATATTGATGGATTTCAATAATAGGCCTTGGTATCTCACAACTAGTTATTTCTCTACCTACACATAAATATTCAATTATAAATATTTAGTTTTTATTATTGAATTGAGTGCAGTTAGGGATTATCAATTCAAGTAAATATATTAGCAATTAAGATAAATTTATAATATTTTCTTTTCATTCAACTTCCCATAATGTGAATAGATATTTGACTTCCGTAATATTGTTTTTTCTATTCCCTAGGAGATAGGTAAACCCATTACAGTGTTTCTTTAGTTCGACCAGATAATGCTTCTAATGTTGTTGTCATTATCACTCTTCCTTGTTCTTTTGATATTTCCTGCTAAGAGCATTAGTAAAAGATGGTGTTAAATGCATTTACACACCGAAACAACGTTTTTTGCAGATGCCTACTACAACCAAGATCTCAGACTCACATTAGTGCATAGATAAACATTGTAGAGTAGACATACAGATCCCACAACATGCATACAAACAACATGAATATGCCATATGCAACAAAAAAATGTATGATAATCAAAGAAAATATACTGGTAAAAAGAGTCCATTAAAGAGTGACACCCAAATATTTGAAGAATGGAATTATTGATTTGATCCATCCTGACAGATAACCATGAAGCCCACCCAAAAATTAATTCTTCTCAGTGAAATGTGTTTAAATGATGTCATGTGTCGTGTCTTCAAAATATGTGCCAAGGAAATTAATAAGAAAGAAAAAAAGAGAAAGCAGAGTAACATATTTCAGCAACCGTTTCCAAGGTAGGCACCTTAGGATCTTCCTTGCTTATAAATCATAAGCATGTAGACTTATGAAAACATTTGTAAATATGAATTCTAATAAGTCGGTCACTAGAGCTCTGTTGCAAGGGATTTTCTCAACCATATCTGAGGCCTTGTTATGTGTGGTGGCTTACTTGAGTTAAACCCACCATGGGAGGTGAGTAATATATGGATGGTTGGATGACAATTGTTTGGTATCAGTGGAATGAATAGGGGTTTGTTTTAGCATGCTTTCTTACCTACCTCTTAAGGAACATGTAGAAATGCAGGTGGATATCATTAATAGTGTTTTCCACTTTTTTAAGTAATAACACTAATGAAGGTATACAAAACACATCTAATTCTTACTAATTGCAATTCCTTCAATTTCCCTGGATTCAATATTAAATCTAATAATAAAAATGTAAAGGATGGTTGTAATTTTTCTCTTTAACTATTAGTCCAATAGAAAAATAGATATTAACAAATATCCAACGAGGAAATAGAATAATAATGCATAGTTGTATAACTAAACATAATAAACTATACTTTAAGACTTGATGACATTGCTTCATCCAGTTTTCATTAACTACCAGGTACCTACTTAGAATCAACTTAAAAAACTACTTGAAGATGTACATTTGTTGTAAAGGGGAGTAACATCATGCTCAAGATGGAAATTTAAATATGAAGCACTATAGTCCTAGGACCTTGATTAATCAATTGAAAAACCTACTTAGAGTTGTACATATTTGTTGTTAAGAGTTACATCCTGTTATGTTTTCATGTATTATGTATTTGTTGAAAGTACTATGTATTTTAAGTTAACTTCATATAAATCAGGTACATCACTAAAAACACTATTAATGATAAAGAAAAAAAATGACAATATTTTTCTTCTTGGAAAGAATTATGTTCTTGGCTTGAGAAGTAATGGATAAGAGAATTCTTTTTTTATCCATACAAAACCAACTCTATCTTCAGATGAAACAAACAAAATAATTATTTTCATAAAATCATCCAGTTTCCTTTTATCTCCATAAACCATACATTGAGACTCAATTATTTTAACCGAGGATATTGAGAATGTCATTGGGATTGAACCCAATACCATATTGTATAGAGTTCATTGCGACAATTAATCCAAATAAACTATAGACATTTAATATTCTACCTTATATATTCCTAACCTAACAAGAGGGGAAGCTTGCACCAAACTCTTGCAGGCACTTGGGCTAACCCAAGACAATACTAAAGGAAACACCCAAGAACGATGACCAATTAATTTATTGAAATATATGTCAACTTCTTTCCTTTTTTTTTTCTTGTATGTTGCATCCACACTCATACATCAATGCAAAACCCTAATAACTATCATGTCCAAACATGCATATTGATGGTCAAGGATAGATCCAAGTATATTTACATACATATAGAGAATGCAAACTATCCATGTTAATGCTAATGACCAACCTTTGACCAACCTTTGATCTCAACTGAAAAACATTCACTAATAATAAGAAATAAGGAGCATATCTTAGTTTAGTTGTAAGATTATATGGTTTCGTCCAACTTTGCTAATTTTGAATCATGGTAAGTATATTCTGCACTTTGAAAAACCAACACTTAACAGTAAGAAACTTAAAATTGATAACTCCTATCAATATTGTAAATCCTGAATGTTAGATTCTACAAACACACAACTAACTGAAAATTATTACAACAAGCTAATATTGTAGCACCAAACACTTCTATGTCTATTAACTTAGAAAATAGAAATCACAATACCTAAAAACTCAACCATAGTTAATGGTGGAATTGATAGTGGCATCCATTAAATGTTAACACTCCATTTGGTGTATACTATTAAGATTATTCCTCCCTTGATGAACCAACTCCTTCATTTCAAATTTTTCATTAAAATATATCCATGACACATAAAAATGGCATTGGAACATGTCCTTGTCGATTAGCAAAAGGTGTCAAATGACTAGCTTTATGCCCCCATATTTACCACTTTTCCTATGTTCTAGTATCTTGGTACCTATTATGGACTCTATGTAGTGATCTGCTTCTCAAGGAATTCGATTGAATATAACGTTCCTCCTTTGATTGTTAATGTGACCATTCTCTATATTGATATTATGAGATAATATAATGGTGTATCCCTTATTAGAGTTAAAATTTAGATGAAATACAAATTGAAATTAAAATAGAATCTTGAGAGTACCATTTAAAGTTGATACCTCATAAATGATTTTCTTGTATCATTTGACTGACCTATGGTAGGGACTAGCTACTTTACAACTGCTACCCTTGTTCAATATGATTTGGAAAATGGTCTTTCTACAAAAATTCACAATGTATTAAAGCATAGTCCAAGAACTACTTGGAATCTAAAGAAGACTATGAATACCTTCGCATCATTTCTTCTCACGAAAACATGTTAAGAATAACATAAGAAATTCATTTTTTTTTATAAAATACAAATATATATACATTTTAACGTCTTAACATCAAAACTATTAAATAATAATATTAATTTTTTTTTTTATTATTATTATTAAAGTTATCTGCTGAAACTATATATCTTCTTTACTTGAAGTTACTTCTCACAGAGATAACATTACTTTTCTTAATAAAATAAGAATAAGAAGGATATTTATTCTGATAACATTACTTCTCTTAATAAAATAAAAATAAGAAAGGTACTTGTTCTGATAACATTACTTCTCCTAATAAAATAAGAATAAGAAGGATATTTGTTCTCTTGATAAAATCATAAGGGTATTTGTTCTCTAAATAAAATAAAAAAACCATATATATTAACAAGTATGAACTCATTATTAGTGGATAATTACTATAACATAGATTGATATTAATGATGGGTGAAGCCCCTTAACCACTAGCTTCTCTTAATACAATTCAATGAAGTTAAAAATATATTTTTGAATTAAAATTCTTCATAAACTTTTGAGTGATTGATATATTTATGGATTTATTTTTAAATTAAAATTATTTATAAACTTTTTTGAGTTATTAATGATGGGTGAAGCCCTTTAACCACTAGCTTCTCTTAATACAATTCAATGAAGTTAAAAATATATTTTTGAATTAAAATTCTTCATAAACTTTTGAGTGATTGATATATTTATGGATTTATTTTTAAATTAAAATTATTCATAAACTTTTTTGAGTGATTGATATATCCATGGCCTTGAATAAATGAAATTTAAATTTATTCATGATATATTAAAATCTTAAAATTAAAATTCTTCATTTAAAATTCTTCATGATATATTAAAATTTTGATCATCGGAGAACGGGTATGGTGATAGAGTTATGATTGTAAGAATATCATGTACAAGATTAAGTGGCATTCTAATGGAAATTTACAAATTTTTTATATTATACAACTACCTTGTTAACATGTTTAAACTTTTTCTTGATTGTGCCAATTGGATTTATCTCAAGAGTAATAAGATACTCAATGAAAAATAAGCATGTTTTATTTTGAGATCTTTTTATCTTGTCTAATGTGCATGTTCTATTTTTATCTTGTCTAATGTGCATGTTTTATTTTGAGATCTTTTTATCTTTCTAATGTGCATGTTCTATTTTGAGATCTTTTTTATGTGCAAACATCAAAGTGAGAATGATCTAGATTATATGTTAAATTTCATAGTGAGAATGATCTAGATTATATGTTAAATTTCATGGGATTTTATTATGTTAATAGGATTATAATTACTTATTTTATTTTAATTTTGAGTATAATTATTTATGTTAATTTTGGGATATTGATGAGGTATAGATCTTCTTTAATTTGATCATTAAATTTTGATTTAATCTTAGTTGTATAGTTGTTTAAATTTTTGTTTAGCATGGATTGTATGAATTTCTAAATTGAGTATGATCTATGTTGTTTTTAATGTGATGGATTCTTCATAATACAAAGTACTTCAAAATAGTATTACTTCTAGTTAGTTAGGGTGAACCTTATCCATGTCGATTTTCCTTTTAACATATCATTTTTTTAATGGATGTTTTTCATTCATTATAATAGGTATTTATACATTTACATATGTAAAGGAGAAAACAAAAATATTACTAACAATTGTAGCAGTGTATTTTTTTCCAAAGAAAAAAATCACCATTCCTATTCAAGGAGAAAATAAATTACACTTTTGACATGTCATTGCACTTACATATCCTAAGAGAAACATATTATTCAGTTGTCTCTATTAAATCAAAATGTCCAAAAATAGAATGAACTACATGTTAATGTAGTCTTAAAACATCATAAAAAGTAAACATTACATACATACATATTAAAAAATGCATTAACATTGTCCATAACATCTAATGACATACTATCTATCCTCATAGTTCTAAAAAATTATATAAAATATTTCATCAAATCTATATGATCATAAACTGAGACTGCTTAAGAAGTAATTTAATTAATAGATATTAATAGATATTAATTAATAGATATTACTGAAATAGGATGTTTGAACAATTTACAATATTGATAAAAAAATAATTTATTGATAAAAAAAATTGTTATCTTTATAAAGCAAACCAAGTTATTCTCTATCTTTCTTAAGATCCATAAATCAAATTTGATCTAGTCAGAGGTTAACAATCTTCGTCATCATAATAAAAACTTTAAAAAATATATAACATATATTAAATTATACTTGAATATCAATATTATATGAAGCCATTTGTCATTAACTTAAGGGTGAATCTAATTTATTTCTCATTGTAATAAAAGTAGTTAAATATACTTTATATATATGAGGATAAATTAAAATAAATGATTATATTAAAATTGAAAAAATATTCAAAATTATGTCAATAATATAAATATAAAAATAAAAAATTTAAAATAAAATAATAATAATAAAATTAATCATTATAATTAACTTATTTGATTTAATTGTTTTATAATTAAAAAAAAAGGTGGGATAAGCTTTACTAACAATGAAGGTGGAAATTAATTAATACTATGCAGCATAAGATATTGACACACCCTCTATTAAGTGGTTTGTTGTTCGTTAGGCTAGACTCCATTTATGCTCAGTGGGTTAGGTTTTCTAACACAACATGCTGGAAATTTATGTTGACAAATACACTAAATTAACCCTACAATTTTCGCCACTCTCGTAGTCAAAGTAAAGTACTTTGACAAAACTTCCCCTTAGCTGAATTTGTGTTGATACGCCGCCTCTTTCTCAACGTATGAATATTTTAACCAAAGTCTGAAGTGTAGTCTACGGTGACGAGGAGAATGGCGGCGACTCACTCGAGAGTGAGTGCGGTTGGTGAATGAGTGTTGTGGGCGCTGTACTTATATATAACTTCCCCTCACTCACAATTACAACACCCTTCCTCCTCTCGATAACCGACAAAGAGAAACATGAATTGAGTGCTGTTGCCAATTTGAAGAAATCGATCGATAGAGTTGTAGCCATTCATTTAAATCATGGCGGCTTTGCACTGCAAAATCTCTTGCGTGCTCCTGTTTTCCCTTCTACTAATCATTTGTGCGGCGCTTGTTGATGGATCATCTGAAGAAATTGATGCAGTTAAGTGGCAATGGCCTGTTCGTCATCACCCCACCTCCCCTCCCCCACCATACCATTCCAATCCGAAGCACAATATCCGACCTCCTCCTCCTCGTCGCACCAACTCCCCTCACTCACCATTCCCATTCCATTCCAGTCCCAAGCACCATGTGAGACTTCCTCCCCCTCCCCCTCATCATCGTCGCACCAACTCCCCTCCGTTCCCATACCATTCCAAACCCAAGCACAATATGAGACCGCCTCCCCCTCCGTTCCCATACCATTCCAAACCCAAGCAC
>ML788239.1:154499-175466 GCA_009831015.1 Picea engelmannii
TTTTCCCCTAATAAAAATGTCACCCATCCTAGGAAAATAAAGTCTAGGTCTAAATTATACTTGTGATGAAAATTTTATCAAGTTATTTAAATATATATATATATATATATATATATATATATATATATATATATATAACGTATATAAACATAAAAATAGAATAAATAATAATGATAATCTTCTTTAATCTTGTGACAAGAAGGGGGCAAGAAATTAAATTGATTTATAAAAACCTTTTGGGATAAAATTAAAAAAAAGGGGGAGGGGGGGGGGTGGAATAATTGTTTTACTATTTTATGCTAATTAAAATTTATTCATTAAAAAAAAAGAAAAAGGGAAAAAGGGGTAAGTTCTGCACATGAATTTTTGAGTTTAAATAAAAAGGGAAAGAGGGAAATGTAAAATAATTAGGAAAATAGGGAAAAGTGGGAAACATAAAAAGAAACGGGGAAACACAAGGAAAAAAAAAATAGTCTAACTTAGTAAGGTATATAGCATTTAAGAACTTTCTAATTTAAACTCAACTAGTAAATTTAATAAGGGGGAAAGTCATTAAAACTTGTAAGGGTATATGGGGACACCTAGGAGCGATTATAGGAGTGCCTTTAGTTGAGTTAGGGAACTAAGGGTAATTATTTAATTAATGAAATTAATTTATGGAGGAATGTAGGGGATGGGTGACACATGCACGAGGGGGATTTTTATGAATTAATTTATTTAACATTAAATTAAACGAGATTTTGGGAAAGTAAAGGACTTCGAAACTCTATATAATGGAGGGAGGAGAAGGATGATGGATCTCTCTTGTTTGTGTAAAGTTACGCTGCAGAAATTTATACTTGAATGACTTAGCTTGTGGGAGTTGGGATACCTAGCTCGCTGAGGAGTGGTAGCTCGGCCTTGCGAGACAAGCTAGGAGCTAGTTGATTCTCTGGTTAGTGTGTGTGGTCCCTTTGCGGCTTGTGGGGCTAAGGGGGAAGAAGAGTACCCCTAGCGTTGGCTGGGAGGTACCAGTGAAGTCTCGTTGGTCAGCAAGTGGAAGTTGCACAGAGTGCGTGGGACATCAACTCAGAGCGGGCGATTGGGAAACGATACACTTCCTTTATTTATGCGTGGTAGATTGTTAGTATGATTTAGGCTTTCAATTATGTATGCTTAATCAAGTAAAGAATATGATAGTCTTAGCATTTTAGTTGATGACTGAAATTTCCCCATAGCCTTAGCTTGATGTTGATTGATTTCCCATGGCCTTCAATCCCCGCATGTATTGACCGCCCTGAGGTTTATTGATTGCGATGATTGCGGTTTATTTTTTCCTTCATCCCTAGCTCATCAGTCCACGCTTGAGCAGTCGTCCAGGAGCCTGATCTATGGTCATCGCTTCGGTGCTAATAGACCTATGGATCTCAACGCCCTGCTTTTCTGTGCGTGGATGATGAGCGAATGATGTTCCTGTCAGCCATCTACCCCTGTTGTTCGTCCTTAGCTGATTGTTGGTCTTGCGCCTTGATGTGTTTTATTAACCCTGCAAAATTTGATTAATGGTGAAGTTTTCTTTTAACTTGACGTTTTTATATTTCGTTTGTTATCTCATTTTATACCTAGTTTTTATGTCTTGCTAGACATTTCCTGCATTTTTATATTTCATTTTGTTTGCCTGGCGATTGCTATTTCTTCAACTACATTTCGTTTGTTTGGGGGAGAAATTTTTCCCAATGCATTATTAATTATTGTAGTTCATGGTTAGTATGGATGAATTCAGATCTGTCAATTAGATGGTAATTATGGACAATGGTAATTGGACATGCTAAATTGGTGGTATTTAATGTCAATTGATTGTAAATTAATGACTAATTTATAATCTAGACAAGCTAGTTAGATTTTAATTAATGTTAATTAGATTTAGACTTGATGAACGAATGGGGTGTTGGCGAAGTCACATAACAATTGCGCTTTTTCCTTGAGTAACTTCATCTAGAGTCTCTTCGACCGGTTGTGTGGGGTATACGTGTAGCCTTCTTGTCAGTATTCGGCCGTAGCATACTGAAGTTATCCAGAGTCCTTGGTTCAGATAGGATGTGTTGTGCCAAGTTTATAGTCTCTTCTATTCCCTGGGGACGACATGGTTCCCAATGAGGGGACCAATGTGTGCCCTAAGTTCTAGAGGCAAAGGATAAATTGGTCGAGGTCTGGGCTTTCCATGTGGTTGTTGTTGGATGATGTGAGTTGTTGTTAGCTCTTAGGGTGTTATGCCTTCATATGTTTGGTATGCATGCCTTGTGGTTATAGTCTTGATCATCAAGGTTGTTGTGTCAGGAGGGGGGATGTTGTCTCTTAGCTTGTAGGCGTGTGTTGTTTGCATTAGGCGAGTATTCTTCCTCCTTTTTGTCCTACGCTTCTCTCGCCCAGTTTCCCCCATGTCAGTGAGTGGAGTCATAGTTTCTTGTTTGCCTGGACTGTGTCCTTGCGTTCATCGTCAGTGGTGTGGTTAACTATTCATTGTCGTCACCTTCCTTCCTAAAAACACAAGAAAAAAATTAACTGTTGTTTCGCTTGTAGTTGTAATGAAGAGGGGTCCTTACCTATGGTATCAGAGTGAGGTTCAACCCGCGACTTGGGATCACTACAACTTTTGTTGATATGATTTTGGTTATAATGTTGCTAATTGAGTTGACTTGTATTCGTGCAAGTAATCATGGTTAGATGACGCTACGGAGGTAGATGACGAGGTGCTAGGAGAGGAGGCATGACACCTCCAGTAGAAACCATGCCTGAGGGGTCTAACCCCTAGGGAGACGAACAGGTTGTTGGGCAAGAGTAGATAGCAATGTGTGATGTGGTTGGAATGATGAGATATTTTCAGTGCATGTATGAGGCACTGATCAACCGTTTGGACAGAGATGAGGCCAGAGTGTCAACACCCCCTGAGGGTTCACCGCGCACTCCAATTGGTACTGGTAGCATTCACCGTGAACTTGAGAAGGTCAATTTTCTCGAGTTTTTGGTGCCCCGGACAGCGCAGCCGCCAAGGCATGGTTGGAGAATATGGTGATGTGCTTTGCGCTTCGCGACTATACCTCCAACATGAAGGTCCGCATGGTGGTATTTCAACTAAAGGGGAGTGCTCTTCTATGGTGGAAGACACTCCTACTGCAACTGAACATGGCCATCGAAGACGTGTCATTGGAATTGTTCGAGGAACGGTTCTGAGAGAGGTATCTATCAGAGGAATTCATTGAGCATCAGCTCAACGAGTTCAATGCCTTACAAAACGACGATCGTACGATGCTCGAGTACGAGGCCCATTTTATGGAGATGCTTCGGTATGGTTTGCATCTTAATACTAAGAAACTTAAGGTCAACAGGTTCGTGTTCAGAATTAATGGCAGCATACATGCAAAGGTTAGGATTCTGATTCCTCAAACCTTACATGATGTCGTCCAGAAGGACCTCATAGCAGAGGAGGAGCTTATCAGTGGGTGTCAGAGCAAGACTCCAGCGAGACCAACAGGGAAGGTGTCATCTGGTGCACAGTAGCATTAGAGACCAACCATACATACGCCAGGATATTGTGGCTTCCAAAGGGGATCCACTATCACTACACCTCAACGACCGACACTTGAGCAGCGAACACCTTATCGGGGACCACAACATCAACAACAGCGTTGACTGCAACAACAATAGTTTAGGCCTATTTAGTAGAACATACAAGGATTGCAGGCCGGTGGGCCGTCATGTTCTACTTTGGGTACCAAGAGTACTGGACCGAAGAAGGGGTGTTGGACGTGTGGGGAGCCACACTACTAGCTCGATTTACCTATGGAGAGGACTAGAGCATCTGGATCAGTCGGACCCACTACCGTGGGAGATATGGGAAAGGCCCATTGGATTCATGCACTGGTGAATAACCGCCAGGTAGAGAACCAATCAACTATGCTTGAGATGTCAGGTACCATCGGTGACCAGACCCTTAGTATTTTGATAGATCCCGGTGCTACTGAGAGTTTCATTTATGGTGCAGCACTAAAAAGGATTAAGGTAAAGGCAGTCGAACATGATGAGTTTATCTTCGTAGAGATGGATTCAGGAGCCAAGTAGAAGGTTGGAGGAAAGTTTACGGGCTATACCCTTAACCTGGGAGAGTTTGTCACCAGGGCTAACCTGTACGTCATGATATTAGGATCTTATGACATCATGATCGATATGGACTGGTTGGAATCACATGAGGCGATACTCAACTGTAAAATGAAACCATTGAGCTTGGTCTATGAAGAGGGAAAAAGATGCATGATTGTAGGTCAGAACCAGGGAGTTTTCCTGAGGTTCATCTCTTCCTTAAAGCTACGAAAGAGAATGCGCAAGGGGTGCAAGATTTATGCGATCTTTGCGTTAAACGAGAAGGGAGTAGTGGAAGGTCTAGAACACCTTATGGTGGTGAGAGAGTTTGCAGACATATTTATAGAGGAGTTACCTGGGATGCCACCGGAGAGGGAATTGGAGTTTACTATAGACCTAAAACCAGGGACTAAACTGATAGCTAGAACGCCTTATCGGATGTCGACCCTAGAGTTATAGGGGTTGAGAATGCAACTGAAATAATTGATGGACCTGGGACTGATACGTCCAAGTGTGTCACCATGGGGTGAACCTATTATTTTCATACGAAAGAAGGATGGGTCATGGAGTCTCTGCATTGACTACCATCAATTGAACAAGGCAACGATCAAGAATCGATATCTGTTGTCGAGGATTGATAATCTGTTTGTTCAAATGAAGGATGCGACAGTGTTCTCAAAGATCGATTTGCGATCAGGGTATCACTAGTTACGGATCGAAGATGATGATGTCCCTAAGACCGCCTTTAATAAGAGGTTTGGACATTACGCGTTTACTGTTTTACCGTTTGGACTAACAAATGCCCCAGGGGTATTTATGAGTTTGATGAACGGGGTGTTCCGCGAGTACTTGGACAAGTTCGTCAAAGTATTCATTGGCAATATTTTGATCTACTCTCGGATGACGGAGGAGCATGATGAGCACTTGTGCTTGGTACTACAGTGTCTATGAGAGCACATATTGTATGGGAAGTTTTCCAAATGCTCATTTTATCAATCGAAGATTCACTACTTAGGGAATTCCATCTCTGGTGAAGGTATCATCGTGGATCCAATGAAGGTCGAGGCTATTATGGAATGTCCTGTGCTGACAAACGTTCCGGAAGTACATATCTTAATGGGTTTAGCAGGATACTATCGACGATTCATCGAGGGATTTTCGAGTATAGAAAATCTAATCACGGAATTGCAGAAGAAGAACAAGAAGTTTGTTTGGACCGAGAAATGCACAGTAGCATTTCGGAGGCTCAAGGAGCTATTGAAAAAAGCATTGATATTAAAGGTCCCTGACATGGAAACAAACTTCTTGGTATGCACTGACACATCCAAGGAAGGCTTAGGTGGAGTCTTGATGCAAGACGGTCGAGTGATCACTTACATCTTGAGGAAATTGAGAAGGCACGAGGAGAACTATGCGACGCATGATTTGGTGTTGTTAGCCATTGTATATGCCTTGAAGGTTTGGAGACACTACCTTGTTGGACGAAAATTCAAACTAAAGACAGACCACTGTGGACTACAACACATCTTTATGCAAAGCGACCTAAACGCGTGACAATGACGTTGGTTGGAATTGCTTAGCGAGTATGACTTCGAGATTACTTACATAAAAGGAACAGTGAACCGAGTAGTAGATGCATTGAGTCGGAGACCACACATATTTTTGGTGTTGCCTCTTTAGACAAATCTACATGAACATATTATAACTTTACAGTGTGACGATGACTGGTACAAAGAGGTCGAGGTTTTTTTTGGACAAAACACAATGATGGTACCAATATTTGAAGGATTTACGTTTGACAATGATGGTTTATTGAGGTTTAAAAATCAGATTTACGTACCACCGAATGACGAGTTGAGGAACTTGATCCTAAGAAAGGCTCATAGAGAAGTTTACATGGCTCACCTGGGAATCACGAAGATGAGGGCAGACCTTAAACCCTTACTCTTCTGGAAGGGAATGAAGGCAGACATAGTAAACTATGTGGCCAGATGTCTAGAATGTCAGCGGGTAATGGATGAACATAGACATCCAGTAGGATTACTACAACCACACGCTATTCTAGAATCAAAATGGGAGGTTATTTAGATGGATTTTATTGTTGGATTTCCACTGATGACAAGGAGACACGACTTGATTTTTGTAGTAGTAGACACTCTGACGAAGAGTGCTCATTTTATTCCTGTGTGTACGACATATCAAACACCTAACATAGATAGAGTTTTCATCAGTGAGATTGTGAGGCTTCATGGCATGCCTAAGAGGATTATATCTGATCGAGGATTGGTGTTTACTGGGCGATTTTGGATGAGTTTCCAAGAGGCCTTCAGTACTGCGTATCACCTGGAGACTGACGAGCATACCTAATGAACGAACCAGACCTTGGAGGACATTTTGCGCATGTATGTGATGGACCAACAAAAGCATTGGGAAGAATTCTTGCCACTGGTGGAATTCGCTTATAACAACAGTTACCAAAGCACCATTAAGATGAAGCCTTTCGAGTTTCTTTACGGGTGACCGTGTCAGACGACTTTGAGTTGGGATAGGCTTGAGGATAGGGTCCTGGTGGGACCAGAAGAAATCCAAGAAATGGAAGAGCAAATGCAAACAATAAGACAAAATATTAAAGAAGCGCAAGATTGGCAGATGAGTTATGCCAATGCGCACCATGTCGACTGTAGTTACGAGGTTGGCGATCAAGTATTCTTGTGGGTTAAACCATATAAGAGCTTGATTAAGTTTGGAAAGGGAGATAAACTATCTCCTATATTCATGGGACCTTTTGAGATTGTGGAGAGAAAGGGGCCAGTGGCGTATCAACTAGCCTTGCCTGATTCTTTTAGGCGTATGCACGATGTTTTTCACGTATCTGTTTTGAGACATTATATTAGTGATCCTACACACATTATTGACATGATTTCCTTATAGGTATCAGACGAGGGGGAACTCACGACTGATCCAATCCACATCCTGGATCATTGTGTTCGACAGCTGCGGCGTCGAACAGTAGATCAGGTCAAGGTCCAGTGGGACAACTATAGTCTGCACTCGGCAACCTTGGAGGACGCATATGAGATGCGCCAACAGTTTCCATTTTTGTTTGATAGATAGACTTATGATATTGTGATACACATTATTTTGACACTTATACTGTGAAACTTCAGGACGAAGTTTAGACCAAGAGGGGGTGTATGTAACATCCCTCTCTTGCGCACTGAGTGAACTTATTCTTTGAGGACACTTGCTCGCAAGTGATCTGGATTATTATGCTATTAAACATTTGATTTTGATTATGAGGTGTTATGGGCTGATGACATGTTATTTTGCTTCATTGACATAGACATGTGCTATTGACTCGGTTTTACTGAGTGTGCAAGAATTTGGACCTCGAGGATGCAGAGGCATCGATGGAACCCCTTGGACTCCGGATCGAGTCGGGGAGTGAACTATTGGGGTTTGATTGTTTTATATGTTATATTAGTGCATCTGATTAGATGATATGATTATGGATATATTTATAACATGATTCGTTAATGATGCAGGTTGACGATAACTTTCCGACCATACTCACATGTGGAGTAGAGGGGTCACACTTGCATACCATAGATGTTGAGGGAAAGGTGTGGAAAACAACCCTGCAACAACCTACTATCACTCCCTTAATGGCTCGAACTGTAGGTTAACGATTACCTAGTTTGAGAGGACCCACGATGCCGTGAGGGCAGACTGTGACAGTTGCTCACGATGATTCTAAGGGGCATGCAATAAGGCAAGGGCCTTATTCCTTATAGGCCCTTAGTCTCCCACAAGATCACCTGGTGGAGTATTGACTCCAGGGGTTTCTGATGTCTACCAAGTCAGTCAAGAGGTGAGTGGCACCCTTGGAGCACATGTGATGCAGGAGCATCGCCAACACATCAAGCGAGCTAGCGCGGAAGCGAAGGATAGCTGGATAAGCCAACACAAATTTTAAAAATGCTTTGGGACTCTTGCACAAATCTTAAATGAGTCATTTAAGAAGAGGCGCCTTTGTATATTGTAAATGGACCTTGAGTGGATAGCTCTCGTCCTTAGGTAGATAGTTGGCATTTAAAATAGTTAATGCTGGTAGATAGGAATTTAATTTTAGATTTGATAGCTTTAAAGTCCAGGAGGAAAATCGGATATAGACACCCTCATTGTATCATTGTAACAATTTTATCTTGAGAATAGAGAGAGAAGAAGCAGAAAAGCAGGAAGAGAATTGTATGAAGAACATCCATGTACAGACATTTGAATTAATAGAAGAACTTTGATTCAAATTCATGGTTTTGTGCCTGATTCTCTGTGTATTGATGTTTTTCTCATAAATGTTTGCTTCCTATTATACATTTGATTTTATATGTTGTGTATGTGATTTCATGGTGGAATTGAAGTCTGAAAGGAAGAGTGAATGAGGTTCAATTGTTTCTCTAATTGAGCCAGAGGATTCCTGCAAGGAGTGCGTTGACAGAAGGGTCCAATTAGAGGTAGCTTTTGTTCTCATTCCCTCGAAAGTGCAGTTGGGCACAGGAGTCGTGCAAGAGGTGCGCAGGCTAGTTAAAGGTCTCAGGGTTGTGAACCTGAGTAAGGAACTGAAAGACTGTTGCTGCAGGTGTGTGCAGAGTCGAAAGAAACTTCAATACTCAGTCGAGGTTGAAAGGTTTCCGCAAGGAGTGCGTGCAAAGAATTCTCTTTTTCTAAGAGACTTGAAGTCGTGGAAAATCTCAGGAGCAGTAGGCCTTTGAATTCACTGAAGGATAAGCATAGGGAAGCTTCTATTGAAATCTTGCAAGAAGCATCGTAGGCTTACGAGCAGGTGGACGAGTTTCGTGGAGGGGAACGCAATCGTTGTTGCGGAATCGTCAAGGGAAGGATGGACAGTCAAAAATCTCTGAGGATATTTCGCGAAGTTCCGAGGGCCGTTGGATCTTGCGGAGGTGCAAGGAGGTTACGGTGTGAACGTCCGAAGGTTAAAGCTCAGGAGGGACAGAGTCGTTGATCTGAGCCACAAGGGCCATCAGATCTACATGTGACATCGCGTATCAGGGATTCGCGAGTTGAAGCTCCAAATTTGTGCAAAAGGAATTGAGATATCGCGATCCGCAATATCCCGATGAGCCCAGAACCGTCCATTGTTTGGGACGCGTGTCATTAGATTTCGAGGAGTCGGGGTTCGGGGAATCGGGGTTTTCGAGGACGAGTATTCTTGCAGCTCGGAGTTGCGAAACTTGATATCCCGACGGAAGGGTTCATGTGGGGCCACAACAGGGTTGGTGGAAGACAGGTGGCATATCATATCGAGGATCGGGAAAAGGTAAGTCCCGAATCCATCAACATCAGGATTCGTGATCCTGCGAATTCCGAAATCCCGATAGAAGTGACCAGGAGTGAAGAGACAGCTCACGCATCCATCGGAGTTTCATTGCATCGGGTATCGGGAGTCGGAAAATAATAGTGCTTGACACCGCGAGTAGCGATACCCCGATAAGGAAAATCCCGACGAAGAAGAAGTCCCAAGAGGAGAAGATAAAGTCAGCGTTGACTGGCCATCGGGTCTCGGGGATTCGAGAGTCCACTGATTGATAGTGAACTTGTGAAACCGCTAGTTCCGATCCTTTGACAAGTAAATAAAGGAGGATCGTGCCAAAGAGAATATGTGGGGTGCAGATTTCTCGATAGGGGAATAGAATAACCTTAGAGTTCTTCGGGCTTAGAAGAAGAAGATCCTGTGAGAGCGGACTTTCCCGAGGGTGCGCCTGTGCCAAGTTTGGTATCAGAGTAGGAATATCTCTTTGCTTTCTGTAGCAGAGAAGAAGTAAATTTGCTATGCCGTCGAGGAGAGAAAGATAGTCACCTGATCCAGAAGATAGGGAGGTGAGAAGAAGAGGCAGGGAAGTAGCAAATCCAGAAATGGAGAGGCAGATGCGTGATCTCTGAGCAAGACTCGAGGACATGGAGACAATGCAAAGACGCACAGTTAGTGCAGGGGATCTGAGTGATTCCGACAGTGAAATAGAGGTTGAACGCGAGGAGGATGTTGTAGCCGAGGATGCAGCGAATGAACTCCTAATTAAAGCTATCGCCAGAATGGGTGCAAAGGCGAAAATGGACATTCCAGTTTACGAGGGAAATCTGGATGCGGAAGAGCTTCTAGATTGGATTAGATCTCTCGACACATACTTCGATTATGAAGATGTTGAAGAGGATAAGAAGGTCAAGAATGATGTCACGCGCTTGAAAGGACATGCAACCTTATGGTGGGACAAGTTACAAGATGATAGACGCTGGAAGGGCAAGCAGAAGATCAAGAGTTGGGATCGAATGATTGCAAAGATGAAGGCAAAATTCATCCCAAGAGACTATCAAATTTCTCTGTTCAGGAGGATGCAGAACCTGAGACAAACGCTGATGACAGTGAAAGAATACACTGAGGAATTCTATCAACTGAACATCAGAGCAGGTCATTGTGAGAGTGATGATGAGAAGGTTGCTAGATACCTGAATGGTCTGAGATACGACATTTAGGATGAATTAAGCATGGTTACCATCCGAACGGTAGAGGATGCTTATCAGATGGCTCTGAAGGCTGAAGAAAATCTGAGTTGAAAGAAAGGTCAACGAGGCCGAGGCAGAAGTCAGCCCAGAGGCAAAGCAGCTACCCAGGAAAAATACCAGAAGCCCAAAGAGGAATGGCAGAAACCTCAGGGTAAAGTTGAGAGAGGTGGAACCTCACAGAGAGGGCCATATGTTGAACAGAGAGGGAAACATACAAAGCAGAGGGGAGATTATGCTGACACAAACACTTTTCCTCGTACCAGAGGTAGAGGAAGAGGCCAAGGTGGAGTAATCACATGTTTCACATGTGAAAAGAATGGGCACAAGTCGTACGAGTGTCCAGAGAAAAATAAGGACATTGGAGAAGCTCACATCACAAAAGCACAGAGGCAGGATGTTGAGGTAGAATATGCTGAAGGCGGAAGATTGCTTATGATGCAAAAATTCCTTTTGACACCCGAGAAGGAGGTGGAAAGTTTAGTCCAAAGGACCAGACTCTTTAGAACAGCTTGTAAGACCAAGGACAGGGTGTGCAAGTTCATTGTTGACAGTGGTAGCACGAATAATCTCGTATCCATGGAGATGGTAGAGAAGCTGGATCTAGAGATGACTGATCATCCAAGCCCATACAGAGTTTCGTGGATACAGAAGGGACACCAGGTAACTGTTACTAAACAATGCTTGGTTGAATTCAAAATAGGTGGATATAATGATAAGATCTTATGTGATGTTATTCCTATGGACGTATGTCATCTATTGCTTGGTAGACCATGGCAATATGATAGAAATGTGATTCATGATGGGAGAATGAACACATATACCATGGAGAAGAATGGCATAACCCATATGTTGCTTCCGATAAAAGATAAAGAGGTGAAGCTGGAAGTAAGCAACACAGTACTTCTCATGAGTGGGAAGGAACTTCTTACGGAGGTGAAGAAAAAAGGAGATCCACAATTCTTTGTGGTCAGGAAATCGAGGATTGTTCTGACCAGCACAAGAGTGGATGATTTACCAAATGAAGTTCAGGAATTGCTGGAAGAGTTCACCGACATCATAGTGGACGAATTACCTCATTCGTTTCCACCGGTGAGGAGTGTGAGTCATCATATAGACCTCATACCAGGAGCTAGTTTGCCAAACAAAGCCGCGTACAGGTTGACGCCGCAAGAGAATGAAGAGGTTAAGAAACAGGTTCAGGAGCTGATGGACAAAGGATTGGTCAGGGAAAGCTTGAGTCCATGCGCCATTCCAACAATACTCAGTCCAAAGAAGGATGGAGGTTGGATAATGTGTACCGATTCAAGAGCGATCAACAAGCTAACCATCAGGTACATGTTTCCATTGCTGAGGATGGATGATCTTATGGATTGCCTGAGTGGGGCCAAATATTTTTCAAAGATAGATCTGAAGAGCGGATATCACCAGATTCGCATGAGAGAAGGTGATGAATGGAAGACGGCCTTCAAAACCAACGAAGGTTTGTATGAATGGCTAGTTATGTCGTTTGGCTTGAAAAATGCACCAAGTACCTTTATGAGGTTGATGAACGAAGTTCTGAGGGAATTCATCGGGAAATTTGTCATTGTTTATTTGGATGACATACTGATTTACAGTAAATCAGAGTCTGAACACCTGAAGCATTTGGCCATTGTGATGAAGAGGCTACAACAGGAGAAGTTGTTGATTAATGTTTAGAAGTCCTCATTTATGAAGATAGAGCTCATTTAATTGGGCTTTTTTATTTCGGCTAACGAATTGAATATGGATCCGAATAAGGTAGAAGTGATCAAGAATTGGTCATCACCGAGAAATATTTTTGAGGTGAGAAGTTTTCATGGTTTGGCTAGTCTCTACCGAAAGTTCATCAGGAATTTCAATGGGATTAGTGCAACAATGATGGATACAGTGAAAAAGAGACATAAGTATTTTCACTGGACAACAGAGGCTGAGAAGAGCTTCAATTTGTTGAAGCGGAAGATCACAGAACAACCGGTTTTGGTGTTGCCGGATTTCCTGAAAACATTTCAGGTGAAATGTGATGCAAGCGGGTTTGTCATAGGAGTGGTCTTAAGTCAGGAAGACAGACCAATTGCATATTTCAGTGAGAAGCTTGATGAGGCAAAGGTAAAATACTCCACGTATGATAAAGAATTTTATGCTATCATATAGGCACTGAAGAAGTGGAGGCATTACTTGATCCCAAAATAATTTGTTTTGTATAGTGACAATCATTCTTTACAGTTTGTGACTCAACAAGAGAAGTTGAATAAGAAACATGCAAAATGGGTAGAGTATATGCATAATTTCGCATTTTTGATTAAACATATTTCAGGTACTACTAACAAAGTGGTTGATGCTTTGAGCAGGAAGTGTTTATTGTTGCAGGAGTTCCGAGTCAAAACATTGGGTTTTGAAAATCTCAGGGACATGTACGCAGGAGATGCAGATTTTGCAGAAGCGTATGAAGTAGCTGAGAATCCAGTTCTCAAAGATAGGAGTCCTTGGATAGACTATATGATCCAGGAAGGGTTGCTGTTCAGAGGCAATCAACTGTGTGTTTCGAATTGCTCCATGAGGGAGAATCTGTTAAAGGAGAAACACAGTGGTGGATTAGCAGGACATTTTGGCCATGACAAAACATTTTCGAAGCTGAGCGAATCATACTTTTGGCCGGGAATGCGAGAAGATGTCAAGAGGTTCGTTGACAGATGTTGAGTTTGTCATCATTCGAAGGGAAGGAAACAAAATGTAGGTTTTTATCAGCCATTTCCCATACCAGAGAGGCCATGGGAGGCGATAAGCATGGACTTTGTGTTGGGGTTTCCAAAGACACAAAGAGGTGTTGATTCAATCTTTGTGGTAGTGGATAGGTTTTCAAAGATGGCACACTTCATCCCATGCTAGAAAACTAGCGATGGGACTCACATCGCAAATTTGTTCTTCAAAGAGGTCATTTGACTTCATGGATTGCCGAAAAGCATAGTTTCAGATAGGGACACTAAATTCATAGGGCATTTTTGGAGGACCGTATGGAAGAAGCTAGGAACTAATTTGATGTTTAGTTCTGCTTATCATCCTCAGATGGATGGACAGACAGAAGTGGTAAACAAAAGTCTAGGAGACTTGCTGAGAAGCCATGTGATAGAACACCATAGCAGTTGGGACCACATATTGCCACAGGCCGAGTTTGCATATAATGAATCCGTGAATCGGAGCACAGGGAAGAGTCCATTCCAGGTTGTTTTTGGTATGTAGCCAAGAGGAGTTTCTGAATTGCGAGATTCAAAACAGACTGTTACTAGCAGTGCTAGTGCAGAGGAATTTGCTGAGGCAATGAAAGAACTTCACAGTCAGGTGAAGGAGTGACTGCTGAAATCAAGCCAGGAATATAAGCGCAGAGAAGATCAACATCGGAGACAACTTCAGTTTGAAGTTAGGGATCTAGTTCTAGCACATTTGAGAAAGGAAAGGTTCCCGAGGGGAACATACAACAAACTGAAAATGAATAAAATCGAACCATGCAAGGTCTTGAGAAAATTCGGGGAAAATGCTTATGAGATTGAGTTGCCGGATGGCATCGGGATATCTCTGATATTTAATATCGCCGATATATACCCATACAGAGCAGGAGAAGCAGAGGTTATAGATGGGCAGCCAGGGATCCAGTGGATAAAATAATTGCCAGTTGTAGAGAATCCACAGATGGAGTGCATACTGGACAAGAGAGTGGGTAAGAAGACCCGAAGAAAGGAATACTATGAGTATCTGGTCAAATAGAAGGGCCACCCAGTGGAAGATGCCAGCTGGGAGACTGAAGCAGTGATACAAAAGCATGGACAGACCGTGCGGGAGCTCGTGGACAAGAGCCCATGAAAGTTTTCATGCCGAGGAGTATGATGCAGGAGCATCGCCAGCACATCAAGCGAGCCAGCGCGGAAGTGAAGGACAGCTGGATAAGCCAGCACAAATTTTAAAAATGCTTTGGGACTGTTGCGAAAATATTAAATGAGTCATTTAAGAAGAGGCGCCTTTGTATATTTTAAATGGACCTTGAGAGGATAACTCTCGTCCTTAGGTAGATAGTCGACATTTAAAATAGTTAATGCTGGTAGATAGGAATTTAATTTTAGATTTGATAGCTTTAGAGTCCAGAAGGGAAACCGGATATAGACACCCTCATTGTATCATTGTAACATTTTTAGCTTGAGCATAGAGAGAGAAGAAGCAGAAAAGAAGGCAGAGAATTGTATGAAGAACATCCATGTACAGACATTTGAATTAATAGAAGAAATTTGATTCAAATTCATGATTTTGTGCCTGATTCTCTGTGTATTGATGTTTTGCTCATAAATGTTTGCTTCCTGTTATACATTTGCTTTTATATGCTGTGTATGTGATTTCATGGTGGAATTGAAGTCTGAAAGGAAGACTGAATGAGTTTCAATTGTTTCTCTAATTGAGCCAGAGGATTCCTGCAAGGAGTGCAGTCGAATTGTCCGCAAGGAGTGCGTTGACAGAAGGGTCCAATTAGAGGTAGCTTTTGTTCTCATTCCCTCGAAAGTGCAGTTGGGCACAGGAGCCGTGCAAGAGGTGCACAGGCTGGTTAAAGGTCTTAGGGTTGTGAACTTGAGTAAGGAAATGAAAGATTGCTGCTGCAGGTGTGTGCAGAGTCGAAAGAAACTTCAATACTTAGTTGAGGTTGAAAGGTTTCCGCAAGGAGTGCGTGCAAAGAATTCTCTTTTTCTAAGAGACTTTAAGTCATGGAAAAGATCAGGAGGAGTAGGCCTTCGAATTCACTGAAGGATAAGCGCAGGGAAGCTGCTATTGAAAGCTTGCAAGAAACGTCGTCAGCTTACGAGCAGGCAGACAAGTTTCGTGGAGGGGAACGCAATCGTTGTCGCGGAATCGTCAAGGGAAGGACGGACGGTCAAATTCCTCTGAGGAGATTCGCGAAGTTTCGAGGGTCGTTGGATCTTGCGGAGGTGCAAGGAGTTTACGGCGTGAACGCCCGAAGGTTAAAGCTTAGGAGGGCCAGAGTCGTTGATCTGAGCCACAAGGGCCGTCAGATCTACACGTGACATCGCGTATCGTGGATTCGCGAGTCGAAGCTCCAAATTTGTGCAACAGGAATTGCGATATCATGATCCGTGATATCCCGACGAGCCCAGAACCGTCCATCATTTGGGACACATGTCAGTAGATTCCGAGGAGTCAGGGTTCGGGGAATCGGGGTTTTCGAGGATGAGTATTCTTGCAGCTCAGAGTCGCGAAACGCGATATCCCGATGGAAGGGTTCGTGTGGGGCCACATCAGGGTTGGTGGAAGACAGGTGGCGTATCATATCGGGGATTGGGAAAAGGTAAGTCCCGAATCCATCGACATCAGGATTCGCGATCTCGCAAATTCTGAAATTCTGATAGAAGTGACCAGTAGTGAAGAGACAGTTCACGCATCCATCGGAGTTTTGTTGCATCGGGTATCGGGAGTCGAAAAATCATAGTGCTTGACACCACGAGTAGCGATACCTCGATAAGGAAAATCCCAATGAAGCAGAAGTCCCGACAGGAGAAGATAAAGTCAGCATTGACTGGCCATTGGGTCTAGGGGATTCGAGAGTCCAGTGATCGATAGTGAACTTGCGAAGCCACTAGTTCTGATCCTCTGATAATTAAAGAACGGAGGATCGTGCCAAAGAGAATCTGTGGGGTGCAGATTTCCCGATAGGGAAATAGAAGAACCTTAGAGTTCTTCGGGCCGAGAAGAAGAAGATCCTGTGAGAGCGGACGTGCCCGAGGGTGCGGCTGCGCCAACATTGTGCGTCTTGAAGGGCACGTCGTGGAAGAAAAATGGAAAGAGGCGAGTGGAACCCTTGGAGCATGTAGTGTGTCTTGAAGGGCACGTCGCGCAAGAGAAACATAAAGAGGCAAGTAGCACCCTTGGAGCACTTAGTGCACCTTGAAGGGCACGTCGCGTTGTTAGTTAATAATTGGATAAACCTAGATAGATTTAGGAGGAATAATGTGTTAAGGAATATTTAAAACTTTTCCCCTAATAAAAATGTCACCCAGCCTAGGAAAATAAAGTCTAGGTCTAAATTATACTTGTGATAATTTTTTTATCAATTTATTTAAAAATATATATATAACATATATAAACATAAAAATAGAATAGATAATAATGATAATCTTCTTTAATCTTGTGACAATAAGGGGTAAGCAATTAAATTGATTTATAAAAACCTTTTGGGATAAATGTTTTTTTTTTTAAAGGGGGAAATAATTGTTTCACTATTTTATGCTAATTAAAATTTATTCATTAAAAAAAACGAAAAATGGAAAAAGGGGTTAGTCCTGCACATGCCTTTTTGAGTTTAAATAAAAAGAGAAAGAGGGTAATCTAAAATAGTTACTAAACTAGGAAAAAGCGGGAAACATAAAAAGAAAGGGAGAAACATATGGAAAAATTAGATAGTCTAACTTAGTAAGGTATCTAGCATTTAAGAACTTTATAATTTAAATTCAACTAGTAAATTTAATAAGGGGGAAAGTCATTAAAACTTGTAAGGGGATATGGGGACACCCAGGAGAAATTCTAGGAGTGCCTTTAGGTGAGTGAGGGAAATAAGTGTATTTTTTTAATTAATGAAATTAATTTATGGAGGAATGAAGGGGATGGGTGACACATGTATGGGGAGGATTTTTATGAATTAATTTATTTAACATTAAATTAAATGGGATTTTGGGAAAGTAAAGGACTTCGAAACTCTATATAATGGAGTGAGGAGGAGGATGACGGATCTCTACTATTTGCGTAGTGTTATGCTGCAAAAATTTATACTTGACTAACTTAGCTTGTGGGAGTTGGGATACCGATCTCTGTGAGGAGTGTTAGCTTGGCCTTGCGAGGTGAGATGGGAGCTAGTTGATTCTCTGGTTAGTGTGCGTGGCCCCTTTGTGGCTCAGGGGGCTAAGGGGGAAGAAGAGTACCCCTAGCGTTAGCTGGGAGGTACCGGTGAAGTCTCGTTGGTCGGTAAGAGGGAGTTGCACGAAGCACGCAGGACATCAACTCAGATTGGGTGATTGGGCAATGATACACTTCCTTTATTTCTGCGTGGTAGATTGTTAGTATGATTTAGGCTTTCAGTTCTGTATGCTTAATCAAGTAAACAATATGATAGTCTTACCGTTCTAGTTGATGACTGAAATTTCCCCATAGCCTTAGCCTGATTTTGAATGATTTCCGATGGCCTTCGATCCCTGCATGTCTTGACCGTCTTAAGGTTTATTGATTGCGATGATTGCGGTTTATTTTTTCCTTCGTCCCTAGCTCATCAGTCTGTGCTTGAGTAGTTAGTCGGGAGTTTGATCTACGGTTGTCGCTTCATCATTAATAGACCTATGGATCTCAATGCCCTACTTTTTTGTGCGTGGATGATGAGCGAAGGATGTTACTGTCAGCTATCTACCTCTGTTGTTTGTCCTTGGCTGATTGTTTGTCTTGTGCCTTGATGCGTTTAATTAACCCTGCAAAATTTGATTGATGGTGAAGTTTTATTTTAACTCGACGTTTTTATATTTCATTTGTTATCTCGTTTTATACCTCATTTTTATGTTTTGCTGGACATTTCCTGCATTTTTATATTTCATTTTGTTTTCCTAGCGATTGCTATTTCTTCGGCTACATTTCGTTTGTTTGGGGGTGAAATTTTTCCCAACGCATTATTAATTCGGGTCAGATGGTTTAGATTGCCGATGTATATTGGGTTAGGAAGAATTATACTTCTGGGCGTTTTTATAAGGATATGAACTCAAGATTAAATTATTGAATGTCATAATCTCAGTGAAATTATTCGAATGTTCAATTTAGTGAAATTTTTGGAAAGCTATAAACTCAGCGACTAACCTCAACCTTCGTGACCACATTTCCTCTATGATTTGTATCGTGTAATGGTTGTAATAACATTTCCTTTGTGATTTGTATTGTGTAATGGTTGTAATAACATTTCCTCTACAATTGAAATTGTGTAATGGTTGTAATAACTTTTCCCTTGCGATCTAGGATTGTATAGTTTTTTTTCGCTTAACGACTTGATAATGATTAGTCACAGGTCGCCTTGAATTTATGTAACAAACTGTGGTAGGTCAGCAATTCAATTTTTCTTTTACCATGGTAAATTAGTGACAACGTTTTAGTTACCAGGATGTGTAATGGAGTAAATCCTGCAGTCTTTATTTAGTTCTAAGGTGAACAATAATTAATGTGAAGTAAGAATAACCTATGGCTGTGCCTGGCTGCGAGCCCATTATTGAGACCACGATACCTACCTGGAGGGTGAATGTGATTCATCGTTTATAATTCTGAGTGCTAGCACTTCACCTAGTGCAGTCGGACTGAGTGTTTCACCTTTGAGTAAGTTTTTTCTGACAGTAAGGTTGTGCCTGGTGAGCACAACAAGAATTATCTCCTTGATGCATGCTTCTTGACACTCCTAAACCCCTGTGAAATTTCTTTTCTAGATTTCTTGCGATCTGCCTTGATATCTGGCGATTTTTGCCAAATTGTTATGCTTGCGCCTTGCCATTGGATACCTGGCGGTTTTGCTAGAGGTTAAGACCATGATTTTACTTGTTGCCTGACAATGGTGCCCTCTTTATGAATGTGTTCCTTTAATGAAGACCTATGTTGAATGCCTTGCCTCCTTTGTGTTACATATTTTGACTATGAAATTATATCTTGACTGTTATGACTTTACCTCCGTCTGCGTTATAACATCTTTGCAGCCAATTTTTATTGATGACATCCCCGACCCTTAGTTTTCATTTAAAAAAAAAAACAGATTTGTCCAAATAAGAGGTATTTATCTTTTACAGCTTTAGTATTGACTAAATTTTAGACTTGCTTAATTGATTGCCTTTAGTGCTAAACTAGACTGGTACATTGATAACCATTTATAAATTGGATTGGCTCCATTGATTTGCAATTCATGTTAAATTGATGGTACATTAAAGACTAATTGTAATTTATTATCCTTAGAAAATGTGATAATTGCAGCTTGTACCTTGATATTAATAAAGTTGGTTATGACATTAACAATTGATTTAGATGGTAATTGTAGTTCATGGTTAGTATGGATGAATTCAGATCTGTCAATTAGATGGTAATTATGGACAATGGTAATTGGACATGCTAAATTGGTGGTATTTAATGTCAATTGATTGTAAATTAATGACTAATTTATACTCTAGACAAGCTAGTTAGATTTTAATTAATGTTAATTAGATTTAGACTTGATGAACAAATGGGGTGTTGGCGAAGTCACGTAATAGTTGTGCCTTTTCCTTGAGTAACGTCATCAGGAGTCTTGTCGATCGGTTGTGTGGGGTATAGGTGTAGCCTTCTTGTCATTATTCATCCCTAGCGTGCCGGAGTTATACAGAGTCCTTGGTTCACATAGGATGTGTCGCGCCAAGGTTATAGTTGTGTTTATTCCCTGGGGACGACATGGTTCCCGATGAGGGGATCACTGTGCACCCTAAGGTCTAGATGCAAAGGATAACTTGACCAAGGTCTGTGCTTTCTGTGTGGTTGTTGTTGGTCGATGTGAGCTGATGTTATCACTTAGGGTGTTACGCCTTCATACATTTGGTATGAGCACCTTGCTATTCTATTCTTGACTGTCAAGGTCATTGTGTCGAGAGTGGGGATGTTGTCTCTTAGCTTGTAGGCGTGTCTTGTTTGCGTCGGGTGGGTAGTGGTTCCTCCTTTTTGTCCTATGCTTGTCTTGCCCAGTTGCCCCTGTGTTAGTGAATGGATTCATAGTTGCTTGTTTTCCTGAACTGTGTGTTTGTGTTCGTAATCAGTGGTGTGGTTAACTGTCGTTTCCGTCGCCTTCCTTCCTAAAAACAAAAAAACAATTTCACTGTTGTTTCTCTTGTAATCGTAACAAAGAGGGGTCCCCACTATCTCTCCCCCCTTCCTCTCACTCTCTCTCTACCCCATATATTTTTCATCCTCTCCCTCCCTCTCACACACTAAAACACTCATTTTCTAACCATTCACTCTTTATTTCTCTTCCCCCTCTCTCACACTCACAGTTTTTCTCTTTACCCTCCTCCCTCTATCTCTCCCCCTCCCTCCCACTATATCTTCTCTCTTTATCTCCTACATCTACCACCTCTTTCTCTCTCTCCTTCTTGTTAGTCTCAGTCTCACACCCCCCCTTTTCTCTCTCTCTCTCAAAGTATCATCCTCTCTCTCTTCCTCTCCCCC
>ML788239.1:176424-218369 GCA_009831015.1 Picea engelmannii
GAATTTTTTGGTGCCAAGCACACTCTATCACCTCAGCTCTTTCAAGGCCGAAAAACAATCCATGACATCTTGGAATTGTTGTTTGTATCTTCTTGTGTTTTCTTGTAATTGGAAGACAAATTTGTCCATGTGTAATTGGAATTGTTGTTTGTATCTTCTTGGAAATGGAAGAAAAATGTGTCCAAGTCTAATTGGAATTGTTGTTTGTATCTTCTTGTGTCTAATTGGAGTTGGAAGACAAGTTTTTCCAAGTGCAATTGGAGTTGTTTGTATCTTCTTTTAATTGGAAGACAAATTTGTCCAAGTGCAATTGGAATTGGAATTGAAATTGGAATTGGAATTATTAGATATGTCTTCTTTTATAATACAAAAAACAATTTCTCCACTTGGTTGTGCCTTATTACATAACAAAAAGAAAAATTTGTGGGGGGGGGGTTGGAAGCCAAATTTTATCTTTAAACATGGGGAACCAACGTATTTGTGAAAAAAATTCCTCAAGAAAAAATAAACCGATCGAAAAGGTAGAATAAGAAAGAGAAAAATCAAAGTTATGTATGTCAAATCGTAGGATTTTAGAAGAGGGAAATCCAATTTCTAGCGAAATATATGCCGCTATTGTTTCTCATCCATCACTAGAAAAAAGCGCAAGAGTTTATTAGAGAGAAATCCATTCAATATCTCATCAAGACAACTTATTTTGGATGACCAGAAGATGGAGGATTTGCTTTGAGATTATTATATTATGGCAGTGCAATACCTTTCCAACGTTATATATTATTCGTGTTTTTGACTCATAGTTGATGAGAATGAGCCTTCACAAATTTATGACTAGTTCTCCACAAGTCCATTGTTCAAAACCTTGGTTTACCTCGGGAACCAATTTCATACATTTTTCCAAGGCCTTAAAGGAGAGAACAACTTGTTGTTCACTTTTATTAGTTTTTTGTCCAATAAAATTAGCAAGCTTATTTTTGTCCCCTTGTTTATAATTTTCACCCTCGGGCCATTTTGGCCATCTTGGGAGATGAGAGAGGATGATACCCAAGGTGGGTGGCCCTAAATACCCAAGGTGGGTGGTCCTAAATATCCAAGGTGGGTGGTCCTAAGAAATAATTTCCATAATTCTTTCACCTCTCCTTTTTCCTTTCTTTCACCACCTCAGACACATGACCATCTGAGGTGGGGGTAGTCTATGCCTTGTGTCGAGCTATCAAAGAGGATATAACCGAATTCACAACCGGATAGGTTGGATCTATCATAACTTATATTTTTTTCTTATAACAATGGTGGGTCACAAGCACTCTATTACGTAAAACATCTATGGCATGGAGGCTTGATGCACTATTTCCAATCCTACGATCCTAGAAATGGTCAACATGATGATATTCAAACTCAAAATATCTATGTTTCAGATTGGGACTTGGCTCCCAACACATTCAGTCCCTGTAGTGAAACAAATGGAAATGTATTCATCAATGGTCATGCCCCCTCTACCTCGTGTATGGAGGTTTACAATGTTACCTCACCTCTAGATTCTTGTAATACAGTAAACATCCTCAAACTCTATTTTCATAGGTTTACCATCGATCATAAATGCATCTACATATGGCTCCTAGTAGTTAATGAGAAGCTACAATAATATTTTTTTGTCTAACATATTATTCATCTTGAAGAATTTTATAAGAGAACATTATCAGAGCCATTCCAGGGAATCTGGGTCTTCAAGAAATTGGTTTTTTATGTCCTCGTGCTCTCTCTCCATCCATTCTATCACCATCCTAATTTTGTTTGCAGAAGGAAAAGGGTTAGCATTTCATTTTTTCTTTTTACACGAACTTGTACATGGTTCCCCTTTATGACAATTGCATACATATGCACTTTTATTTAAAGGAAGGTGTGTATATGGCCTCTTGTATGCACCCCACACCAAAGAGAGGTGCATATAAGTCTGTGCCCCTTTGAAAATTAAAAGTCCTACTTAAAAATTGACAAAACTAGAAAGATGATTGGATGAAATTTAAGAGGAAGAATATCTCTCCCACCTGGTCTAGATAATGTTGGATTTCATCCTTTGTAGCTCCCGTAATCACCAACTCAAGTTTGGGGGGTTTCACACCAATTTCACTCTTTTTGGTAAAAACACAAATGGTATAGTAAATTCAGAAATTTTGACTATTTAAATGTAGTTTTCACCCACTCTTATATAATATTTTACCATTTTTATGTTTTTGGACACCTAATGAACTAATATTCAAGTGTAGATAACTTTTTTGGTGCAGTTTATTCAAGAAATATGATAAATCATGGTGTTTCTCATGATTTCAGGCCACCTATTAGAGTCTTTAAAGGTAATGTTTTTCACCGCTATCATATAAGGCAGGCCATTTCCACCTTGCATTTTGCACGTTCAGTGACTATTATACATCATCCTTAGGTTCGATCCCAATTATTGGAAACATGAGCCTTTTCCCATTGATTTTAAGTGTCGTTTTTTTTGTAGTAGAGCCTATTGCTCATGGGAATCCTATATAGAACCTTGTTTTTCCTTTTTGGTGCCCATTTAAAAGTATTTTCATAGGCTCGAGGGTCCTATTTATTCCCTCCATGACATTGTGTTGAAACCTCATATTCTTCTCAATATTTTTTATGGCTATTACCCATAGGGATCCCTTATGTTTTGTGTTGAGTTGTAACTACATTTCATATTTTCCACTTTCTCTTTTGAGCCCAATGTCGGCTTCAACTTCTTGTTTCTTAACCATTTTATTATGCATTCTCATAAATTTCTAGCCTTCCAATCTTTTCCTTTTCAACTTGACACCTATATCCTAAGAGGAAACATTCTGCCAAGTGTCCATATCCTGCATGTGTTTCCTTTCATTGAGAACATGTATGTTCCTTGCACTTGGAACTAGTTTTCTTTCCCACGACACTCATTTCCTCTACTGTATTTTAGCATTTTTTTATTCTTTTTCAATATTTATAATATGAAAAAGAAAAAAATAAATTAATAACAAAAAAAAGAGCGTGGGAAAGAGTCTTCTTTTTAGTTTTTTGTAGCAATTGAGTTTCCTTTGAAAAAAGCACATAGTTTTGAGTCCATGTCTCAATAGTTTGGGTTTAGTATGGGTTTAGGAAACTGAACTAGTTACATAGAGTTTGTACTCCTCTAGCTAGATATTCTTTCAGTCACTATGGAGATTATGTTGATGCCTCCTATCTCACATACTTATTTCAATGTTCATATTTCAGTACATGTTGCCTAAGTCACTTTATTATGTCATGCTTTTGTTCAAAGGAATTTTTATCCTATGTTAGCCATTCCTCAAAATTATTGACTTTTCAAGTCGGAATTTTTGTTTGTCAAGTACTTCTCATAATCACAAGTATATTTGTCCTATACTCATGTTGGTATGGAAGGTCCCCATTGAATTCCTGCTAGTAGGTTAGCTCTTATCAACTTTGTTGGATAGTGGGTTGTCATTGATGTCAACATATGTGATGGGTGTATTTGAAGAAGTCTCCAAAGTGGTCCCCTTGTGGAATATCTCTAAGAATGGACCTCATGGGAAGATGATTTTAATAAGTCTACAAGAATCCCTAGAGGTGTGGTAATGGATCCCAAAGTTGTTTGAGGAATAAGGACATGAAGGAAAATGTAAATGCAGGTAACACAGTCATAAATGGATATTCCTTGTCATTATGTTTTTTGTTATAGGTGGTATTCCACGTGGTTCCTCATGGTTGAGAAGCTATGAATTCATGAAAGTTGGAAGCCCTAAATATGGGTTACGAAGCCCCTAGTTGGTTGCAAGACAATTAATGAAAGGGTTAAGTGGTTGTAACAAGAAACCCCTAAAGTAAGGAAAGAAGTTATTGCGATATAGTTGGATTAGGTTGATGGATAGTTGGTACGGATTGTTGGTTATCATTGATGTCAACCATTAGAGAGTGATATTGTAGATTGATTTCAACCCTTAGTGATTGATGTCAACCCTTGGAGAAAGTCCGGTAGCACAAAGGTTTGGGTAATGGACCCAAGTTTGTTTGATGTATAATGGTATGAGTTTTAATATATTTCAAGGTAAGACTAATATATATGGGTAGTACATTTCATTACATTTCTGGTGGTATGTGGAACGTCACATAAATCCTCACGGTTAGAGAGTTATGGCCATGTGAAGTTGGAGAGCCTAGGTTTGGGTAATGGAAACAAGTTTATTTGATGGATAACAGTATGAGTTTTGATATATTTGTAGGTAATAATATTCTATATGGATAGTACATTTCATGCCATTTACAGTGGTATGTGTAACATCACATAACTCCTCATGGTTAGAGAGTTATGGCCATGTGAAGTTGGAAAACCCACATGAGTCATCTAGAAGCCCCAAAAGGTCAAAGTAGTCAAAGTGGTTTAAGAGATTTTTAGAAGGTAAATAATAAGGTGAAGTGATGAGTGTACTATAATTCAAAGTGAATAAAAAATAAATTATTTAAATAATAAAGTTTATGGAGAAATTACTAAGTTGACAAGTGGTTAGAAGTGGGTTAGCCCGAAAATAAGGAAAGTGGTTTAACATGGTTAGAACGTAACCCCTTGAGGTAAAGTGAAGTGATGAGTGTATATAAGTCAAAGTGGATACAAAATAAATTATTTAAATAATAGATTTAATGGATAAATTACTAATTGGACAAGTGGTTAGAAGTTGGTTAACCCTAAAATAAGGAAAGTGGGTTAAGATGGTTAAAAGGTAACCCCTTGAGGAAGCTACATGAAAGTATAAATAAGAGGCACAGATCTCTCATTTAATATCACACTTGAGAATATTAAATATATACATGTGATTGAGGTAACCAAAGGATATATAAGCCAAATTTCAGAGAGAAGGTGAAGTAAAGAAGGCCGAAATTCAAGGGAGGATAAATTCTTTTGATGATGCTTTCTAAGGTATGTTATTTATAGGTCATCTCACTATTTTCACAATAATTTTTTTTCTACAGTGATTCTGACCATGAAATTGATATTCCATTGAGAAAACACATCCAAGTAGCCGTGGTACAAATTTTAGCTTATGGGTTATTGTATTTTTGGAGGTACACTCCGTGGAAAATAGGGTTTGTGGCTAGTCTTGAAACTAGTCTAAAACAAGTGTTTTGGGTAAAAAATCCATAACTTCTTCATAACAGATCCAAATTAGGTAATAAAAAATGTGTTGGTTATAGTACAATCTGTAGTATTATGTATAAATTGTTTATATCCATACAACAAATATTCCGTGTGGGGCACGCTCTACAAGTTTTCTCTCTAGAATAAGCCAAAATTCAACAAGGTATGTCATTTTTGCTATAACTCCTTTTATGAGAGGTTCCAAGTAGTGACACATGGAAGAATTGCATTAAACACACCGAAGAACATTGTGTACTATTTTTAGATATTTATTTATTACATGTACATAGTTATGATTATTTCAAGTTAGGGTTGTTGACTAATCCAAAACTAGTCATGTGAGACTACAGAAAAGTTTGATGAAAATGCTAGTCTCTTGTTGTTAAAGTTAAGGAAGGTTTACAGGTATGTGATCATATACACAAGGTCTATTACAGAGTTACAAATCAGATTTGGATGATGAAATTGATGAGGGATTTTGGTTGAGGTACATGTTGGGTACATGGTTGAGACAAGTAGTTGATGAGTTGGCACATACATGATGTGTATAGTTGATGATGTTGGTACATATTGATGAGTAGTTGATACATGATTGGTACATACTTGGTACATGGTTGGAGGCACTTGTTAGTAGTATTGTTGACACATGGTTTATGGATGATGTAACATATTTGTCTTGGTATATTATTAGAAGCACATATTGATCTTGGTGATGATTATGAGTTGTTGTGTTATTCTTGGTTGATGCACATCTTTGAGAGTTGTCTTGGTGATTGATCCTGGTGAGTAGATCTAATTTGGTTGATAATATTGATGATACAAGTTGTTGTGACAGGTTATTTGTACAAGTTGGTGCATGGTTTATGCACTTTGTTTATGGTACAAGTTGATTACAGGTTGTTTGGTACAGGTTGGTGCATGGTTGATGCACTTGTTTATGGTATAGGTTGATTACAGGTTGAGGTGCAGGTTGATGAATGGTTCAGGTTGTTTGGTGAAAGTTTATTGGTATAGGTTTACAACAGTATATCTCACAGTGATAGTGTGATAGTGGTTTCATCATTCTACTTATACATCAGGGCGGTTGGATGGGGTAAGGACATGTGGTTGTAGCCACCTTCTAGTTGTAGCTAGAAAAAATAGGGGGTTGTAGCCAGAGAATTGGGGATTTGGAGCTTCCCTCAGGTTGTTTCCTGAGAAACTAGGGGCTTGGAGCCTCCTTCTAGTTGTAGCTGGAAAACAAAGGAAGTTGGTGCTTCCAATGAATGTAATTCTTGAAGACATATAAGAAAAAACATTCTGTGGTTTTCTCCCACTTTGGGTTTCCACGTAAAAACACTGGTGTACTGTGTATGTGTATGATTGTTCATTTTTTTTGGATTACTGATTCACCCCCCCNCCTTCCTATCAGTAATCCAACAATTGGTATTAGAGTCGGTTCCTTAGGGAAACCGTTTAACCACTGGAAGGAGATCATGGATTATTATGAGGATGGAGTACCAATGTTTAATGGTCAGAATGGTTTTAAGTATGAGATGTGGAGCATAAGGACGAAAGTATTTTTACAGGCATAGGGACATTATATTTGACTATCAGTTGTTACAGGATATGATAGTTCAAAAATGGAAAAGACTGCATCCATGAAGGAATTGAAGAAGAAAAACAAAATAGCAATGGATTTCATCTGGGAAGGATTACCCAATCCAGTAAGAGAAAAGGTTGGTAAATGCTCATCAACAAAAGAACTTTGGGATAAGTTACATGACATATATTCTTCACCCATCACAAATTCAAAAAATGTCAAAGAAGATGCATATACAAATCAAGAAGAATTATGTTCACCATGTAAAACATATTCAAAAGATGAAGAGTACATAATCACCAGACCTATGTTGTATTTCTTTAATTGTGAAAAATGTGGACATATTGAAATAGAATGCCATGAAGGAAATGAGAAAGAAAAACAACATGAAAAAGAAGACAATTATGAAGCAGAATTGATTAGTGTTTTAGATGAACCAAGAGAAGAAAACAAGTCACTCAAGAAAGTATTGATGAAACAAAAGGAAGGTGTTCACATTTTTGAAGAAGCCCAAAATGTCATCGAGAAATTAAGAACTCACCTAGAATAAGCCAGAAAGATCAATAAAAATCTTGAACATCAAAAGAAGTGTTTGGAAGCCAACATAGCAGCACAAAAGGAAGATGCAAAAATGCGAGAGAATATATTGACAGATCATCTTAAGGAAAGAACTAATGATCTAAACCAACTTGAGTCAGAGTTTGGTCAAGAAGAGAAAGTACTTGAAGAAGAAATAATCACATTAAAAATACAACTTGAAGAAGCAAAGATAACAGAAGAGGTCATGAAGTCTCAGATAATTAAGAAATAAGAAGAGGTTTAGAATATTGAAGAAGATTTTTTCACACTAAGAGTCAAAATCGTCAAGCTCAACAACAACGTTGAAGAGACAGAAACATCCACATCAGTTGTAGAGAATGAAGAGAAGCACTCTACGTTGCTAGAAAAGAAGAATGAAGAAAATAGAAAGAGTTATGCAAAAGTAATCAAAGGAAGGAATCGTGGTCAACCAGAATCTAAGAAAACTAATAAAGATACATCTTCAAGAAGACCATCCATGTTCAAGCCACAAAGAAGCTTCAATCATGATCATGATCAGTCAAGGAAGAAATTCAAAAGGACTACACCACAAATAAGAGCATTCACTCCCAGGTATGAAAATTTATTTTATGGTCATTGTTTTTATTGTACTAACTTTGGACATAAGGTTGCATATTGCAGTGATTATAAAATAAATGTTCAAGCAAGAAATGCCTATGTGACCCCACATAACATTGATTGTTACAAATGTCATAACTATGGACACATAGATCGTGATTGTAGAAACTTCCATGAAAGAGAACACTGATATCATATATAAGAAAGTATCGATAATAAAAAAGGAAGAACATATGAACAAATAGCAGTTCCTAGAGATCACAAGATTGGAAATAAAACGAGATGAAGAAAAATCTACAGAGAAAAAGAAGGATGTCAAATATAGAAAGGTTTGGAAAATAAATGAAAGAAAAGAAGGACAAGTAAATAAGGAACATGTTCAAGAGATTGTACTTTTAGGTATTCTAGTGAAATATGAATCCATAAAAAAAAATAAAGGAGTCATAGCTCAGAGAGATGATGAATCTACCAATGAATATGATGATGACTACACATCAGATTAGGAATTGTTTTGAGCCATCCAGCTTAGAGAATCCCAGGTAATATGAATATTAGACAGGGGGATTCTATGTGATAGTTGTGATAGACTAAAGAACCATCCTTCATGCAACTTGCAGAGTTTGAAAAGACAGATCCAGAGCAGTCAGTTAGCAAAAGTACAGTTTGATAGATTAATCAAAACTTCATGATAGTATAGTGATAAATGGGTCAGCATTATGGACAGTTGTGCAAGTAGAGTCTTGGACAGTATGGATAGAGATGGATTTGTAAGAATAATTAGCAGATTTGGACATGTATATGAAAGTGGACAAGAACATGGTACTCTAGACTGGATAAATATCTACAGCAGGCAGGGTTCAGAAAAGGAAGTGCAGACAACAACCTCTACATCAAGGTAACTCAAGATAGTATTTTATTAATTGAAGTTTACATTGATGATATTATTTTTGGAAGTAATGATGACAGGTTAAGCAAGAAATTTGCAAAGGACATGCAGAATAAATTTGAAATATCATTAATTGGAGAACTATCCTTCTTTATGGGTCTTCATATACGTCAAAGAAACCAATGAATTTTTATTTCTCAAACCAAGTATATCAGAGAAATGCTAAAGAGCTTCGGAATGGAATATTGCAAACCAGTTATCACTCCCATGCAAACCAGTTACAAGTTGAGAAAAGATGATTATTCAAAGTCTACAGATAAGAGGAAATACAGGTCAATGATTGATAACCTACTATATGTGACAACATCCAGACCAGATGTAATGCAGGCAGTTGGATAGGTGGCACAATTTCCAGCAGCACCAAAGGAATCACATGTATTAACAGTGAAGAGGATTTTCAAATATATCAAAGGAAAAAAAGAGTTTGAATTATGGTATCCAAAAGGAAATGATCTATCACTTATTTCCTACATAGATGCATATTGGGCAGGTTGCATTGATGACCAACGAAGCACCAGTGGAGAAGCGTCCTACTTGGGTGAGTGTTTAGTATCATGGATAAGGAAGAAAAAATCATCATCATCTTTATCTATAGCCGAGGAAAATTATGTTGCAACAGTATCATATTGTACACATGTTCTATAGATTAAACAAACTATGACAGATATACAGGTTGAGTATGATTATCCCATTCCAATCTATTGTGATAATACAAGCGCCATTAGTATCTCAAATAACCCAGTGATGCACTCCAGGACGAAGCACATTCCAATCAGGTATCACTTTCTACGGGAACAGGTTGTAGAGAAGAACATTAGAGTTGAATATGTGGGCACAAAAGAACAATTTGTAGACATCTTTACAAAATTTCTTCCACGGGAAACCTTTGAGTATCTTCGCTAGAGACTAGGAGTAATTTCTACTCCAAAATGAATGATTTTGAATTCTTATCTTATGTCTTCGATGTACATGAGGAAGCACCATAAATAGGACAATTTAGGTTGGGAGATTAGTTTCAGGAAGATTTTAGTCATGGGGAATATCCCTAAGGACCATTCAGTTAGGGGGAGCATCCCCTGATGGAAATATACCTTTTCCATTGATGACAAAGGGGGAGAGATTTATCAGATGTAGGATAAAAACGCTTGGAGAGAGAGCACAGAGGCATGTAGACAAGGGGAGCAACCCAAGGAGAGTTCAGTTATGGGGGAAAGACCTAAAGGGAGATACCCTTTTCCATTGATGTCAAAGGGGGAGAGATAGAAACATTGATGAGGAGTATAAGCATGAATGCTATCATGACTAAGTGTTTCTGTCAATGTTGGTGTTGCCATCAATTCCAAAGGGGGATATTGTGAGACAATTGGCTTAGGTTGATGGAACATTGGTATGGATTGTTGGTTTTCATTGATGTCAACCATTGGAGAGTGATATTTTAGATTGATGTAAATACTTAGAGATTGATGTCAACCCTTGGAGAAAGTCTGGTAGCGAATTCTTGTAGCACAAAGGTCTAGGTAATGGACCCAAGTTTGTTTGATGTATAATGGTATGAGTTTTAATATATTTAAAGGTAAGACTATTATAGATGGGTAGTACATGTCATTCCATTTCCAGTGGTATGTGTAATGTCACATAACTCCTCACGGTTATAGAGTTATGGCCATGTGAAGTTGGAGAACCCAGGTTTGGGTAATGGACCCAAGTTTATTTGATGGATAATGGTATGAGTTTTGATATATTTGTAGGTAATACTATTCTATATGGATAGTACATGTCATTCCATTTCTAGTGGTATGTGGAATTTCACATAACTCCTCACGGTTAGATATTTATGGCCATGTGAAGTTGGAAGACCCTCACGAGTCATCTAGAATCCCCAAAAGGTCAAAGTAGTCAAAGTGTTTTAAGAGATTTTTAGAAGGTAAATAATAAAGTGAAGTAATGAGTGTGCTATAATTCAATGTGAATATAAAATAAATTATTTAAATAATAAAGTTAATGGAAAAATTACTAAGTTGACAAGTGGTTAGAAGTAGAAGTGGGTTAGCCCTAAAATAAAAAAAAGTGGTTTAAGATGGTTAGAAGGTAACCCCTTGAGATAAAGTGATATGATGAGTGTACTATAAGTCAAAGTGGATACAAAATAAATTATTTAAATAATAAAGTTAATGGATAAATTACTAATTGGACAAGTGGTTAGAAGTTGGTTAACCCTAAAATAAGGAAAGTGGGTTAAGATGGTTAAAATGTAACCCCTTGAGGAAGCTACATGAAAGTATAAATAAGAGGCAAGACTCTCTCATTTAATATCACACTTGATCATATTGAATATCTGTAGGTGACTAAGGTAATCAAATGATATCTAAGACGAATTTAAGAGAGAACATGAAGTAAAGAAGGCCGAAATTCAAGGGAGGATAAATTCTTTTGATGATTCTTTCTAAGGTATGTTATTTACAGGTCATCTCACCATTTTCACAATAAATCTTTTTCTAGAATGATTCAGACTGTTAAATTTATATCCCATTGAGAAAACATATCCAAGTAGTTGTGGTACAAATTTCATCTTGTGGTTCTTTTTATTTTTGTAGTTACACTTTGTTGTTCCTGAGTTTATACTTTAAAGCTCTAAAGTATACTATCAAGGAATCTGAAAAGATAGAGGGAGATGGCAATAGGAAAAGATATGATAAAAAGATGAGGGGTATAGTTGGTTCCTCAACTGTCTCTGTCGAAATTCCCAGTTTTCCTGGATACTGATATCTCTCTCAATTGCCGCCCATGAACGTTCTAACTCGACCCGGTTATTTGTTGTTTGTAAGATAGTGTTAAATAAATTTAGAGTGATGCTGGTTTGGTCTGAAAGGCCGGGATCGATATTAGGATGCCTTGCAACTGGTACTGTCATGAAGGGTAAAAGTAAAGAAGATAAAGTTCTTTTGTTTTCTTTTTAGGCTTGTTATCTCTATTCCACAATGTAACGAGAATGATGTCAACACCGAAATAAATAGGATGACTAAATTGTAGGACTTTTCTTGTATATGAGTTAAATTTTAAAGAAAAGAAACATGTATGATATGAATAAAAACATAAATCTATTAGCAAAGTGAGGCATCAATTTTATAGGAATCTCACATAGTAACAGAAGACTACGAAATGAGAAAAATATTAATGGAGCATATGATGTTGAAATCTAAACATCTACAGGTCTTGTATCTGTTGATAACAGATACAGAGGAACAACTGTAAATGATTTAAATAACAAGAATAATAATTTCCACAGTAGAGGTTTTACTAAATTGTAGCCAAGCATTCATCAATTAAACATATAAAAGAAATATGAGATGATAGGGAAACACATAACTCAGAGGTGGCAAGATTTGGAATCTTCAATCTGCATTTCTATTAATTTAGAGTCTCTTCAAAATTACTTTGCCAAAAATGTTTTTTTTTAGAGAGATAAAAAAGCCTCCTTTTATTCTTCATTCCTTGTATTTATACAAGGTCATCAATACTTGATAGTTAGCAGTCTCCTACTTTTCTGGAGAAAAATAGTTACAAAACTGTAACCTTAACCATTGCATGATTAAATTTTTTTTATCTATCATTTCAATAGTATGAGTTTTCAAAGGATACTTCATTGTTTAGTTGAAGTCTCTCCCTCCTTTGATGGTATACATTCAATGCATTTCTCCAGAAAATGAACAAAATTTTTAGGGGGTGTCGGAAGATCCCTAGTCTCAAATAGATAAAAATTTCATTGTATCTTTGGGAACTGGACTTCAAAACCTTTATCAGAAAACCTGATCACTTGAAACTTTAAATTGGGTTGTACCAACCATATGTCTGTTAGGCTGGCATCGATTTCCTTCAACTGTAAAATTTCCACCTGAATCTCCTTCAAACCTTCTTTGTAGTCCAAGTGTCGTTTTTCAATGTTTATCTGCCCCAGTGACTTAGAGCAATCATTTCTTTCAATACATGATTCTTTCTTATCCAAAGAATCAAAGATTCCTTCACAATTGTCCTTAATCTTTAACTATCTTCTTTCTCTCAGATATATTTTCTTCCCATACTTTGAGCATGATGTCTCCTTTTACCTATTCTATGACAAAAAGATTTAGATATTTTTCCATCTCTTTGTTCCCTGAACATGCAACCGCTTTCTGGAAAGTATTCCTTGCTTCTTTAGCTTCCTTTTCTAGTAAAATAATATTATCAAGAGATTTGCTTACCTCTTGAAAATAATGTTGGATGATCTCTATTTTGGATATCAATTGTTGTTGTTCAACTTCTATCTGTGTATGGGCTTCTAACGAGAGGGTTTGAAAAGCCTTTAAGTCCACGACCCAACCTTGTTTCAAATTCAATTTAGCCTGTAACTGTTTAACAAGATCCCTTTGCTGAGTAACTTGTACCTGACTTGCTTGTATCATCTGGTTCATTTCATCCGAGCTAGTTTTGAGTGACTGGATTTATTTCCTTTCAACAGCTCTGACCTGCTCCAGACTTTTATTCACCTCTTCTCTAATGTTTTTATCAGCATTCTTCAACTGATCCTGCAATCGAGCTATATGTGGTTACTCTTATTTATCCTTGTTCTCATGCTCTCCATAGTAAAAATGTTTGTTGTTTCCATGGATCCCATGGAGCCTGCTACCTCTGTAGAAAAATCCTCCTCTTCCTATTTTTGGCCATCTATCAAGACCCTATGCTTATTCACCATACTGATGTAGGAGCATCACCCAAGACAAGAGAGTTGGCATAGAGGGTAACGAACAGCTGGACAAGCCCAGCCGAAACTTTTTGAATTTTCATTTAAGATGAAGCGCCAATGAATAAATGAACCATTCATGAAAATCGCCTTTGTATATTGTAAAGGGGACCTTGAGCCTTTAAGTTCTCGTCCTTAGTAGATAGGAAGGCATTTAATATATTTAATGCAGGTAGATAGATGTTTAAGTCTAGATTGGACAGTTTCAGTTTTCGAGAGGGAAAACGGATATAGACACCCTCCTTTGCACATTGTAAAACAAATCCAGAAATTGAGAAGCATTCAGGAAGAGGAGAGCAAGCAGAGAAATTGTATGCAGAACACCCATGTACAGATTGGAGTTAATAGAAGAGAGTCTTTGATTCAAATTCATGTTTGGTGTTGTTTCTCTGTGTGTATGTTTTTTATGTGCTCTTGAATGTATGTTTTCTTTGTATGCATTTTCTTTGTATATGTTGTGCATGTGTTTTCAGGGTTTGAAACTGAAGTCTAAGAAGGGAGAGAATGAGTTTCAATCGTTTCTCTATCTGAGCCAGGAGATTCCTGCATAGAGTGCAGTCGAATTCATCCGCAAGGAGTGCGTTGATGGAGGCTAGATAGTTGAACTTTTGTTCTTCTTCTTTGTCCAGGATTGAATTGGGTAGTTGCAACCGTGCAAGGAGCGTGCAGGTCAAAGGAAAAGAAGGTCTCAGTTGTTGGTCTAAATCAAGGAGTAACGACTGCTGCTGCAGGAAGTGCGCAGAGTCTGAAAAATTCAACACTTAAGAAGTTGTTGAACGCCGAGCGCAAAGAGAGTGCAGACATTCCTCTGAAGGAGTCAGAGTGAATAAGCTCAAGAGGGATAATTCCTTTGTGATATCATTGAAAGCGAGCACAGAAGATTCACATTGATGAAGGTGCGAGTGGAAGTCTCAAGTGCAGGCTTGGAGAACAAGTCGCCGTAGAGGTACTTGGCCATTTCCAAGAAATCCTTCAAGGAGAAGGAGCCAACGGCTAGGATTTGTAGGAAAGATTGGCGAAGTCCCGATAGTCATTAGATATCAGGAAAGTTGTGCAGGTTTCAAGCCTGGAGGATCAGGGAAGACCCCAGGGAGCGGAGTTCGGGATATCGAGGTTTTCGTGGTTGAGGGATTCATATAGAATGAAATCGTGATTAGCAATTTCCCGAGAAGATCAGGGCCGTTGATCTCTGCGGGGTTACGTGGCGCGAGATCCCGGAGAGTCGGGGTTCGGCACTTCAGAATTCTTGGTGTCGAAAGAATCAAGGAGGATCCACGAGACTCCGAATCACGACGGGTCCCACAGTGATAGCGTTGGGCATTAACAGGTGGCATCGCATATCGGAGTTCGGGACTTGTAAGGTCCTGTGAAACGGTGCCATAGGAATCGCAAATTCCCGAATCGTGATTTCCCGATCTACCGGAAGGCGTGGGATCCAGGCGACCGTACAGAGGACAGGTGGCATCGGGGATCAGGAATCGGCGGTACAAGAGGTAAGTGACTTACGATGTTGTAAGTTCCGATTTCCCGACAGATAAAATCCCGATAAGAGCAGGGAAGGCCTTGGTCAATACTCATCAGGTTTTGGGGTTTTGGGAGGCCCGAATCGGTGGTTTCAGGACTCGTGATAATGCGAGGTCCGATTTCTCGATAGACCCAAGGAAGATCGTAAGGAGAGCATCCTGTGGGTGCGAAGCAGTCCCGATAAGGGATAAGAAGAGTAATTTAGCTCTTCGGGCCTAAGGGAGAGAAGGTCCTGGTGATTGTGGACGTGTGCCAGGGGTCACGTCTGTGTCAGAGTGGTATTAGAGCCCAGGTTATCTCTTTGTTTTCTGTGACAGAGGAGAAGAGAAAATTTCACCATGCCACCGAGAAGAGGTAGACAATCACCCAATCCATAGGGAGAAAAAGAAATGTCCAGAGAAAGAAGTAGCCAAGGAAAGAATGTGGAAATGGAGAGGGAATTACAAAATCTTCGTGCCAGAATGGAAGATATGGAAGCATCGCAGAGACGCACAGCCAATACTGGAGATCTAAGTGACTTCGAAGGTGAAGCTGAAGCTGTACCACAAGAAGAGGTCATAGCAGAGGATGCGTCAACTGCGCGATTGATAAAAGCTATCGCCAGGATGAGTTCCAAGACCAAAATGGATATTCCAGCTTATGAAGGAAGCCTGGATGCAGAAGAGTTGCTGGACTGGATCAGAGCTCTTGACACCTACTTCGATTATGAAGATATAGAAGAGGATAAAAAGGTAAGGCATGCTGTCACGAAGTTGAAGGGACATGCAACATTGTGGTGGGACGAGCTACAGGCAGACAGACGTTCCAAAGGAAAACAAAAAATTAAATGTTGGGATCGAATGATTTCTAAGATGAAGGAAAAATTCATCCCAAGGGATTATCAGATCACACTGTTCAGGCGAATGCAGAACCTGAGGCAAAAGTTGATGACGGTGAAGGAATACACCGAAGAGTTTTATAAGCTCAATATCCGAGCAAGTCATCGGGAGAGTGATGATGAGAAGGTTGCTAGATACCTGAATGGTCTGAGATATGACATTCAGGATGAATTAAGCATGGAAACTATCAGAACGGTTGAGGATGCTTATCAGATGGCTCTGAAATCTGAGGAGAAGCTGAGCCGTAAGCAAGGTCAGCGAGGGCAAGGCAGAAGTCAACCCAGAGACAAGGCAGTTGCCCAGGAGAAATATGAGAAGCCCAAGGAGGAATGGAAGAAACCTAAGGGTAAGATTGAGAGAGGAGGAACCTCACAGCAAAGACAACAATATGCTGAGCCGAGGAGACAACATACAGAGCAGGGTGGCGGATATGCTGACGCAAACACTTTTCCTCGTACCAGAGGTAGGGGAAGAGGCCGAGGTGGAGTCATCACATGTTTTACATGTGGGAAGGATGGACATAAAGCCGTTGATTGTCTAGACAGGAAAGTAGGCAGGGGAGAAGCTCACATCGCTGAGGCACATAGGCGTGATGTTGAGAATGAAGACACTGGGAGTGGGAAGTCACTAACGGTGCATAAAGTTCTTTTAACACCCGAGAAGGAGGTGGAAGACACAGCTCATAGAACCAGACTGTTCAGGACCACGTGCAAGACCAAGGGCTAGAAATGCAAGGTCATTGTGGACAGCGGAAGCACCGACAATCTCGTTTCAACCGAGATGGTGGAGAAGTTGGAGCTGGAAACGACTGATCACCCGAGTCCATACAAAGTCTTGTGGCTACAGAAGGGTCATCAGGTGAGTGTAATTAAACAATGTCTAGTTGATTTCAAAATGGGTGAATATAAGGATAAAGTCCTATGTGATGTCATTCCCATGGATGTCTGTCATGTATTGCTGGGGAGACCATGGCAGTATGACCGAAATGTGATTCATGACAGGAGAATGAACACATATACTTTAGAGAAGGATGGGAGGACACACAGATTTCTTCCGAAAAAGGATGAGGAGGTGAAACCGGAAGTAAGCAATACCATACTTCTCATGAGTGGGAAGGAGCTTCTCACAGAGATGGAGAAGAAGGAAGATCCACAATTCTTTGTAGTTAGGAAACCGAGAATTGTCCGGACCAGCACAAGAGTGGATGATCTGCCAGATGAGATTCAGGAACTGATGGGAGAGTTCGTTGATATCATCGTGGATGAATTACCTCATTCGTTGTCACCGATGAGGAGTGTGAGTCATCACATCGACCTCATACCAGGAGCCAGTTTGTCGAATAAGGCTGCGTACAGGTTGATGCCATAGGAAAATGAGGAGGTCAAGAAGCAGGTCCAGGAGTTATTGGACAAAGGATTGGTCAGGGAGAGCTTGAGTCCATGTGCTCTTCCGACAGTACTCAGTCCGAAGAAAGACGGAGGATGGAGAATGTGTACAGACTCCAGAGCGATCAACAAAATCACCATCAGGTACAGATTTCCACTACCGAGGATGGATGATCTAATGGATTGCCTGAGTGGGGAAAATTATTTTTCGAAGATTGATCTGAAGAGCGGATATCACCAGATTCGCATGAGGGAAGGTGATGAATGGAAGACAATATTCAAGACAAACGAGGGTTTGTACGAATGGCTGGTCATGCCGTTTGGGTTGACAAACGCGTCGAGAACATTCATGAGGCTGATGAATGAAGTCCTGAAGGAATTCATCGGGAAGTTTGTCGTCGTATATCTAGATGACATACTGATTTTCAGTAAGACGAAGGCTGAACATTTGAGACATTTATCCATTGTGATGAGGAAGCTACAACAAGAGAAGTTATTGATTAATATGAAAAAGTCCTCATTTATGCAGACAAAGCTCATTTATTTGGGCTTTGTTATTTCAGCAAATGAGTTAAAAATGGATCCGAGTAAAGTGGAAGTGATCAAAGGTTGGCCATCACCAAGAAATGCATTCGAGGTGAGGAGTTTCCATGGATTAGCTAGTTTTTACCGAAAGTTCATCGGGAATTTCAGTGGAATTAGCGCAACAATGATGGACATAGTGAAGAAGCAGCATAAGACTTTTCACTGGATAACAGAGGCTGAGAAAAGCTTTAATTTGTTGAAGTGAAAGATCACAAAGCAACCAGTGTTGGTGTTGCCATATTTTCAGAAGACATTTCAAGTGAAATGTGATGCAAGTGGGTATGCCATAGGAGTGGTCTTAAGTCAGGAAGAAAGACCAGTTGCATATTTCAGCGAGAAACTGGATGAAGCAAAGCTGAAATACTCCACGTATGATAAGGAATTTTATGCTATCATACAGGCATTAAAGAAGTGGAGGCATTACTTGATTCCAAAAGAATTTGTATTATACAACGATAATCATGCATTGCAATTTGTGAGTCAACAGGATAAGTTGAATAAAAAAAATGCAAAATGGGTAGAGTATATGCAGAATTTCACGTTTGTGATTAAACACATTTCAGGAACTGCTAACAAAGTGGTTGATGCTTTGAGCAGGAAATGCTTGTTGTTGTAGGAGTTCCGAGTCAAAACGTTGGGGTTTGAAAATCTCAGGGACATGTATGCTGGAGATGCAGACTTCAAAGAAGCGTATGAAGCAGTTGAGAATCCCATTATCAAAGATCGGAGCCCATGGATAGATTACATGATTTAGAATGGACTGTTGTTCAGAGGCAACCAAGTATGCATTCCGAATAGCTCCATGAGGGAGAACCTGCTAAAGGAGAAGCACAATGATGGATTAGCAGGGCACTTTGGCCACGATAAGACATTCGCAAAACTGAGCGAAGCATATTTTTGGCCAGGAATGCGAGCAAATGTTAAAAGATTTGTTGACAGATGTAGGATTTGTCAACATTCGAAAGGAAGAAAGGAAAACGCGGGTTTTTATCAGCCATTGCCCATACCCGAGAGGCCATGGGAGGCAATTAGCATGGACTTTGTATTGGGATTGCCGAGGACACAGAGAGGGGTTGATTCCATCTTTGTGGTGGTAGACAGGTTTTCAAAGATGGCACATTTTATTCCATGCCAGAAAACTAGCGATGCGACACATATCGCGAATTTGTTTTTTAAAGAGATCGTTAGACTTCATGGATTGTTGAGAAGTATAGTCTCAAACAGGGATACAAAATTCATAGGTCATTTTTGGAGGATGCTATGGAAGAAGCTAGGGACTAACTTGGTTTTTAGCTCATCTTACCATCCGCAAACAGATGGACAGAAAGAGGTGGTCAACAGGAGTCTGGGAGACTTGCTGAGAATCCTGGTGACAAAACACCATGGAAGATGGGACAACATAGTGCCACAGGCGGAGTTCGCATACAACGATTCAGTGAATCGGAGTACAGGAAAAAGTCCATTCCAGATTGTATATGGGACACAACCGAGGGGAGTTTCTAAAATCAGGGAGTCAGAACAGACTGCAACTAGCAGCGCGACCACAGAAGAGTTCGCTGAGGCGATGAGGGAACTTCACAGCAGGGTGAAGCAGCGACTAATTGATTCAAATCAGGAGTACAAGCGCAGAGCAGATCAACATCGAAGACAGATTCAATTCGAAGTTGGTGATCTCATTCTGGCACACTTGAGGAAGGAAAGGTTCCCAAGGAGAACATACAACAAATTGAAAATGAAGAAAATTGGGCCATGCAGAGTCCTGAAGAAATTCAGAGAAAATGCTTATGAAATTGAGTTGCCAGATGGCATCGGGATATCTCCGATGTTTAATGTTTCAAATTTATACCCATACATGTTTGGAGAAGCAGAAACTGGAACTGAGGAACCAATGATCCAGTGGCAGAAGCAGATGCCGATTTCAAAGAAGTTGTAGATGGAGTGTATATTAGTCAAGCGAGTAGGTAAAAAGACTAGGAGAAAGAAATATTTTGAATACCTGGTCAAGTGGAAGAACCACCCAGTGGAAGACGCCAGCTGGGAGAAAGAAGAAGTGATACAAAAGCATGGACAGACCGTGCAGGAGCTCATGGACATGAGCCCATGAAATTTTTCAAGCCGAGGAGTATGATGTAGGAGCACCGCCCAATACAAGCGAGTCGGCATAGAGGATAACGAACAACTGGACAAGCCCAGCCGAAACTTTTTGAATTTTCATTTAAGATGAAGCACCAATGAATAAATGAACCATTCATGAAAAGCGCCTTTGTATATTGTAAAGGGGACCTTGAGCCTTTAATCTCTTGTCCTTAGTAGATAGGAAGGCATTTAATAGATTTAATGCAGGTAGATAGATGTTTAAGTCTAGATTGGATAGTTTCAATTTTCGAGAGGGAAAATGGATATAGACACCCTCCTTTGCACATTGTAAAAAAAATCCATAAATTGAGAAGCATTCAGGAAGAGGAGAGCAAGCAGAGAAATTGTATGCAGAACACCCATGTACAGATTGGAGTTAATAGAAGAGAGTCTTTGATTCAAATTCATGTTTGGTGTTGTTTCTCTGTGTGTATGTTTTCTTTGTATGCATTTGCTTTGTATATGTTGTGCATGTGTTTTCAGGGTTTGAAACTGAAGTCTGAGAAGGGAGAGAATGAGTTTCAATCGTTTCTCTATCTGAGCCAGGAGATTCATGCATAGAGTGCAGTCGAATTCATCCGCAAGGAGTGCGTTGATGGAGGCTAGATAGTTGAACTTTTGTTCTTCTTCTTTGTCCAGGAGTGAATTGGGTAGTTGCAATCGTGCAAGGAGCGTGCAGGTGAAAGGAAAAGAAGGTATCAGTTGTTGGTCTAAACCAAGGAGTAACGACTGCTGCTGCAGGAAGTGCACAGAGTCTGAATAATTCAACACTTGAGAAGCTGTTGAACACCGAGCGCAAAGAGAGTGCAAACATTCCTCTGAAGGATTCAGAGTGAATAATCTCAAGAGGGATAATTCCTTTGTGATATCGTTGAAAGCAAGCACAGAAGATTCACATCGACGAAGGTGCGAGTAGAAGTCTCAAGCGCAGGCTTGGAGAACAACTCGTCATAGAGGTACTTGGCCATTTCAAATAAATCCTTCAAGGAGAAGGAGCCAACGGCTAGGATTCGTAGGAAAGATTGGCGAAGTCCCGATAGCCATCAGATATCAGGAAAGTTGCACAGGTTTTAAGCCTGGAGGATCAGGGAAGACCCCAGGGAGTGGAGTTCGGGATATCAGGGTTTCCATGGTCGAGGGATTCGTATAGAACGAAATCGCGATTAGCGATTTCCCGAGAAGATCAGGGCCGTTGATCTTCGCGGGGTTACGTGGTGCGAGATCCCAGAGAGTCGGGGTTCGGCACTTCGAAATTCTTGGTGTCGAAAGAATCAAGGAGGATCCGCGAGACTCCGAATCACAACGGTTCCCACAGTGATAGCATTGGGCATTAACAGGTGGCATCGCATATCGGAGTTCGGGACTTGGAAGGTCCTGTGAAACGGTGCCACAGGAATCGCGAATTCCCGAATCGCGATTTCACGATCTACCGGAAGGCGTGGGGTCCAGGCGACCGTACAGAGGACAGGTGGCATCGGGGATCGGGAATCAGCGGTACAAGAGGTAAGTGACTTACGATGTCGTAAGTTTCGATTTCCCGACGGATAAAATCCCGATAAGAGCAGGGAAGGCCTTGGTCAATACTCATCGGGTTTCGGGATTTTGGGAGGCTCGAATCGGTGGTTTCAGGATTCGCGATAATGCGAGGTACGATTTCCCAATAGACCCAAGGAAGATCGTAAGGAGAGCATCATGTGGGTGCGGAGCAGTCCCGATAAGGGATAAGAAGAGTAATTTAGCTCTTCGGGCCTAAGGGAGAGAAGGTCATGGTGACTGTGGACGTGTGCCAGGGGTCACGTCTGCACCACATACCCCCTTCTCTCATATGCATTTCTTGCCTTACAATAGCCTTCCTCTTCTTGCTGAAAAAATAATTGGAAGGAGGGATTTCACCTCTGGAAATAGGGGTGAGGTCACCAACATATATATCTCCCATATGTGGGAGTCCAANCATACCCCCTTCTCTCATATGCATTTCTTGCCTTACAATAGCCTTCCTCTTCTTGCTGAAAAAATAATTGGAAGGAGGGATTTCACCTCTGGAAATAGGGGTGAGGTCACCAACATATATATCTCCCATATGTGGGAGTCCAAAGGTGGACTATTAAGGAGTTAAGGAAATTGTGGGACTTCCTAGCTCTGTAGACCTTGTTTCTTCCATAGCCTTGGGTATAATGATATCAACAACAGGTGATGAAGCCGGAGTGGACTTACTGGATTCGAGAGGTGTCCTGGGCCTCCTCTCTACTTCTGTCTCTGGATTTTCTGTTTGTAAGGCCTCTTCATTTTTTGAAGATCCTTCAATCTCCTGAGGAAATTCTTCAGGATTGACTTTATCTTGTGTTTCTTGTCTGAAAACTGGAGGAGTATCTTCTTGTTCCCGAGGAGGGGTAATTACTTCACCTTGCAGCACTTTGGGCAGTCAGTTCCATCTGTGTTTCTGGAAGGTTTGAAAACTAGCTTGCAAGTTGGACGACAGTGTCTGTACTCTTTGTAACACCTCCTCATAGGTCTTAGTCCCTTTGAATAGTTCATCAGAAGGGGACTTCTCATGTTCATAATCCTTCATATTACAGTGGGCCATGTGTTTTCCCAGCAACTGGTAAGGATCATGCTTCCTGTGCTCGAGGTTTACCAATCTAACCTCCTCTAGCGCTGCCGCTTCAACTTTGAAATGACCTAAGTTGAGAAATGAAAATTTCCCAATATGAATGGGAAAAACTGGCCAAAATTTCTTTTGAGACACTTTTAGTTCTATCCCAATTCCACCTGTTACTATTTGATGAGTTACCTCCCTGCACACCAGTCTATCAGGGAGGAATTTTGGGAGGGCGTGTTGAGGAATTGAACACTCGAAAACTCTGATGTATGAAAAAATCTCCTCTATGAACCAGTCAGCAACTGCCCTGAGGTTTCTTGTGACCAACTCTGAAATGCGGGGAGGCGCAAAACCATACAACATCTGATGTAGTGGTATCATCATGAAATGATAGATTTCATAGAACAAGTCCTTGATGTTTTCTTCCCAAAGTTTAGAATGATATTCGTGAATTGGCTTTGGGTAAGTCGGATTCCAACTCCAATTCATCAAAGGGAAAGGAGTCGAGAAGCATATAACATCCATGATGTATGCCGACATATAAAAGGCTAATGATCGGCTTTTTGATCTTGCAATATGATAGTCCATGACCTCCTTCACCATGTTATCGGATAAAATTTTATCCCAATTGAAGCTGTAACCTTCAATTGTCTTGTGCAAAAGAGGTACCCATTCTGTAGGGAAATGGGTGGGACTTTTCTTACCAAAAGTATACATAACATCATAGCCACATAAATCATATACTCATTCAATGAGGCTGTGGCATAAATACCATGGGTGTTAGCCCTGAATTTTTCCTCATTTCTCCACCAATCCTTGATTAAGTTAGGATACATTTGGTCTGACTCAAAACATTCTTTCCTTTGAAAATTACTCACAAAATATTTATTATAAACATACTTGGGACTGGGAGACAATTTATACATTACTTGTAAATGTTCTCGTCTGAAAGAGTCGATGACAACCCTGCAGCTGTCCAAAATTCTCCTTGTCTATACATTAGTTCGCTCTAAGGCCCAAATGATCATGTCATTATACCTCGTAAGTTGTGGACGTGAAGCTTTTTTGTGGAGCTCAAACTCTGCTATATCTCAAAGCTTGTTGTCGGCATCATGAGGGAAATTTTTAATTTCATAATCCAGATTCTTGAAAATCTGCCTCCAAGATTTTATGGAATCGATGGCATGCGGTGTTGTATCAGATATAACGACTCCATCTAGACTCTATCTTTCTGCATTTTCTTTTCTTTTCTTGGATTCCTTAGGTGCCATGATACCTATGCCAGATTAGAAACCTGTTTACAGAGAAAATGTGTATAAAACCAGGTAAACGTAACTCGTTGCAGATGCAAAGAATAACTATGAAGTTCGAAATACAAGACTTTATTACCCTTCAATTTTGTGTTATAGCAGGTGTACAAATGCAAACGACGAAAAATTAATGATTTTAAATGGAAAGATATGCTTTCATGTCGAAAAAATATTCATTTATCTGTATTAATGCTACCATATATCAGGGACTTCGGGACTGGTGTTTCAAAAATCATCGCTTTCCTCAATTCCTGAAATGTGAAAGGCATATTAATTATCACTAATCCTGTTTTAAAAAACAAATTAACCTTAATCTTAAACCTTGTTTAGGGAAAACATGATTTTGAGTTTCGGGACTTCGGAGATCCTAGTTTCAGGGGGTAAGTCATAAGTAATCCCTGGATCGCAAAATTGTGATGAGATTAGTGAGGCGCTAAGACATGTATTAGATATTTAATTAATCCAGGTTAATAATTAATTATCCTTTTAACGTTTTCGGAAAAGTGAGGATCGCGAGTTTGACTGTTGAGAGTTCGAAAGAGTTTCGGTAGAAGGAGAAATCTGAATCGCGAAATATTAAGGGAATGATAATTATGTTTAGGAACTTAATTAATTTTGGATTTAAAGAGCGATTTGTGGAAAGCGACGGAAAAGGTAACCTTTATTTATTTCCCCTTTAAATTTTTTTAATAAGCTAAGCATTTTCGGGATTTCGACACTGGGAAAATAAGATGGTTGAAGATTATACTTCGAGAAAAACTGAATCTCGAAAACCTGAAAAGGAACGGAAAGCTCAGATTTCCCCTTTTGGACTAAGGGCAGCTGCACGAATTAGGAAAAGATGAAGCTTTAGTTTTCAAAGATAGGAAAAAAATTAAACTTTGTGTCAACATTAGCCTCCATCTAGGGATCTCATCTCCTTGTGGGACAAGAAGAACACATAGACCAAGTGCCTTCATTGGGTAATGGGGTCAAAGACTTGGCTCTATGAGACAAATAATGAGAAAGACTGAACAAGATCAGGGTCTCAACGTTAACCTTGAAAACTCTTCAAAAACAAAATATTCTAACTATCCCGAGCTAGGTTTTCAAAAGATTTCTTATCCTGAAGTTGACCTCAAATCTCTGTAAGATAATCAAAACCAAATTAACCATCTTATCAGGATTTTCGTGATTCTGTTTGCATCAAGGTAAGTATTTACGCTATGCCCGGTAAGGATATCTTAGAAACCTATGATAAAATTCAGCCGAAAAGAAGAGAAATTACTAGAGTATCTTTTAACTCATGTATAACATCTTTTATCAAATACAAGGATATTGCTTCACTGCCAGCGAGCCTGTTCAGTACCCCGGTTAAGTTATCTGACTTCCCACATTGAATTTTCTTTCACCACTTCAGTTTTTTGCAAGCATTTAGATGCTCAGATGAGGGCAATCAATAAGCATGATTTTCCTTTATTCATCTCTTTGAACTAGATGGGGGCAATCAATTTTGAATTTCCTTTCACCATCAATCTGTATTCAATCTTTTATATATTTTTATGAAGTGGGGGCAATCAATGAGTATGCAATACACTCGGGAAGATATCTATTTTAAAAAGAATCAAAGTCTGTCAACTCATTTAAATCATTCTGAGTCAATCTTCTTACATGCCTTCAAAAATTAAGGGATTCAAAGGACTTCTTAATGGAAACATTTTGACCTTTAGTCTAGGGAAATTCCTTGAGCTAAAATGATCAGTTATTCCTGTTAGGATAACTAATAAGGTTAGGATTAACCTAGACATGTTTATGATCTAGCCATAATCAAAGAACTAAAAACACAACCTACTCTCTTTCTTGAAAGTTTGTTCAAGATTTTTCATGACCAAGGCAAGACTCCTCTGTTCTCAGGAAACTTCATGATCAGGCGGGAAAAGGATTTACTGTGGCCAAGGAGGGGGTTAAATGGGTTTAGAAAAACTATTGTACATATGGTTGTTCTTAGAGATTTTCTTAATTAGCCTTTACAATCTTCTCTTAAGTCCCCCCCTTTTTATAATACTATAAGAACTTCTTTGATTGAGCTTTTTTTTTTTTTAACCAAAATAAATCAATGATTTATTCATTCGTACTTCTTAGATCTTTTATCCAGAATTTTGAAATGGGATTTCATACCTTTATCAACTTCTTATATTGCCAGCCCAAAGATTATCCATTCATTACCTTTTTCATTGTGAGAGACTTGATAGGAATACCTGTGCATGTCACCTTTCAGTACCTCAATTCCGTTTTCTCGTGTGAAACTTTACCTGCGAATAACATAACATTATAATCCTTAGGAACTGACATGAAAGAAACTTATATATATATAATTATTTATTTATTTTTATCTGAAAACAAACCAATATGTACAATGGTGATTTAGAAACACATTACTGCATCAAGCATTTAAGATGCCACCCATTTATAGGGGCATTAAGAATGTTTCCATCCAAGTTTTCTAGTAACCAAGCATTTTTTCCTTCCAAGGCTGAAATTTTGTATGGATCGGACCAGATTGTATCGAATTTGCCATGTTTTCTAGCGTCTTCTTTTCTAGCTTCCCATTTAAAGACCAAGCTGCCAGGGAGGAATCCTCTATCTTTCGCTTTCTGATCGAATAAGAATTTCATTTTATCCGGATACCTTTGCAACCTTTCATTTACTTCGGCCCTATTTTGTTGAACTTCAACCAGCTGGTTTATTCTCCTGGTAACGTCATTGGGTTCTTAATTTGAATCCTACCAGAGTTTCATTACTGGCAGAGTAAGATTTATTGGTAAAACGACATCAGTGCCATATACCATATGGAAGGGGGAAATCCCAATTTATCTTTTAGTGCTTATTCTGTTGGCCCATAGAGCATATTTTAAATGGATATGCCATGCTTTCTTGTTTTCCGTTAGGACCTTTTTTATCACAGTAAGCAGGCTTCTGTTGGATGATTCAGCAAGACCATTTCCTTGTGGATAGTAAGTTGTTGAGTTTCCTAACATGATATTATATTTTAGGCAAACATTTACCATAGCCATTGACTTGAATGCTTGTGTGTTATCAGTGACTATTTTCCAGGGACAACTAAACCCGGATAAAATATTATCTTCCAAAAAATTGATTACTACTGAATCGATTGCATTTCTTGTGGGAATAGCTTCCACCCATTTTGTGAAGTAATTAGTAGCAGTTAGGATCCATTTGTGTTGCGTGCTGGAGTGTGGATGAATTTCTCCAATGAAATCGAGTCCTCATTCCTGAAAAGGGGCTTCGGTTTTAATTGGAATAAGGGGCAAAGATGGGATCTTCTATTTTCTCAAGAACAACTGACATGGGACACAATTTCGAACTTTAGTGTTCACTTCTGTGAACAATTTGGGCCAGTAGTATCTATCTCTCAATATTTTATACGTCGTTTCTCGCCATGTGTGATGTCCTCCACATACTCCAACATGGAATTCATCTACAACCCCTTCTGTTTCAGTTTCGACTAAACACCTCAGTAGGAAACCCAAGGGGTATTTCCAATACAATTTAGCATCTATGATACAGTATTTTACATCATGTAACTTTAGCGTCCTAGCTTTTGACGGGGTTAACTCACTTGGAAATTGAAGTGTGAGTAGGTAATGGATGATGTCATGATACCAGGCTGAAGAAGAAAACTTATCTTGGATTTCAGCTATAGGTGCGGTGATATCAAGCTCGTCAATTTCCAAGACTCCTTCGTTCTCTTGCAACTGCTCTATCCTGAGTGCTTTTAAATTTGATTCGGCAAGAAATTTGGCCAAACCCCGACCTTTGATAATTTTAGCTGGTTTGGCCTCTAGGTCAAACTCCTGTATCTTAGCTAACCACCTACCTCTTCTTCCATCGTTGTCTGGTTGCACCATGATATCTTTAACAGATCTAGAGGGTACATAAGAAATGATCTTTGAATGCAACATGTAAGTTCTGAAATCCTTGAGAGCTTTCACCATTGCTTAGGTCTGTTTCTCCATTATATCATATTTCAACTCAACATCTCTGAGGATTTTGCTAAAAAATGCAATAGGCCACTCAAAAATTTCCTCATTTTTCTATAACAACACAACTGCAATAGTATGTTCTGAAGCAAAACAAAAAATCAAAAACCCTTTCGTGTAATCTGGACTTGTCGGGACCAGTGCTTCACTTATTACTTTCTTGATGCGTTGAAATGACACTTTGGATTCGATATTTCACCTCACCTCGCTATCCTTTTTTAGCATATCTGTTATCAATTTCACAATCTCAGCAGATTTAGGGATGAATCTCCTCAAGAAATTTATCTTTCCTAAAAAAGACTGAGTTTCTTTTACATTTCTAGGAAAATTTATAGTGTCTATTGCTTCAATTCTTTTTGGATCAATTTTGATTCCCTCTTTAGACACAATATGGCCCAAGAGTTTACCTTCTTGCATTGCGAAATGATATTTCTTGGGGTTGAGTGACAAACCAAATTTATGACATTTCTCAAAGGTTTGTTTAAGGTGCGTTAGATGTTCTGCATCGGACTTGGAGAACATGGTCAGGTCATCAAGATAGATAACAATGAATTTATCTCTTTCAACCTTGAAATAGATATCCATGGATCGTTGAAAAGTGGCCCCTGCATTCATCAAACCAAAGGGCATTTTATGTACATAAAAGTACCCCAAGGGGTAGTGAAAGTAGTTTTTTCTTTATCGTCCTGATGCACTAACCTGAAAAACCATCAATCATAGACATCCAGTTAGCTCCAACTACTGTTTCTAAAACGTGATCCATCTTAGGCAATCAATAATTGTCTTTGAGTGATGATCGATTCAAGTTTATGAAATCAACACACAGTATGATCTCGCCATTTTTCTTTCTTACTGGGACTAAATTGGCTACCCACTCAGAGTATCTCAGTGGAGCTATGATTTTAGCATGCAAGATTTTTTTGAATTTTTTTTCTATCATTAGTAATATGATAGGGTTAATCTGCCTGAGTTTCTGTTTAAAAGGTTTGACACCTGGTTTTAGTGGAATTTTATGTTCCACGATAGTTGTATCATAAGTTCTCAACTCGTTAGAAGACCAGGCAAAAACATCATTGTATTTTTTAAGCAACTTAGCATATTTACTCTTGATTCTTAGAGATAGGTACCTGGATACTTTCACCAATCTAGGGCTCTCCTCGATACCTATACTGCAATCTTCAACCTCCTGTGGCTGAGGCTGTAAGGTAGTCTTCAAAGGGATGTCAGCATGACTGAAAATTCTTTCTAAGGGAATCAGGCCCTTGGGTATCTGATTATTTTTTAAAACCAACATTCGTTGATTTGTGATTTTATCTTGGAACTCTTGGGGGTCTTCCCCTTCTTGCATGATCCAAATAGGATCATTTTGGTTCTCTTGGTCAGCATGGGTTTCGGCGAACTCGTCTATCGTTTCTAAAAAAATTCGGAGTTGTTCATCGTCCTCAAAGACTTGCCAATGTTTTATGTTATTGGGTATTGAAGGTCTATGTCTCATTTGTATATGATATTTAAGTTTGAAAGTAGTGGGAGGTGTGAAAGTTGAAGCTGCTTTGGCTAAAGCATTGACCTGCTAATTTTCTGCTCTCAGGACAAAGTGAATATTAACATAGGAGAAAAAAATTTCTATTAGGTCCCAAACACAATTTCGATATGACATTAACCTAGGATGGTTGGCATGGTACTGGCGATTAACTTGTTTCATGATCAACTCTGCATCACCAAAAACTTCCAGGTTTTTAGTTTTCATTTTCCTAGCGGCCTCTAACCCTAACACTAGAGCTTCATACTCACATATATTATTGGTGTCATCTATGTTCCATTGAAGCATATAAGAGAAAGGAATAACGAATTGGTTATTAGGTGCCACACAAATTACTCCATCCCCAGCTCCAAGATAAGATGAGACACCATCAAAAAACATTTTCCAAACACCAGTGTTACACACATCCTATTCTATTTTTTCTTTTTCTTTTTTTATTTCATGTACAACTTTATTCTATACACGCATCTAAATCATCATCTAAAGATAATATACAATTACCTAAATTCTGATAAGCAATATATATAGGATAATTATTTGGGCTGAGAGGATCACTAACCGTAAATGCTAACCTGGTTTCCCTGTACAACTGCGTGAACTGCCCCTCAAAAACTGGAATTGTTGCATACATCATATCAAGTTGAAGGGAACCTCCAAGTTTATCACCCCAAGATTGAGACAAGAGCATGCCATATTTTGGGGGTATATCTGTAACAACTACATCCATTAAAACACTTTTCGAAGGTACCTGTGCAAGGTTTACTATTAAGTCCTTTATCATACCTATACATTTGACTTTCCTCGAATCGAAAGAATATAAATCTCCATAAGGCTTGGTGATTTCAAGGCCGAGTCTATCCATGATTTCTTTAGGCATCATATTTTGAGAGGCCCCAGAATCTAACACGCAGTTATGGAGCAGATGATCGAAAATGGTCAAAGTGATGTAGAAAGGGGCAACGGTGTCTCTGGAACCTTCAAAGTGTGGGCCAAAAATTATGTTAGGCTTTTCATCCTCTAAGTTTATAACATCATCCTGACTTTCATTTTCCGAAAAACTAATCATTTTAGCAATTTGTTTTTAGTATATTGAGTTTTTGGCCAATTCAACAAGGGGAATAGGAATTTTGATCTTATTGATTTCATTTTCTAGGTTAAAAATTCCAATGTTTTTCTCAATTTCCATGTTTTGAACCTCCGACCCTTTATTTTCATCTTTCCTTGGCTGAGGGGCCTTTGTTTCGGTAACACGTGTGTCTAGTTTCTGCATGCTTAAGGGTGGTGTTTCCGCTGTCTTTGTTTTAGTAGACTGTATGTTAGCGGTCTTAGTCCCTTCAATCTTTTTTTCAATGTTTTTTGAAACTGGTTCATCATTTTCAACCCTCGGCAATATATTTTTAACTGGAGCGGTTGAGGAAACCTTGTTTCTAGGTCTTAGGTTATACTTCTCGTGGAGCTCGGCCATTATACCATCCATTGTTCCTTGATAGGTCGAATATTCCGAGACACTGTTGTTCTTGTTACTCTCAGTCCTATAATTTGAAGTCAAAGACTTTTCATAATCGTGTCTTGTTATATAAGGTTGTAAGCAGTCTTCACCAATATTGTTTATATCCTCTTCTAATTCCTCGAAATCCTCATAGTCTTTCACTCCTATAAAGTTTTCTCTTTTAAAAGGGGTTTGGATATTTTGATCTTCGTTCTTAATTTGTTTTTGGTGGTTTTGAGGATTAGGGTTCTTCCTGAATTCCTTTCTAGGGTAATGTTCATTTTTAGTTTGATCAAGTTCCATTCTCGATATTTTGCTTTGATAGTTCTTTGATGATTCTATCCATATCATCCATCTTATATTCTGAGGACCTTCTTGATCCAGAGGGTCCTCCTTGCTCCCTGTATCTCCTTATTTCTTTGTTTCCAGTCTCAAATTTGGCTTTCAGTTTTCCTGATGCCATCATGTTAGATTCGATTTCCAAGGCATCATATTGCATCTTGGTGAGATCTACTGATCTTCTCTCCCTTAGTAGGAGGGTGAAGTCAGGGTCAAAAGCTCCAACGAAAGTCAATTTCGCTGAAGGTTGTGAGGTATTGACCTCGGTTGGGATCTTGTTGTACAATTTTTTGAATCGTTGGGTGAACTCAAGGACTGATTCAAAGTTTTTCTTTCGAAGAGCTCCAAATTCGGTTAGATAATAAAGATGGTCTTTCCGCTCACCCCACTGTCTAATAAAAGCATTTTCAAGTTCATCATATGACAGAATAGATCCATCCGCTAAGCCTCAAAACCAGGTTCTTACTTTCCCTTCAAAGGTGTGAACCAAGAGTCTGGAGTAAACATCTTCATGTTCCAATCCAAGAATGTCAGCGAATTGATCGAAACAATTTATGTTTTCATCTGTCGTTAAATCGCCCTCTCCTGTGAAATTGGGGAGGTTTTTCATGTAATTTTCCGGTAAATCATGGAGAGGGACCAGTAGAACCAGAGGAACATATCTTACAGCAACCTTTGCAAATATCAGAAGAGGCAGTGCTTGGCTGCCTTCTCCTTCTCCCGGACCACCTGCGACATCACCTCCCACCTCACCTTCTCTAGCCGTGAGCATTGTGGATTTAGAAGTAAAAGTTTGGGGGTTATAAGGAAGGGTTTCAAGAATTTGGTTATCGACAGGGATGAAACTTGAGAAAAAGGAGCTTGGGGAACATGGACTAGTTCCTTCGGAATCACAGGGTGAAAATATGGGAGAATCAATAGAAGTTGAATCAAGATATATGGGATAATTGTTTGAGTTTTGAGAGGTAGGAAAATGGACTTCAAGAAGCGAGGGGGAATCTGTCGCAACAGTAAGTGAGACATATCTTTGTTTTCTATTGGTGCGGGAAATGACTAAGAAATATTTTGTCCCAAAAACAGGCAGAACCAAATCTGATTCGGGGGATGTAACTTTATCAGCGGAGTATTTCCCGTAAAGGGGTGGAATACTTAATTCACCATGTTGATCTTCAGAATTAGACTATGTAAATTTAGGTTGATAATTTTTATTTGTTGATGAGACAGTCTGTCGGAAGTGTCTTCTTGATTTTAGAATTTTTTCTGGATCGGAAAAAGGCAAGATCTCCTTGTCGTATGGATTCTTCCTGATGTTCTTTTGGTTGAGAGCTAGTTTAAACAAAATGGAGTCGCCAAGTGAAAGATAAAGGTAGCCTTAGAAGGTTTTCAAACTTTGTTCACTACCAAAGAAGGGAAGTGTCAATGTCGTTCTTCCCAGGGAAAAAGCTTTGTTACTCCATTCCCCAGCAACGACGCCAAAAAGATGTTGTTCCTGAGTTTATACTTTAAGGATCTAAAGTATACTATCAAGGCACATGAAAAGACAGAGGGAGATGATGATAGGAAAAGATATGATAAAAATATGAGGGCTATAGTTGGTTCCTCAACTGTCTCTATCAAAATTCCCAGTTTTCTTGGATACTAATATCTGTCTCAATTTTCGCCCATGAACATTCTAACTTGACCCGGTTATTTGTTGTTTGTAAGATAGTGTTAAATAAATTTAGAGTGATGCTAGTTTGATCTGAAAGGTCGAGCTTGATATTAGGCTGCCTTGCAACTGGTACTGGCATGAAGGGTAAAAGTAAAGAAGATAAAGTTCTTGTGTTTTCTTTTTAGGCTTGTTATCTCTTTTCCACAATGTAATGAGAATGATGTCAACACCCAAATAAATAGGATGACTAAATTGTAGGCCTTTTCTTGTATATGAGTTAAATTTTAAAGAAAAGAAACATGTATGATATGAAGAAAAACTTAAATCTATTAGCAAAGTGAGGCATCAATTTCAGAGGAATCTCACATAGTAACAAAAGACTATGAAATGAGAAAAATATTAATGAAGAATATGATGTTGAAATCTAAACATCTCCAGGTCTTGTATCTGTTGATAACAGATACCGAGGAAAAAATGTAAATGATTTAAATAACAAGAATAATAATTTCAACAATAGAGGTTTTACTAAATTGTAGCCAAGAATTCATCAATTAAACATATGAAAGAAAGATGTGATGATAGGGAAACACATAACTCAGAGGTGACAAGATCTCGAATCTTCAATCTTCATTTCTATTAATTTAGAGTCTCTTCAAAATTACTTCGTCAAAAATGCTTTCTTTTTTTAGAGAGATAAAAAAGACTCCTTTTATTCTTCATTCCTTGTATTTATACAAGGTCATCAATGCTTGATAGTTAGCAGTCTCCTACTTTTCTGGAGAAAAATAGTTACAAAACTATAACCTTAACCATTGCATGATTAACTTTTGTTTATCTATCATTTCAATAGTATGAGTTTTCAAAGGACACTTCATTGTTTAGTTGAATTCTCTCCCTCCTTTGATGCTATACATTCAATACATTTCTCTAGAAAATGAACAAAATTTTTAGGGGGTGTCGAAAGATCCCTATTCTCAAACAGATAAAACTTTCTTTGTATATTTGGGAACTGGTCTTCAAAACCTTTATTGGAAAACCCGATCAATTGCAACTTTAAATTGGGCTGTACCAACCATCTATCTATTAGGTTGGCATCGATTTCCTTCAACTGTAAAATTTCCACCTGAATCTCCTTCAAACCTTCTTTGTAGTCCAACTGTTGTTTTTCAATGTTTATCTACCCCAGTGACTCAGAGAAATCATTTCTTTCAATATCTAACACTTTCTTATCCAAAGAATCAAATATTCCTTCACAGTTGTCCTTAATTTCTTTAACTATCTTCTTGCTCTCAGATATATTTGCTTCCCATACCTTGAGCATGATGTCTCCTTTTATCTACTCTATGACATAAAGCTTTAGATTTTTTGCCATCTCTTTGTTCCCTGAACATGCGATCTCTTTTTGGAAAGTATTCCTTACTGCTTTAGTTTCCTTTTCTAGTAAAATAATATTATCAATAGATGTGCTTACCTCTTGAAAATAATGCTGGATGATCTCTATTTTGGATATCAATTGTTGTTGTTCAGCTTATATATTTGTATGGGATTTTAACGAGACGGCTTGAAAAGCCTTTAAGTCCACGACCCATCCTTCTGTCAAACTCAATTTAGCCTATAACTGTTTAACAATCTCCCTTTGTCGAGTAACTTGCACCTGACTTGCTTGTTTCCTCTGGTTCATTTCATCCAGGCTAGTTTTGAGTGATTGGATTTCTTGCCTTTGAATAGCTCTGGCCTGCTCCAGGCTTTTATTCACCTCTTCTCTAATGTTTTTCTCATCATTCTACAACTGATCCTGCAATCGAGCTATCATGTTGTTACTCTTGTTTATCCTTGTTCTCATGCTCTCCACAGTAAAAATGTTTGTTGTTTCCATGGCTCCCATGGAGCCTGCTACCTCTATAGAAAAATCCTCCTCTTCCAGTTTCTAGCCATCTATCAAGACCCTATGCTTCTTCACCATACCCCCTTCTCTCATATGCATTTCTTTCCTTACAATATCCTTCCTCTTCTTTCTAAAAAATAATCAGAAGGAGGGATTTCATCTCTAGAAATATGGGTGAGGTCACCAACATATATATCTCCCATCTGTGGGAGTCCAAAGGTGGACTGTAAAGGATTTAAGAAAGTTATGAGACTTCCTAGCTCTATAGATATTTTTCCTCCCATAGCCTCAGGTATAATGATATCAACAACAGGTGATGAAGGAGGAGTGGACTTACTGGACTTGGGAGGTGTCTTGGGCCTCCTCTCTGCTTCCGTCTCTAAATTTTATGTTTGTAAGGCCTCTTCATTTTGTGAATATCCTTCAGTCTCTTGAGGAAATTCTTCAAGATTGACTTTATATTGTGTTTCTTGTCCGAAACCTGGAGGAGTATCTTCTTGTTCCCGAGGAGGGTTAATTGCTTCACCTTGTAGCACTTTGGGTCGTCTGCTCCGTCTGTGTTTCTGCAAGGTTTGAAAAATAGCTTGCAAGTTGGACAACCGTGTCTGTACTCTTTCTAAAACCTCCTCATAGGTCTCAATCCCTTTGAATAGGTCACCACAAGGGGACTTCTTGTGTTCATAAGCATTCATATTACAGTGAGCCATGTGTTTTCCCACCAACTGGTAAGGATCATGCTTCCTGTGCTCGAGGTTTACCAATTTAACCTCCTCTAGCACTACTGCTTCAACTTTGGAATGACCTAAGTTGAGCAATGAAAATTTCCCAATATGAACGGGAAAAACTGGCCAAAATTTCTTTTGAGCCACTTTTAGTTCTATCCCAATTCCACCTATTACTATTTGATGAGCTACCTCCCTACACACCAGTCTGTCAGGGAGGAATTTCAGGAGGGTGTGTGGAGGAATTGAACACCCGAAAACTTTGATGTATGAAAAGTTCTCCTCTATGAACCAATCAACAACTTCCCTGAGGTTTCCTATGACCGAATCTAAAATGCGGGGAGGCACATAGCCATACAACATCTAATGTAGTGGTATAATCAATAAATGAAAAATTTCATAGCACGAGTCATTGACATTTTCTTCCCAAAGTTTAGAATGATATTCATGAACTGGCTCTGGGTAAGTCGGATTCCAACTCCAATTCATCAAAGGGAAATGATTCAAAAAGAATATAGCATCCATGATGTATGTTGACATATAAAAGGCTATTGATCGGCCTTTTGATCTTGCAGTATGATAGTCCATGACCTCCTTCTCCATGTTATCGGATAAAATTTTACCCCAATTGAAGATGTAACCTTCAGCTGTCTTATGCAAAAGAGGTACCCATTCTGCAGGGAAATGGGTGGGACTTTTCTTACCGAAAATTCTACATAACATCATAGCCACATAAATCATATACTCATTCAATGAGGCTGTGGAATAAATACCATGGGTGTCAGCCCTGAATTTTTCCTCATTTCTCCACCAATCCTTGATTAAGTCAGGATACATTTGGTCTGACTCAAAGAATTCTTTCCTTTGAATGTTACTCACAAAATCTTTATTATAAACATACTTTGGACTGGGAGACAATTTATACATTACTTGTAAATGTTCCGATCTGAAAGAGTCGATGATAACCCCGCGACTGTCTAGAATGCTCCTTGTCTGTACATCAGTTCACTGTAAGGCCCAACTAATCATGTCATTATACGTCATAAGTCATGGTCGTGTAGCTATTTTTTGAAGCTCCGACTCTGCTATATCTCGAAGCTTGTTGTCGATGTCATGAGGGAAATTTTTAATTTCACAATCCAGATTCTCAAAAATCTGCCTCCAGGATTTTATGGAATCGATGGCATGCAGTGTTGTATCAGATATAACGTCTCTGTTTGGACTCGAGTTTTCTACATTTTCTTCACTTTTCTTGGATGCCTTCTTAGGTGCCATGATACCTGTGCTGGATCAGGAACCTGTTTACAAAGGAAATGTGTATAAAACCAGGTAAATGTGACTCACTGTAGATGCAAAGAATAACTATGAAGCTTGAAATATAAGACTTTATTACCCTTCAATTTTGTGTTATAATGGGTGTATAGACGCAGACGACGAAAAATTAATGCTTTTAAATGGAAAGATATGCCTGGCTATATGTTTTCGTGTCGAAAAAATGTTCATTTATCCGTTATTAATGCTGCCATATATCGGCGATTTCGGGACTGACGTTTCAAAAATCACTGCTTTCCTCAATTCCCGAAATGTGAAAGGCAGATTAATTATCACTAATCCTGTTTTAAAAAAACAAATTAACCTTAATCTTAAACCTTGTTTAGGGAAAATGTGATTTCGCATTTTGTGACTTCGGAGATCCTAGTGTCAGGGGGTAAGTCATAAGAAATCCCCAAATCGCGAAATTGTGATGAGATTAGTGAGGCACTAAGACACGTATTAGGGCTTTAATTAATCTAGTTTAATAATTAATTATCCTTTTAACTTTTTCAGAAAAGTGAGGATCGAGAGTTTGACTGTTGAGAGTTCGAAAGCGTTTCAATAGAAGGAGAAACCCGAATCGTGAAAGATTAAGGGAATGATAATTATGTTTAGGAACTTAATTAATTTCGGGTTTAAAGAGTTCTTTGTGGAAAGAGACGGAAAAGGTAACCTTTCTTTCTTTCCCCTTTAAAATATTTTTAATAAGATGAGCATTTTCGGGATTTCGGCACCGGGAAAATAAGATGGTTGAAGATTATAATTCGAGAAAAACTAAATCTCAAAAACCCGAAAAGGAACAGAAAGATCAGATTTCCCCTTTTGGACTAAGGGTGGCTCCACGACTTAGGAAAACATGAAGCTTTAGTTTTAAAATATAGGAAAAAAATTAAACTTCGTGTCAACACACTCCGTGGAAAATATGGTTTGTGGCTAGTCCTGAAACTAGTCTAAAACAGGTGTTTCAGGTAAAATCGTCATAAATTCTTCATAACAGATCCCAATTAGGTAACAAAAAATGTGTTGGTTAGAGTACAATCTTTGGTATTCTTTGTAAAAATTTTATATCCATACAACAAATATTCCATGCGGGGCACACTCTACAAGTTCATTCTCTAGAATAAGCCAGAATTCAACAAGGTATGCAATTTTTTCTGTAACTCCTTTTCTGAGAGGTTCCAAGTAGTGACACCTAGAAGAATTGCATAAAACACACTGAAGAACATTGTGTACTATTTTCAGATCTTTATTCATTACAGGTACATAGTTATGATTATTTCAAGTTAGGGTTGTTGACTAATCCAAAACTAGTCATGTGAGACTAAAGAAAAGTTTGATAAAAATGCTAGTCTCTTGTTGTTAAAGTTGAGGAAGGTTTGTAGGTATGTCATCACATACACCGGGTCTATTACAAAGTTACAAATCAGATTTGGATGATGAAATTGATGAGGGATTTTGGTTGAGGTACATGTTGGGTACATGGTTGAGACAAGTAGTTGATGAGTTGGCACATACATGAGGTGTATAGTTGATGATGTTGGTACATCTTGATGAGTTGTAGTTGATGAGTAGTTGATACATGATTGGTACATACTTGGTACATAGTTGGAGGCACTTGTTAGTAGTATTGTTGACAAATGGTTTATGGATGATGTAGCCTATTTGTCTTGGTATATTATTATAAGCACATATTGATCTCGGTGATGATTATGAGTTGTTGTGTTATTCTTGGTTGATGCACATATTTGAGAGTTGTCTTGTTGAGTAGATCTGATTTGGTTGATAATATTGATGAGACAGGTTGTTTTGATAGGTTGTTTGGATAGGTTGGTGTGACAATTTATTTGTACAGGTTGGTACACGGTTGATGCACTTGTTTATGGTATAAGTTGATTACAGGTTGTTTGGTACAGGTTGGTGCATGGTTGATGCACTTGTTTATGGTACAGGTTGAGGTACAAGTTGATGCATGGTTTAGGTTATTGGTATAGGTTTTTTGGTGCAGGTTGATTGGTACAGATTTATAGCAATATATCTCACAGTGATAGTGTGACAATGGTTCCATCATTCTACTTATACATCAAGGCAGTGGGACGGGGTAAGGACAGGTGGTTATAGCTGAAGAACATAGGGGGTTGTATCATCCTTCTGGTTGTAGAAAGAGAATTGGGGAGTTGGAGCTTCCCTCAGGTTGTAGCCTAAGAAACTAGGGGGTTGGAGCCTCCTTCCAGTTGCGGCTGGAAAAAAAAGGAAGTTGGTGCTTCCAATTAATGTAATTCTTCAAGACATATAAGAAAAAACATTCTGTGGTTTTCTCCCGCTTTGGGTTTCCACGTAAAAACACTAGTGTAATTTGTATGTGGATGATTGTTCATGTTTTCATTGTTTATTTACTCTGCAAATATTAGACGATAATTCTACATTGATATAACACTTGCATTACTTGGTTAAAAAGGATTGTATTTCTCTATTACTGATTCACCCCCCCTCTCATTAATCCAACAGTTACTTAGAAAAAGTATAAAGACCCCTCAAGGAACCTCTCATAAGTACAATTCACACACATCTTTGTTGATTATCTATCTTGTGAATAATTTTTGATCTATTGGTGAATTTGAGGTTGAGTCTGAGGTAGCAAGTATGAGGGTGTGAAGGAAGGTTGAAGGTGAAAGTCTCAGAGTTGCAGAAATTATGAGTAACCCTAGTTTATGAGGTATCTACAGGTTGCACTTCAGAAGGGTACATATTTTATGTGGCCTTTAGTGGAGAAAAGCATAGATATCCACGGGTAGTAGTAAAGGAATTTGTGGATATGTGAAAATCTTGCGAGAGGGTGTGAAGAGATTCTTGTACCATATTTTTTATGCCCAGGATGGTTTTCTTATCTTCTAATTGATATAGAAGAGTGTCTACATAATCATAGGTATGTTCTTTATGTGTGTTTATCATGGATGATATCACACATACTTGAGGAATGTTTTGGAGGCCCTTTTGGTTTATGGTTTCATATGGTTGAGGTCCATGTTTTAGTTTCATTGGTACATACTTGAGAGATATCCTTGGTATATTGTATATGGTTGTTATGGTTCATTGTTAGAGGCACAAATTTGTGATATTGGCATATATTTGAGGCATATCTTATGGTATATGCTATGATGCATGATTTAGGTACATGGTTGGATACTTTAAGTTGAAATGGTCCATATGAGAAAATATGGTTGATATATGAGTGATAGGGATAATGAAAGGTTGCGGGTTGATAATTAGTTACAAATTGAAGTTACATTATTTCAACACTCCCCCTTAACAAGAAGGTTATTCTTCAGCAACATCATGTGAGAGAGAGAGGACAACATCATCAACAGCATCAAGTGGGTGAGAGGACAGCATCATCAATATCGTATTGGAACACTGACTGGCATATCTATAAATCATCGAAAGTTTTCTTCATCGACAACATCATCATTCTCAAGGAATGCCATCATCATCTGCATCAATATGTATTAGTATAAACACTAATACATCATCGTCATCATCACAGCACAAGGCTGGCTCGTCATAATACAAGACTAGCTTTACGTCACAACTGTCAAGTTGGAAGCTCGACACTTGTCTCATCTCAATGTCTTGCTTTATGTCACAACACTCAGGATGCAAGAAAGATACTAGACTGGCTTTACGTCACATCTATCAAGATGGAAGCACAGTACTAGTCTCATCTCATCATCTTGTTTTACGTCACAACACTCAAGATGGAAGCAAGATACTCGTCCTGCTTTACGTCACAACCATCCGGTCGGAAGCAAGATACTAGACTGGTTTTACATCACAGCTATCCAGCCAGAAGCTCAGTGCTAATCTCATCATATCATCTTGCTTTACATCTGACAACTAAGTCAGAAGAAAGGAACATCTCATCTTGCTTTACGTTTGACAACTAGGTCAGAAGCAAGGAACATCTTATCTTGCTTTACGTCTGACAACTAGGTCAGAAGCAAGGAACATCTCATATTGTTTTACGTCTGACAACTAGGTCAGAAGCAAGGAATATCTCATCTTGCTTTATGTCTAACAACTAGGTCAGAAGAAAGGAACATATCATCTTGCTTTTCGTATGACAACTAGGTCAGAAGCAAGGAACATCTCATATCACTACTGCATTTGGGTCAAATTCTGACGTTTTATTTGCGGTGTTATGGACACAATTGTCCATATTGTCACAAAATAGAGGAAATTTATAAAAAAAAAAAATCATGTTGCCCGATAACGTCGGTCTTGCCATGTTGACGTCTCTCTTGCCACATTAACGTTGGTCTTGCCACGTTAACGTCTCTCTTGCCACGTTTTCCACTGGAACGTCTCTCTTGCAACATTTTCCACTGGAACGTCGCTCTCGCCACGTTTGTGAAGATGTATGTCGCAATTGCAACATGTGTGAAGATGTATGTCGCAATTGCGACGTTTTGGAAACTAGGTTTTCCCCTCCAACGATCACCTTAGTATGTTCACCAAGTCAAAATACCAATGGTAACTTAGGACTTTTTTACGTCGGAATGGCGACGTTACAAAATCTATAAATATGTTGCATTTAACGGATGTTGCGACAAGTTTGCTATAATAACGATGCTTCAAAAAGGGTTGGGACAACTTCCAACACCTCCTCAATTACAACTTGACCTCCTTCATGCTTCATCACCATTTATATGAAGTTATACTTATTATTAGTGCCAGGCATATAATCAATGCCATAATTTTTAGAAGAGTTCAAACTACTAGAATAAAAAGCAATGCTCTCATCTTTCCTTGTTTTATGAAAAGCAAGTCTCTTTCAGAAAGAGGTCTCCTTCTCATTAGTGATAGGAACCTTCTACTCAGTGCCTTTGATTTCTAATCTTTGTTCATATCCACGGTCCCT
>ML788239.1:237155-249869 GCA_009831015.1 Picea engelmannii
ATCACACTGTACACAACTAGACTATGCACTTACCAAATCCAAGGCATGAACTCAGAACTATCTAATGGTCTCCATTTCCTTATGCCACTTAACAAAATAGAGGCCCCTATGATGGAGGCCTAGGCTTGCACACTGCTAGGATTGAGATCCTACATATTCGAACGACTGACCATTTTGAATCCATAAATCACTCCAGTTGTTGTAAGTCTAAATAGGCAGGCTCTGTACTATATAGTGGGGAAAAACTCTCATAGGGTTGTCTTCTTTGCCAACATAGATTCATGCATAGTTTCTAAATGGTAATTTTCTACTCGTATCTTGTTCAACCCAACCACTTAATCTAGAGGGATTGGCTAGAGCTTGGGTGTCGACATTCATCTATTTAATGTAGTCTCATAGCTCTTCTATGGGTTTCTCTCACTGCTACATTAGAGTTCATAGTGTGCAGGCATAAGATGTTATGATTATGACTTGTTCTCATGTACTAGCTGGGCAGAATGTTGAAGGTGAATCAAAGCTTGAAGAACAAGATGAAGCATAGCTTCAAGAAGAAGATATTTCTCTATTCATCAACAATGAACAACAATCTGTCAATGATGCAGATTGCTCAAAATATGTATCAGAATTGTTGAGTGAATGCGTGCCTTCTGTTCTGCATCATTTGGCTGAATTCAAAGACCATCCTTATGAATAAATTGTTGTCCTAAATGATGATGAAGCATTGAACTTAAATGAAATGGAGATGCAATCTCCCACTTGGCTTGAGAGTGAAAGGCGAGATAGCATGGATGTTGAAGTGACTGAAGCTAAAGTGTGCACTGAAGGTTGCAAATAAGTTCTATCTTTTCGTTGTCGTAAATTTAATTTTGAAGAAAATGTTAATGAAGAAGGAAGAAATTTCAATGTATGTTGTCACTAGCTGACACCTATATGACTTACTCCTTATTTGGGCTTGGAATGACTATTAGGTCTTGATATTGATATTGTATTGTTTTTTTAAATACCTACACAAAGGTGGCAATTGTGACGTCTTTCACTCTCTTCCCGTCGCTATTGCCATGTCCAAGACGTATCTCTTTCCACCTCCAAGATTGTCGCTCCCATAGAAACCATGTCGGAGCTAGTAACTCCTGGGTGTCGTTGTTGCCACCTGATGGACGTCGTTCTTGCGACATTCAAGAGTGTCACTCCCATAGCAACCACGCCGAAGCTAATACCTCGTCCCGTCGGTCTTGTCACCTTCAGAACGTCTCTCTTGCCACCTTTGAAACATCTCTCTTGCCACGTTTGAAATGTCGGTCTTGCCACCTTTGAAGCGTCTCTCTTGCCACGTCTGAAACGTCTCACTTGCCACGCTTGCAACGTCTCACTTGCCACGTTTGAAACATCGGTCTTGCCATGTTTGTAACGTCTCTCTTGCCACGTTTGCAACGTCTCTCTTGCCATGTTTGAAACGTCGGTCTTGCCACATTTGCAACGTCTCTCTTGCCACGTTTGAAACATCGATCTTGCCACGTTTGAAACATCGGTCTTGCCACATTTGCAACGTCTCTCTTTCCACGTTTGAAACGTCTCTCTTGCCACGTTTGAAACGTCACAATATAAACGAAAACTAGGTCGTCGGAAAAACGACGTCATGTGAAACGACGTTTGAGGGGGTCTGAGGTTTGTCGGTCTTCTGACAATAGAAAGTGGCAATTACATCGAACACGCCGTCGGAATTTGACCCAAATGCATTAGTGTATTTCTTTATGTCTGACAACTAGGTCATAAGAAAGGAACATCTCATCTTGCTTTGCATCTGACAACCAGGTCAGAAGCAAGGAACACAACAAATACTCCCCCTTTCGAGGAAGGTCCTTTCAGATTATGCTAAGCTTATCTCAGAAGTACTCAAACTTCACACGAGATAGGGTCTTGTTCAACACGTCAGGAACCTGTTCATCTGTGATAATGTACTAGAGATTCAAGGCTCCTCTCTGTACCATGTCACGGATGTAATGATAACAAATCTCTATGTGCTTCGACATGTCATGGAATACAAGATTCTATGTCATTTTTATGCAGCTCTGGTTGTCACATAGAATCAAGGTTTCTCTCATCTCTAAGTCAAATAGGTCGGTTAGCAACTTTTGAAGCCATATAACTTCGCAGATGGCAGAACATGCAGCAATGTATTCTTCTTCTGCTATGCTAAGAGCAATACTAGATTGCTTCCTACTCTACCACAAGATCATAGCTGATCCCAAACTAAAACAACATCCTGAAGTGCTTTTCCTATTAGAAACACTTCCTGCCCAATCTGCATCAGTATATCCACTCAATATGAATTCATGATCTCCATCATAGCTGAGACCATAATCTATTGTACCTTTAAGGTACCTCATCACATGTTTTGCAACCATTAGGTGAACACGTCTAGGTTCTACCAGAAACTGACTCAAGGTGTTCATGGCAAAAAAAATGTTTTCTCTGGTGTTTTTCAGGTACATCAATGATCCAATAATCTATCTGTACAGTGTGGCATCAATCAACTCTGACGAAGTATTGACCACTAGCTTCAGCTTCACTTCCATGGGTGTATTCACGAGCTTGCATTCCAACATGTCGAATCTCTTCAAGATTTCGACCGTGTACTTCCCTTGATTAAGGACGATCCTATTAGGACTCTGCCATACCTCAAGACCTAAGAAATAGTGCATTAGGACAAGGTATTTCATTTCAAATTCTGAGGCAAGTCTCTTTTTACATTTAGTGATGATCTTTTCTTCTCCAGTTAAGAATAAGTCATCCACATATAGCAGTAAGATTATTGGCTCATTGTTCATGATTTTGAAGTAGAGGTTAGAGTCTGCTTTACTCTTGGTAAAGCCTAAGCTCATCAAGAAACTGTCTATATGACCATACCAAGCTCTAGGAGCTTGCTTCAATCTGTATAAGGCTTTCTTCAATCTTCATACATGAGACTTCATGTCTTCAACCTCAAATCCTTAAGGTTTATCTATATACACTTTCACTTTGATGACATCATTTAGTAAATTTGTCTTCACGTCCATCTGGTGCAGCTTCCACTTCATCTTAGCTACAAGAGCTATGATGGTTCTGATCGAAGTGTATCTGGCCACAGGAGTGAATGTCTCTTCATAGTCAATGCCTTCCTTCAGGGAAAATCCATGAGCGACAAATCTTGCTTTATACTTCTCAATACTTCCATCAGCAGCATGTTTTATTTTGAAGAGCCATTTGGAGGATACCACATCTTTATTCTTCGGTCTGAGAACTATTTCCCATACTTCATTCTTCATTATGGATTGGTATTCCTCTGTCATGGCATCTGCCCATTCTTTCCTCTGAATGGCTTCTTCAAAACAGGTAGGCTCCTCTTCAAGGAGATCACACATCAAAGATGTATAACTGGAGAATGGCTTTGTTCTTTTCACCTGTCTCGTAGTTCCTTTGGGAACACCGTACTTCTCTCCATCTTGAATAATCTCTCTATCCCAAGCTGGCTTTCTTTTATGGAGGATCGCCATTTGAAGAGGTTCTTGCACTTATACTATATCATGGTCTTCTAGAAGTTCCTCATCAGGGGAAGTTACGACTTCCCTCACTGGTTCTGCAGCTCTGGGAACCTCCCTCATTGCAGCATTGGGGATTACGAGTTCCTCTTCATATACCTCTTCAAGCTGGCATAGTTTAGATTTCTTGAGCACTGCATCTTTATCAAAGGTCACATCCCTGTTGATCTCAATGTGATGTTGACCTGGTATATAGATTATGAAGGCCTTGGAGACTTCACAGTATCCCACAAATATTCCCTTATTTCCTGAAGGGTCCAATTTGTTTCTCTTTTCTTTAGGTATATGAATAAACTCTGGACAACCAAATATTTTGAGATGGCTTACCTCTATCTTTTTTCCGGTGAACATCTCTTCTGGTGTCTTGAGCCCAAGTGCACTATGGGACAATCAATTCTGCACATAAACAACTGCCATTGCTACTTCTGCCCATAAGCACATAGGAAGATCTTTATCATGGATCATAGTCTTCATAGCTTCCAGTATGGTTATGTTCTTTCATTTAGATACACCGTTATTTTGGGGATTATAGGGAGTAGTGAATTCCCTTTTGATCCCAACATCTTTGCAGAAGTTCACAAATTCTTTTGAGGTATATTCTCCTCCATTATCTAACCTGAGTATCTTAATCTTCCTTTCAGAAAGGTTCTCTATCAAGGCTTTGAATTCCTTGAACTTTTTGAACACTTCATCTTTAGATTTCAAGAAATATATCCAAGTTTTACAAGAGTAATCATCAATGAATGATACATAATATACATACCTGCTAATGGAGGATGATGGAATTGGGCCACATACATCTAAATGGATGAGTTCTAGGACTCCTTTTGTCTTGTTGTCCCTCTTCGGAAATGGGTTCTTGATGTTCTTCCCTTGTGCACATCCATTTCATACGCCTTTATGGTCACCTTTGAGTTCTGGTAAACCTGTGACTACATTGCATATTTATGGTAGTGCCTTGTAGCTGATGTGGGCTAACCTTCTATGCCAAATTTTACATGAGCTTTCAATGGCATGGGTCATGGCAGCCTTTGAGTGACCCTTTAGTTTATACAAGACATTTTCTTCATTTCTAATGATGATTGCTTCATTTAAGGTTTCTCCTTTAGCCCACATAAGAAATTCTCCATCTATAAAGGCAACTCTGAAGCCTTTCTTCTCTAAATCTGAAATGGAGAGTAGGTTCTTCTTCAAGCCTGGTACATATAGTACGTCCTTCATTTTTAGTGAATTCCCTGAATTCAGTTTATGATTTGATTTTCCCACTCCCTTGATGGGATATTGGTAATCATCTCCAAGTGTCACTTTCTGAGAAAACTTATTTTCTAAGATATAAGAGAGAATGTTTCTTTGTCCCATTATGTGCTTGGATGCACCACTATCAATGAGCCAAGTGTCTTCTCTGGGTGTTACAAATCCTGAGAGGGTCGAGATCAAGACATGGTCTTTGATCTGATCTCTTATCATCTTTGCGGGTGGCTCTTCATCTTCGACTACATGAGCATGGAGCCTCTTATGTTTTCTCTTGTATTCTACTCATCTGGCTAGACAAAACTTTGCAATGTGTCCCATCTTGTCACAATGATAGAATTGTACAGATGAGTAGTCTCTTTCCTTTCGTTGTCCTCTCTTCTGAAATCTCCTTGGATGAGATTCTTTATGATTGAATTTGTTTGACTGTTGAGGCTCTTTATGAGTCTCCTTTTGGAGGTAGGGTTTCTTCCTTCCTCCTTTGGTTTGAGTAGCTAGGGATTGATCATCATCCCTTGCTAGTAACGCTTCCCGATTCGCTACTCTTGTTTCTTCTTGGATGCATTCTTCCCATAGACTATCAAACTTCAGTTTCTCTATTTTGGCACATATCGTTCAGATGAAATCATCCCAAGGTCTTGTGAGACCATTTAGGGCCGTCATTATGATTTTGTCTTCATTTATGGTATCTCCAATATCTTCTAGTTGTTCTTTGCATTATGCTATTTTGGAGAAGTATTCTTGAACCATTTCTCCTTTCTGCATCCTTGTATTCTTCAGTTGAGTTCTTATATTGATCTTCTGGTTTATGTTCTTTCCTTCATATAGTCTGGTCAAGGCATCAAACATTTCTTTCAGAGTCTTCTTAGATGACACAAAAGGAATCAGGTGGTCTTTGATTGAATCTGCAATAATTCTTTTGGCCCTTATTGTGTCCTTTTGATGCTTTTCCTTTTCTGCATCATTAATGGGTTCTGATACTTCTTCATTGATAAATCTTTCTAGGTAATTCTCTTCACAAATGAGGCCAATCCTATACTTCCAAGCATGAAATTTTTCCACTCCTTCTAAATTGTCAACAAGCTTAACGCTTGCAGACATCTTTACCTGGAGCTAGGAAAATGACTGAAAAATGAAAGTGCTCAAAATAAAAAAATGAACTTATCAGGAGGTGTGCTTGGATGAGGCGAGTTGGGGTGTTCGTATCTGAGAAGATCCAACTTTTTCTCCTCCAAATTTGATCTGAGGATTTATGGAATGGTGCTTCTGGTATCTCTAATACTCTGGTACTTCTGGTACACTGGTTTTCTGGTGCTTCTGGTACTTTGTGAAACTAGGGTTTCACGTTCCAGGAGATCCAACCACTGAAAATGTGTAGTGAGAGTGCCAAACTGATCCTTAGGGGAGGGCACACCTCTCTAGATGGTTTTGGGGCTGTAAAGCTTCACCATAAAAAAGCCCTAATTTTCATGTACAATAACAGTGGTGTTTTTCACTTGTGAGAGATGCTTCCATCAACTTGGCTCTGATACCATGTTAATTCTTAAGCCATTATTATAGTTGTTTTCATTTCATTAGATAACAATAGCATAATCCAAGATCACTGAGAAATACACAATCACAAGAGACACAACATTTATCCTGGGAAACTCTCTAGGGGAAGAAAACCCAACAAAACTTCCTTAATATAGATAGCCAATACAATGCCAAGAGATCTCTTAAACTAATACAAAAATTCCTCTCCCAAATATGCACCACTCTCTCTCTCCTTATTATCCAGCAGCAGATTCAAAACTTGTCTCTCAATGAGCAAGTGAGTTGTGTGTCTAATTGAGTCGTTGGCCTCTTTATTTATACAAGTCTAGCACGTGTGAAGTGTCTCTTCACTGGTAGGGCCGAATTCTCAAACTAGGTGGGTAAACCCACCTTTATTATATTTCTGGGCCTCTCTAATATCTGTTGGGGCCGACTTCTTATTTTTCCTATTACAATTGTCTTTTGACCAATCTGCAAAACGGGATTTGGTCCTATTACAATAACCGACATGATCAATCCACAATGGGGATTGATCCGATGAATAATATATCAAATAATAATTAGAATACTCTTTGCAGTTACATTATTTCAACAATAGTCACCTTAAGAAAAGATCTTCAAAAGAAATATATACAGCAGAATAGCACCAAAATATTGGATGAGATAAGAATCATTCAAAGGCCATACTATGATAGGTCCGAGTTAGGATACAACCTGATGCAAACCGAGAAAGGTTCAAGCTCCAAGACGACATAAGAAGAAGCATAAAAAAACACCTATGTATAAATAGTCAGAAGTACTCAAGAATAAAAACAATAAGGAATTGAACCACCTAGAAGATTCATAACATTGAACCATCAATCAACGACATCTCAAGAAGATGAAGGCTTCAAAAAAGAAACACCTTTCAGAAGATCCCATACACCCAGGTTTCAAACAATTTTTCTTAGTTTATGTTATTCTTGTAACAATTTTTGTCACAAAGCTGCAAACTATAGAGCCTATGCCAAGAACATAAACAATTGTGAATTCTATTCCAACAACAATTGTCTCAAAAAGTCACATGATGCAAAAAAACATAAAGCACGATAGTTTTGGTTCACTAAGTAATGAAATAGAGTGATACAAGTGCAACAATTTTTGACACATGGCCAAAACTTGTAGACTGATTGTTCCTCCAAAATAACCAAAGAATAATATCAATAGTCATAGATAAGAACCACAAAGGATTTGGAGAAGAAAGCATGATTAATTCAACACTGAAGAATTCTCACTTTCTTTACAAGCACAACACAAGAAAAGTGGGTGGTATGTTGAAAGTGGTTGTTCAAAGCATATGGCAGGTGACAAGAACAAGTTTCTGACTCTGAAGAAGGAACGTGTTGGATCAATTTCATTTGGAAATGATAACTCAACTAGAATAATAGGTAGAGGCACATTCAAGCTTGGAATCAAAGATGCCAAGGCAGAAATTGTTCTAATGGTCGAAGATATGAAAAAAAATATTCTAAGTGTTAGTTAAATGTGTGATTGAGAACACAAACTTTTGTTTGAATCAAAAAAATGTGAGATGCGAAAAGAAGGATCGGGAAAATTGGTGGCTACAGCTAGAATAACTCCAAACAACATATATGTCCTGAATGAAATTGGAAGGGGAAAATGTTTCTTAGGAAAGGAAAATTAAAGTTGGATCTGGCACAGAAGAATGGGTCCCATAAACTTTGATAACCTTGTCAAAATCAACAGAAAGGAAGCAGTGAAATAAATTCTTGAGATCTCAAAGCCAACAAATATTATATGTGAGCATTGTCTACAATGAAAACAAACTAGAACCAAGTTCAAATCAAAAGATTACTCCATGACAAAACCATTGGAAATTGTACACACTGATCTATGTGGACCTAAAAGAATGAAGGGATTAAATGGATAACAATACTTCATGCTACTGGTTGATGACTACACAAGAATTACTGCAATTTCCTTCCTCATTAATAAGTTAGAGGAATTCGAACACTTCAAGATATACAAAGAGAAGTTTGAAACTGAGATGGATTTGAAAATCAAGTACTTAAGATCAAACAATGGAGGAGATTTTACATCAAAGGAATTCATGGATTGTTGTGGTGAACATGGAATCAAGAGACAATTCTCGACAACTAGGACACCTCAGCAAAATGGAGTTGTCGAAACGAAGAACATAATAGTGCAAGAAATGGACAGAACAATGCTAAAATATTCCAAGTTGAGTGACATCTTTTAAGCACAAGCAGTACATACAATACTTCACATCATGAACAAATGAATGATTAGAAGTAACAATGATAAGACTCCCTATGAGTTATGGAAAGGAATAAAGGAAAATGCGAGTCATTTCAAAGTATTTGGAAGAAAATGTTATTTCAAAAGAGAAGATGGAAGGCTTGGAAAATTTGACTCCCGAGTTGATAAGGGAATACTAGTTGGTTATTCAAGAAAAAAAAAGGCATGTAAATGATTCATTCCAAGACTCAATAGAATCATGTAAAACATCAATGTAATGATTGATGAGACAGATGTACAGAAAGGAAAATAAGGAAGAAAATATTTAGAAGAGTAGGATAATGAGGAAGATCTAAAAGAAGAAGAAGAAGAGAAACCAAAAGTAGAAAAATAGGAAGATGAGAAGTAGATACCTCCCAAGAAACCTAGCCGACGAGTATAGAAAAACCATCCACCTGATCAGATTATTGGAATAAAGATGCAAGAGTTGAAACCTAGAGAAGAATATTTTCACCATAACAACAACACCTAGCATTGTTATCTACAATTGAACCAAGTATTTTTTAAGAGGCCAGCAAGGATGAACACTGGATCAAGGTTATGGATGAATAATTGGATTATATAGAGAATAATGACACATGGGAACTGGTTCCAAGGCCAAAGAACAAGAACATAATTGGTAGAAAGTGGGGTTTTTGAAACAAATTGAACGAGGATGGAAAGGTAACCAGAAACAAAGCAAGGTTAGTATACAAAGCATACACTCAGATTGAAGGTATAGATTTTGAAGAAACTTTTACCCCAGTTGTGAGGATGGAAGAAATCCTATTGATATTATCCTATGCATGTTAAAAAATAATCAATGTGTATTGGATGGATGTAAAATCATATTTTCTAAATGGTGAATTAGAAGAAGCAGTCTATACTGAACAACCTGAAGGGCTTTTATCTTCAGAAAAGAAAGACTATGTTTTCAGATTGAAGAAAGCACTATATGGACTCAAATAGGCTTTCAGAGCATGGTATTTAAGATTGGACAGGTATCTATAGCAACACGGATTCAGGAAGGGAAATGAAAACATCAATCTCTACATAAAAATGGATCGAGTCAGTATATTGATAATTGAAGTTTGTGTAGATGACATCATCTTCAGAAATGATGATGACAGGATGAGTAAAACATTTTCCATAGATATGAAAAATGAGTTCAAAATGTCTTTTCTTGGTGATTTGAATTTATTTTTGGGATTACAAATATGTTAGTGTGATAAAGGTTTTTTCATATCTCAGACCAAGTACATCAGAGAAATTCTAAAGAAGTTTGGAACATAATATTTCAAAACTGTGAGTACTCCTATGTAGAACAACTGCAAATTAATAAAGGATGATGTTCTAAGGATGCATATCAGAGACTCTATAGATCAATGATTGGAATCTTACTCTATGTGACAACATCAAGATTAGATGATATGCAAGCAGTTGGACAAGTTGTGAGATTTCAAGCAGCACCGAAAGAAACACATGTGATGGAAGTAAAAAGAATACTCAGATATCTCAAGGAAAAAGAAGATTTTGGATTATGGTATCCAATAGTGAATGATCTATATTTGGTAGCCTACATAGATGTATATTGGGCATGTATCACTGATGATAGAAGAAGCACAAGTCGAGAAAATTTCTACTTGGGTGAGTGTATGGTATCATGGTTGGGAAAGAAATAGTAATCGATATATTTTTCCACAGTGGAAGCATAATATATTGCAACAACACCATGTTGCACTCAGTTTCTCTGGATGAAACAAAACTTGCAGGATATACAAGTGAAGTATGATAAGCCCATTTCAATACTCTGTGACAACAACATCTCTATCAATATCTCCAAGAATCCAATAATGAATTCAAATATTAAACACATTCCGATCAAGTATCACTTTCAATGGGAACATGCTACCGAGAAGAACATCGAGCTAGATTATATTGGAACAAAAGAGAAGATTTCATATATCTTCACCAAACTTGTTCTGAGGGAGACCTTTGAGTATCTTCAATAGAAACTTGGAGTAGTTTCTTCCCCATAGTGATCCACATTGTATTTCACATAGTAAAATAGGGGGAGATAAGTAAATAATATTTTGAATTCTTTTCATATACATCATAAATTTACATGAGGAAGCACCACAAAGAGAAAGTAGAGGCTTGTAGATAGGGGGATAAACCCCAAGGAGAAATACCCTTTATCGTTGATGTCAAAGGGGGAGAGAAATAACATATGCATGGAAATGAAGAGAAAGAATAGATGCATGGAGAAAGGGGGAGCAATGGTCACAGGGGGAGCATGAGTAGGAGCATGAGTGTTCCCATGAAATCAGTGTTTCCATCAATGCAAAAGGGGAAGATGGTTGGAAACTAGGTTGTCATTGATGTCAACAAGAAGTGGTTTTCATTGATGTCAATAGATGTGATGGGTGAATTTTGATAAGTCTCCAAAGTGGTCCCCTTATGGCGTAGATCTAAGCATGGCCCTCACGGGAAGGTGCTTTGAAGAATTCTACAAGAATCCCCAAAGGTGTGGTCATGGAGCCCAAAGTTTTTTGAGTAATAAGAACATGAAGTACAATGTAAATGCAGGTAACAAAGTCATAGATAAATAGTTCTTTTCGTTTTGTTTCTGGTGATAGGTGTTACACCATGTGGTTCCTCATGGTTGAGGAGTTATGAAGTCATGAAGTTGGAAGCCCCAAACATGGGTTACAAAGCCACTAGTTGGTTACAAGACACTTAATGAAAGGGTTAAGTGGTTGTAACAAGAAAGCCCTAAAGTAAGGAAAGAAGTTACTTAGAAAAAGTATAAATACCCCTCAAGGAGTCTCTCATAAGTACAATTCACACACATCTGTATCGATTATCTATATTGTGAAGAAATTTTTATCTATTAGAAAATATGAGGTTGAGTCTGAGGCTACGAAGGAAGGTCAAAGGTGAGAGTCTCAGAGTTGCAAAAATTGTGAGTAACCCTAGTTTTTGAGGTATCTGCGGGTTGCAGGCCATCAGAAGGGCACGAATGTATGTGGGCTTTTGTGGAGAAAAGAGAGGATATCTGTGTGTAGTAGTAAAGAAATTTTTAGATCTATGAAAATCTTGAGAGAGGGTATGAAGAGATTCTTGTACCATATTTTTGATGCCTAAGTTTCTTTACTTGTCTGTTATCTGATACAACAGAGTGTCTACAGAATCAGAGGTATGTTTTTTATGTGTGTTTATCATGGATGATATGTTACATGATTGACGCATGATTTGGAGGCCCTTTTGGTGTATGGTTGCATATGGTTGAGGTCCATGTTTTGGTGTCATTGATACACTAGTACATATTCTAAAAGTTTCGACATTTTATTTGCGACGTTATGGACAAAATTGTCCATATTATCGCAAAATAGAGGAAATTTATAAAAAAGAAAATTCATGTTGCCCAATAACGTCGCTCTTGCCACGTTGACGTCTCTCTTGCCACGTTAACGTCGGTCTTGCCATGTTAACGTCTCTCTTGCCACATTTTCCACTGGAACGTCTCTCTTTCCACGTTTTTGAAGATGTATGTCTCTCTTGCCACGTTAACGTCGCTCTTGCCACGTTTTCCACTGGAACGTCTCTCTTGCCACATTTGTGAAGATGTATGTCTCTCTTGCCACGTTAACGTCGCTCTTGCCACGTTAACGTCTCTCTTGCCACGTTTTCCACTATAACGTCTCTCTTGCCACGTTTGTGAAAATGTATGTCACAATTGCGACGTTTTGGAAACTAGGTTTTCCCCTCCAATGGTCACCTTCGTATGTTCACCAAGTCAAAATACCAACGGTCACTTAGGACTTTTTTACGTCATAATTGCGACATTACAAAATCTATAAATATGTTGCATTTGACGGATGTTGCGACAAGTTTGCTATAATAATGACGCTTCAAAAAGGGTTGGGACAACTTCCAACACCTCCTCAATTAAAACTTGACCTCCTTCATGCTTCATCACCATTTATATGAAGTGATACTTATTATTAGTGCTAGGTATATAATCAACGCCATAATTTTTAGAAGAGTT
>ML788240.1:56392-69329 GCA_009831015.1 Picea engelmannii
ATTCTTTGTTTTATGCATATCTTTTTCCATGTCACTTATTTTTCTTTTGTTTTTCAATAGTCTTTATAGAGTGTGGTTGTTGTGATTTTAAGATCCAAAATTTTTATTTATTTCATCTTATAAATTATGTTATTCAATGTCTTCATTTTGTTAGTTGAAAATTGTTCTCATATGATAAATTTTTTATAGAGTGGGTCTAATGGTTAAGAGCATGTATTTCCTCTTATAAGGTTATACTCAAATCCCTAAGAGGTAGGGTATGTACACCCTTATAGACTTAAGCAGTCAAATCACCACAGTGAGGAGGTCCCTTCTCTGACAAAAAAAAGAGCTCTCATACATAAATTTAGTATTTGGATAAGACATAACCTTAAAATTAGTTATTACTTTATTATTATTATATCCATCATTATCACCTTTGTTATTCTAAATTTTTTTGAAAAAATCATACAATCAAAGAAAACATGTGTGGGTTTCCTCCTTATTGGTCACCTTGTTTTACCTTAGGTATCTAGACATAATTTATATTCAAGGACTTAAAATATAAAATCTAAGTAATAAATTGTCATGAACCTTATGAAGATAGGAAACAACTTTTTTGGGAGATATTTTTTATAAGTTATGGAGTAAAGGGGACATAGATCTTGTTTACTAAAATGGGCATGAATATCATGTCTTATTGTAAAAAAATAAATGTCCTTAAATAATGACTTGCATATATATCCTACTTGAGTGGCGGTCCATCATCAATGGTCTTGTTTGATATTTAGGTTATTTTACTCTTTATTTACATATATGTATTTCTTGTGTTTGAGAATAATGAACAATGAAAAAATGATCTCAATTGTTATAAACTTGTTATATCATTCAACAATAACCTTTTGTTCAATGTTTTTCTAAAATTCTCATCTTTTACTCATGATATATACATAACGCTTGTTCAATGCTTTTCTGAAATTCTCATCTTTAACTCATGACATGTACATAACTCTTGATTATTTGTCACTTGCCTTTAACCTTTGCTAAAAAAAATTCCACTGACTTGGTTCTTAACCATGATAATGACTAGAGTATTCAATTAAAACATACATCATGCAAATGCTTCATGTATTGAATTATTTTTTCTTCAAGGGAGGAACTTGTTTACAACAAGTTGGGTTAATTTGCAAACTAATGAGACCAAGAGGAAGTAATCCACATATGACAAGGATGTTTTTGCCATAATTCAAGCCTTGAAGAGATGGAGGCATTATCTTGTCCCACAAGAATTTTTCTTTTATAGTGATAACCAAGCTTTACAATTCATAACCAGACAAGAAAAATTGAATCAGAGGCATTCAAAATGGGTTGAATTTATGAAAAAATTTACTTTTGTCATAAAACATATTGTTGGGAATGCTAACAAGGTTGCATATGCTTTAAGAAGGAGATGTTTAATTTTACAAGAATTCCAGGTGAAGACCTTGGGGTTTGAACACCTTAAGGATATGTATTGTGATGATACATACTTGAAGGAAGCATATGAAGCATGCACAAACCTTGTGTTGAGAGATAGAAGTCAGTGGATAGAGTACATGATTCAAGAGGGATTGATGTTCAAGGGAAATCAACTATCCATACCAAAATGTTCAATGAGGGATAAACTTTTGAAATAAAAGCATAGCAGAGGATTGGCTGGACATTTCGGCCATGATAAAATGTTTTCACAGTTGAGAAGTTAATACTATTCTCCAGGTATGAGAAGAGGGGTGATAAAGTTTGTGAACATATGTAGAATTTTCCAACATGCAAAAGGGAAGAGACAGAACACTGGATTGTATCAACCATTGCCAATACTAGGAAGGTCTTGGGATGCAATAAGCATGGATTTTGTGTTGGAACTTCCAAGAATGCAAAGACGATGAGATTCCATATTTGTGGTGGTGGAAAGGTTTTCAAATATGACACATTTTATCCTATTCCAGAAGACCAGTGATGCACAACATGTTGCAAACCTATTTTTAAGGGAAGTGGTAAGACTTCACGGCCTAACCAGGAGCATTTTCTCGGACATAGACACAAAATTTGTTGGTCACTTTTGGAGGACATTGTGGAAGAATATGGGGGAATATTTTTCCTTCAACTCAGCTTATCACCCTTAGACAGATGGAAAAACAGAGGTGGTAAAAATTTTTTTAGGAAATTTATTAAGGAGTTTAGTCACTGAGCATCATAATCAGCGGGATCAGATTCTACCAGAAGAAGAATTTGCATACAATGACTCAACAAACATGAGCACTGGAAACAACCTATTCCAAATACTATATGGAATGCAACCAAGGGGAGTATATGATTTGAGAGACTTGGAATAGGGTGAGATCAGGAGCACTGGAGCAGAAGATTTTGTTGCTAAAATGTAGAAATTTTATAGAAAGAACAGAGGAAAGTTCCAGAGTTGTAACGAGAAATACAAGGATAGAGTTGATCAACACCACAGGGAACTTCAATTTGAAGTAGGGGATCATGTTTTGGCACATATCAGGAAGGAAAGGTTCCCTAGGGGAACACATAACAAGTTAAATATGAAGAAGATAGGACCATGTAAGATCTTGAGGAGGTTTGATGAAAACGCCTATGAGATTGAGGTACCAGATGTTGTGGGCATATCGGCCATATTCAATGTTTCAGACCTGTATCCTTACAAGAAAGATGACACAGAGGGATCACAAGAGAAAGAAAATATTCAGTGGGCGAAACTTAGGATATACTCATATGCATACTTTATACTTTAAGGAATATTAACATAATATTCCTTTGGTGTTAAACCTCCCTTGCGTAGCCCCTTTTGCCTACCTAGTGGAGTTTATCCGTCCATACTCTTTTACATGGGTGGTCTGCAACAATGATCTTTTTTCATTAATAATGGATCACTAACCATTTAACATCCAACTCTTCAGTCTAATAACCACACATGCACTTTGGCCTCAAAATACATATACACAAAGATAGTCTAGCCCCAAAACCACACACTTACCTCATTGTATGAAAAACTCAAGATGGTGTGCACCCTTCCTTTAGTTCACAATCCTTGCACATTTACACAGGTGCACAATACATTATAAAATGTATGTACACTTTTGGTATGAGATTCACTTGCACTGACTCAATGTGCACAGGAACCGAACTAAAGACCTTGTACTATCAGCTCACTAGCTTATATTTATAATTAGATTTATATGTACAATTGGTTTTTGGCCTGGGGGTATTTCATATCTCTTGTGAGAGATGGGCTAAGAGGGAATTGCAACATTCACTTCTGTTCAACAACGACATTTTAAATGATGATTGTGCAAAGTTGCAAATAGAATATGTTGTAGAATCAAAGGTTTAGGAAAGTCTCTATTGATTGTCACATTTAATTCAAATATGCTTTAACTTTTTAATCATCGTTCTTGAGATGTTTATTTTCATTACAAATTGAAATAGAAAAAAAACACAAACATTGATGGAGGAGCATTTTGCCTTCAATTCTAGATCATTTTGGTGAGACCTAGGGGTTGTTTGATTTATTAAAGTAGTTGGTTACTTAATTTAATATTTGTAATATGCCTATGTTTTAATGACTTCTAGAGGGGAGACATAGGAATATTTGATTAATGAGAGTGAGGATTTATTTTTAAATGTTCTCGAATGTATGAGAACATGAATTTTTTTTAGTTTTTTAGAGATCTCATGAGGATCTAGGGAGTTGAGTTTGTTCAGAGTGATCCTAGAGGATTTTGTGGATCTAATATGATCCTTAGGAATTGTTGAGGATTTGGTGTATCTAAATTGGATTTGGTGTATCTAAACTGGATTTGGTGTATCTAAACTAGATTTTCTTTCAATATCCTTTTTGTATAAATGTGTAAGACATAATGCACATTCAGAGAAGCAATTGTAGTGAAAAAATTAGGTCAAGGAGAGAGAGGAATTGGCCAATTAGGTTGAGATCAGGCGAAGAAGGCACTGAAAATACTCGTGTAACATTCATGTAGAAAGAGTGTTTATAATAGGAATAGAAACACTAGGTTTTGAGTGTTATTATAAGATTGATTGTGTGGAACCCTATTTATGTTTAAATAATATTATTTTCTCTACACACATGGACACACACACACACACAGATATATATATATATATATATATATATATATATATATATATATAACATCTATGACAACTAGAGGAGTTGTATAGAAAACCAATTGTGTTCCTGAATGAATGAAGAAGAGAATGTGTCATTTTGTGAAGAAGTGTGGAACAAAACCTTCAATAATTCAGACTGAATGTTTGAACAACAAATGAAAAATTAGATTTTCTTAGAGAGAGAAAGTGGAAATTGTAGAAGCCAAGAGGAGAAGAGGTTTTTGAAGAGGTTCTACGAGGTAGAGAACTAATTATACCAAAAGGTCAAGCTCAAGGAAAATATCTTGATTAGGTATTTCAATCTAGGTATGGATACTTGCTAAGAGGGGATTGAGTGTAGTCCACAATCGGAAAAATTAAAGTTCACATGGAGATGAAGACAATGGCTATTGACGGTCATTGTAGAGGTTTAAAAATAAAACACAATAGAGGAAATAAGGATGCAAAGAAAAATGGAAAAAAGAGGATGAGTCAAGAAGAGTATGAAAGATAGACGTATGAACTAAAGAAGAGGCTCAATGTCGTACAGATGTTGCTAGAGGGGAATATTGCAGAGAACCAAAAACAATCATGCAATATGAGGAACAAGGTCAAGTGCCCTATGGAAATTGTTTTTTAAGAAAATATCAGGAAAATATTGAAGAGCTTGAAGAATAAGATGAATCCTTGGGTAGATAAGGAAAATCTCAGAAGAGATGAGTTCAGATTAAGGCCATTGGTAGAAGTAAATGTTCACTATTGTAAACCAAAGAAAGGGGAAATCCTTGGAGATGAGAATGAAGAAGATGCACTGCAAGTCTCATGAGCTCTTTGGAGAGTTCATATAAACATGAGGGTATGTTGAAGAAAGGATCAATTGAGAATAAGGATCAATTGAGGATGAACAATGAAATATTTTTGAAAATGATATTTTGTGTGTGGTTGTAGGATCAATTCTTTCATTCAAATTCATCTCGTTATGGTCTTACAAGGTCCCCGATTTTTGTGGACTATTCATTACCATTGGAAACTAAATCCAACATTGTTCACCAATAGAAATCTGGCCCATTTCCCATAATGCATAACGGTAGTTTGGCTAATCAAAATTCAGCTTGGCCTGAAGAAAGCGTTTGCATTGTGCAATCTGACGATTTCGGTGTCAGAGACCATTTGAATTTAAATCTAATAGAAAGGGAGGATTTAAAAGGTTTGCAAAGTTGGTTTATTATTATTGTTTTTGTGGTTTATTATTATTATTTTTGGGGTATTTGATACAGAGGTTACTATATCATTTTATATAATATTTCTATTATCACTTCAAGATGTCTCATGATTCTAGGGTAAAGGGTATCATTCTAATTGAATCTTTATTTTATTTTAGAAATTCCAACAATTTAAGTGAAAAAAGAAGGCTCTAAAAAGAAGAAAACATACAAATAAAGTTTCCTCCAAATTCAACAATAATTAGCATAAAAAAATTTAGCCATGTATCCCTTGTGAGAAAATTCGGGCTAAGCGGGCATTGCTACATTCACTTCTCTTCGGGAACAACATTTTAGATGATGATTGTGCAAAATTGCAACTAGCATTTGTTTTTAGAACGAAGTATCTTTTGTACAATAAAAGGGCCACGAAAATATCCATTCATTATCACATTTAATTCAAATATGCTTTCATTTTTAAATCATTATTTTTAAGATGTTTCATTTCATTACAAGTTCTATTAAGAAATAAACATCATTGTTCACCCTTTACATCCTTCTTACTTATAATGTAGGTATAATATCAAGGAAAAAATATTTATACCCTATTTGAACTCATATGAGGTATATGTAACCACCCTTCATCCTTTTTATTTCTAATGTAGATACAATATTCTTTGTAAGGAAAATATATTTATACCTCATTTGAACTCATATGTAATATATATAGTCAACAAATAACCTCATCTCATTGCACAAAGAAATGTGAACTCATTTGAATACATATGAACAATGTGTTCAATCATTCTTAGAAAAAGAAGACGAGTCAATGAAATAGATATTGTAAAAGTTAACCCTCACAAATAATACATATAATGTAAAAATGGTAAAATAATACATATAATGTAAAAATGGTAAAATTTTGTATGCTAATATATTACTTTTAAACATTTTTTTTTGACTTTTCACTTATGTAAATAACATACATGTATGAAATTTTTTTTGAATCTAAAGCTTAGATTTATTAGTAATATAGTTGTTTCCAAAAACTTAAAAACAAAATCTAGTATGTGTTTTGTTTTTGGTACTCAACTTTCATCATATTTATGATTAATTGTTCTAAATGAGTTTTAGATACAATTTTTCATTTATATATATATATATATATATGAGAGAATAATTCTTTAGCTCTGATTTCATAAAAATATAAATCTAAAATGAATCTATCTCAAACATGTCATTTTATTTTACAAACTTTTTATTTTTTGTTTTATGCATATCTTTTTCCATGTCACTTATTTTTCCATTTTTTTCAATACTCTTTATAGAGTGTGGTTGTTGTGATTTTAAGATCCAAACTTTTTATTTATTGCATCTTATAAATTATGTTATTCAATGTGTTCATTTTGTTAGTTGAAAACTTTTCTCATATGATAAATTGTTTATAGAGTGGGTTTAATGGTTAAGAGCATGTATTTCTTCCTAAGAGGTCATACTCAAATCCCTAAGAGGTAGGGTATGTACACCCCTATAGAATTAAGAATTCAAATCACCACAGTGAGGAGGTCCCTTCTCCCACAAAAAAAAGAGGTCTCATACATCAATTTAGTGTTTGGATAAGACATAACCTTAAAATTAGTTATTACTTTATTATTGTTATATCCATCATTATCACCTTCGTTATTCTAAGATTTGTTTAAAAAATCATACAATCAAAGAAAACATGTGTGGGTTTCCTCTTCCTTGGTCACCTTGTTTTACCTTAGGTATCTAGACATAATTTATATTCAAAGACATAAAATATAAAATCTAAGTGATAAATTGTCATGAACCTTATGAAGATAGGAAACAACCTTTTTGGGAGATATTTTTTATACATTATGGAGTAAATGGGAGATGGATCTTGTTTACTAAAATGGGCATCAATATCATGTCTTTATTGAAAAAATATAAATATCCTTAAATAATGACTTGCATATATATCCTACTTGAGTGGCGGTCCATCATCAATGTTCTTGTTTGATATTTAGGTTATTTTACTTTTTATTTACATATATGTATTTCTTGTGTTTGAGAATAATGAACAATGAACAAATGATCTCCATTGTTATAAAATTGTTATATAATTGAACAATAACCTTTTGTTCAATGTTTTTCTAAAATTCTCATCTTTTACTCATGATATGTACATAACGCTTGTTCAATGCTTTTCTAAAATTCTCATATTTAACTCATGATATGTACATAACTCTTGATTATTTGTCACTTGCCTTTAACCGTTGCTAAAAAAAAATCCACTAGCTTGGTTCTTAACCATGATAATAACTAGAGTATTCAGTTAAAACATACATCATGCAAATGCTTCATGTATTGAATTAGTTTTTCTTCAAGGGAGGAGCGTGTTTACAACAAGTTGGGTTAATTTGCAAGCTAATGAGACCAAGAGGAAGTACTCCATATATGACAAGGATGTTTTTTCCATAATTCAAGCCTTGAAGAGATGGAGGCATTATCTTGTCCCACAAGAATTTTTCTTTTATAGTGATAACCAATCTTTACAATTCATAACCAGACAAGAAAAATTGAATCAAAGGCATGCAAAAGGGGTTGAATTTATGAAAAAAATTACTTTTGTTATAAAACATATTGTTGGGAATGCTAACAAGGTTGTAGATACATTAAGGAGGAGATGTTTAATTTCATAGGAATTACAGGTGAAAACCTTGGGGTTTGAACACGTTAAGGATATGTATTGTGATGATACATACTTCAATGAAGCATATGAAGCATGCACAAACCCTGCGTTGAGAGATAGTAGTCAGTGGAGAGAGTACATGATTCAAGAGGGATTGATGTTCAAGGGAAATCAATTATGCATACCAAAATGTTCAATGAGGGATAAAATTTTGAAATCGAAGCATATCAGAGGATTGGTTGGACATTTTGGCCATGATAAAACGTTTTCACAATTGAGAAGTTCATACGATTGGCCAGGTATGACAAGGGAAGTGATAAAGTTTTTGAATAGGTGTAGAATCTACCAACATGCAAAATGGAAGAGACTGAACACTGTATCACCCATTGAAAATATTAGGAAGGCCTTGGGATGTAATAAGAATGGATTTTGTGTTGGGACTTCCAAAGATGCAAAGAGGATGCGATTCCATATTTGTGGTGGTGGACAGGTTTTCAAAGATGGCACATTCAGTGATGAAACACATGTTCCAAACATATTTTTCAAGGAAGTGGTAAGACTTAATGGCCTACCCGAGAGCATTGTCTCGTACATAGACAAAAAATTTATTGGTCACTTTTGGAGGACGTTGTGGAAGAATATGGGGACAAATTTTTACTTCATCTCAGCTTATCACCCTGAGACAGAAGGAAAAATTGAGGTGGTAAAAAAAAGTTTAGGAAATTTATTGAGGAGTTTAGACACTGAGCATCATAATCAGTGGGATCAGATTCTTCCACAAGAAGAATTTGCATACAATGACTCAACAAACATGATCACTGGAAAGAGCATATTCCAAATACTATATCGAATGCAACCAAGGGGAGTATCTGAGTTGAGAGACGTGGAACATGGTGAGATCAAGAGCGTTGGAGCATAAGATTTTGCTGCTAAAATGCATAAAGCTCATAGCCATATCAAAGGACAGTTGCAGAGTTCTAACAAGAAATACAAGGACAGAGCTGATCAACACTCTAGGGAATTTCAATTTTAAGTAGGGGATCAGGTTTTGGCACATCTCGGGAAGGAAAGGTTCCCAAGGGGAGCATATATCAAGTTAAAGATGAAGAATATGGGACCATGTAAGATCTTGAGGAAGTTTGATGAAAATGTCTATGAGATTGAGCTACCAAATGGTGTGGGCATATCGCCCATATTCAATGTTTCAGACCTGTATCCTTACAAGAAAGATGAGACAGAGGGATCAAAAGATAAAGAAAGGATTCAGTGGGAGAAACAAATTCTTGTGGTAGAAAAACGAGAGATGGAGAAAATTGTTGATCAGAAGTGTTGTAACAGATATCAAAATTGACTGTGTTGCCTAAGCGATCATTTGACAAGGTTGTGGCACCTTCCTTCCTTGAGCTAGAATTGGTGAGCTTGGTGACAATCTATGGTGAACTTTGTGAGCTTGGTTCTCCTCCACCAATTATTGATGCACTGGACTTTCAAAGGAATCCTGAGGGTAAACTACATTGCCTCTGCAATGCTCTGGAAATTCCTTTCCAAAGTTCTATGCTCAAATGGGAAGCTGGTCCAAAACCAGCGGATGGCCTTTGGGCTCCATGGTGGTATGCGAGTGTTCGTAAGTCAATAGGTTTCAAGCCCCCATCAACATGTCCAAAGCCTTTTCCATTCAATCTTTATAGTCTGTTGGAGCAATGCCCTCCTTTCTACAACATACTGAAGCACCATGCTCTATGGCCTGATGTCTCAGTGCAACCAACTCTTCATATTCCAACAAATGAACAGATACTTGTTTGGGTTGTTTGGGTTGGTGACGAGCTTCTTCCTCATGAAAGTGCAAAGGTATCTGTATTTGATTCAATTGTCCAAGGTGGTGAGGGAGTTTGGGAGGGATTTGGATGAGCATTTGGACAAGCTGTCTGATTCTACAAAAGCTATGGCTTTTGTAAATGTACCCGAATGCAATGAGATAAAGAGAAAAAATTTTACAACACTCGTTTCAAATGGAATGCGAAATAATGCTCATATCAGACTCACTTGGACCCGTGGGAAAAAGGTGACCTCAGGGATGAGCCCTGCATTCAATCTGTATGGATGTACTTGGATAGTTCTGGCTGAATGGAAGCCACCTATCTATGACAATGCTGGTGGAATTTCCTTGATAACAGCTTCAACACGCCGCAATTCTCCAAATAACTTGGATTCCAAAATTCATCACAATAATCTTATCAATAAAATTTTGGAAAAGATAGAGGGAAATCTTGCAAAGGCAGATGATGCAATCATGCTTGATCGATATGGTTTCGTGTTTGAAACAAATGCTACAAATATTTTTTTAGTGAAGAAAGGGCGAGTGCATACACCACGAGCTGATCACTGCTTACCAGGCATAACCCGTGCAACGGTAATTGATCTTGTGAAACGGGAAGGAATACATCTAGAAAAGCATCAAATCAGCCTATCAGAGTTCCATACTGTATACGAGGTGTGTACGACTGGCACAATGGGAGATCTTACACCAGTTGTGACCATCAATGGTTGGACTATTGAAGACGGAGAATGTGGCCAAGAAAACTAATGCGACTGCTAATAAAGGGCAAGTGGATGATTGGCAAGTCTTTTTAGAGAAAAGAAAAGATGCGAGTTCATAATTTTCTTTTACAAGCGGCAGTGCCTGACTAGAATCTAGCCTGGATAGTGAATCTGTATCATCTTCACTGGATGTACTTTCGTCTACTGGTAGCTCAGAAGAGAGTGGCATATTAAGATTCTAGGGAGCTTAAAGGAAATGCTTGTATTCTAGAGGGCGAGTCCGATGCCAAGCCAAGTCGGAGATGATTGCGAAGACTCCAAGAAAGCCAGTCTGGAAAGTTGATTGCATGCAAGAATCACTGATTGGAACCCTCGAGACAGTTGTTTCATATAAAGTCGCTCCTTCAGACTAACAATTCGTCCAAACTTTCGGGGGAGAGCGTTGCTGGTGGAACCCTATTTTGACAGGGTGGACGCACTCGTAGCTGCATGGTTGCCTGGCAGTGAAGGGCAGGGTGTTATGGATACTATATTCATGGATTCAGCGGCAAATTTGACTGTACAAGCGGTTGTTATGCAGTCTCTTGTCTAGTACAGTATTTCGCTATTTTTATTTGAGTACAGAAGTGCTAAATTTTTGTATGATAATGTATCTTAGCTTATGTTGTTAAGGAAGGACAAAACCGTAGTTCATCTAGAGATGCCCGCGTGGATGCAAGTATATCTCTGAAAGTCATAACCGACCCAAAACAGAAGACAGTCTTGCTAACTAAGGAAGGATACGAGGATGCGGAAGAAATTTTGAATGTAAAATCCTCTAGAACAATGGGCTTCATTTGTATTGAATGCCATAAAAGCAAATGAGTTATTTTTTTGAGATGTGAATTACATTGTCCGTGGCAAGGAGGTTCTTATTGTGGATGAGTTTACTGGCAGTGTCATGCAGAAGATGGAGCGATGGCTTACATCAGGAACTTGAAGCAAAGGAAGGTTTACCGATTCAGAATGAGACTGTTACACTGGCTTCAATAAGTTATCAAATTTTTTTTCTCCAGTTTCCCAAGCTCTGTGGGATGACTGGTACAACAGCAACTGAACGTACAGAGTTGGAGAGTATGTATAAGCTAATGGTGACAGTGGTGCCGACCAATAAACCGATCATACGAAAGGATGAATCTGATGTAGTGTTCAGGGCAGCTATGGGTAAATGTCAAGCAGTTGTTGTAGAAATTCCATGCATGCACAAGACAGGGCATGGAACAGATATCATCCTTGGTGGAAATGCAGAATTTATGGCAAAGTCAAAATTGCGCGAGGTTCTTATGCCAAGGATTGTTAACACAGTGGATGAAATGCAATTTGAAAGAAAACAAAAATTGCCTCTAAGAAAAAACTTTAAGGTGAATGAAAATCTATTTCCATGCAAATTGTCCCAAGATAGTTTGTTCTTGGTTGAGGATGCAGTTCAGATGCCTGTCAGAACATGGGGTAAGATATCATTGATTGAGATGCAGGCAGAAGACCGCTTGTCATATGCGTGCGAGAAGGGTCCAATCCAAGATGAAGTCATTGCAAAGTTACGCAATTCTTTTGATGCTATTGTTTATGAGTATAAAATCTATACAGAAGAGGAGAAAAAGAAGGTAATTGCACCAGGTGGACTTCATGTAGTTGGTACAGAGCGGCATGAGTCAAGGCATATTGAAAATCAGTTGCGTGGAAGAAGTGGTAGGAAAGGTGATCCAGGAAGCTCAAGATTCTTTTTAAGTCTTGAAGACAACATCTTTCGCATTTTTGGTTGAGATCCGGAAACAACTATTTGAGTTTGATGAAGTCCTCAATAGCCAGCGTGATCATATTTATACAGAGCACAGGCGTGCTCTTGAAGATGATAATCTTCAACCTCAAATGATAGAGTATGTAGAACTTATCATGGATAATATTCTGGAGGCAAACATTAGTCCAGAAACTGCAAAAGAAAATTGGAATCTTGATGCTCTTGTTGCAAAATTACAGCAGTACTGTTATTTATTAAACGATTTGACACCTGAAGTGCTAGCAAAAAAGTGTAGCAACTATGATGGCCTGTAGGAATATCTTCGACTTTGTGGCCAAAAGTCACAAAGTATGCAAGCTTAGTATGTGCTCAGGCACAACGACAAGAGCTAATCCAAGATTCATTTAGGACCTAGCAGGATCCTGTGAGGGGCATTGTGTAACATCCCGCTCTGACGCACTTACCAACTTATTATTTGAGGACACTTGCTCGCAAGTGATCTGGATTTATATGATGATACAACTTTTCTTTCATTATGATGCTTTGAGTTATATGACAGGATGTTTTTACTACCTTGGT
>ML788240.1:96138-122074 GCA_009831015.1 Picea engelmannii
TATGCCTATGTTTTAATGACTTCTAGAGGGGAGACATAGGAATATTTGATTAATGAGAGTGAGGATTTATTTGTAAATGTTCTCGACTGTATGAGAACATGAAGGTTTTTTAGTTTTTTAGAGATCTCATGAGGATCTAGGGAGTTGAGTTTGTTCAAAGTGATCCTAGAGGATTTTGTGGATCTAATATGATCCTTAGGAATTGTTGAGGATTTGGTGAATCTAAACTAGATTTGCTTTCAATATCCTTTTTGTATAAATGTGTAATACATAGTGCACATTCAGAGAGGCAATTGTAGTGAAAAAATTAGGTCAAGGAGAGAGTGGAATTGGCCAATTAGGTTGAGATTAGGCGAAGAAGGCATTGAAAATCCTCGTGTAACATTCATGTAGAAAGAGTGTTTATAATAGGAATATAAACACTAGGTTTTGAGTGTTATTATAAGATTGATTGTGTGGAACCCTGTTTATGTTTAAATAATATTATTTTCTCTACACACACACACACACACACACACAGATATATATATATATACATATATATATATATATATATATATATATATATATATATATATATATATATATATATATATATAACATCTATGACAACTAGAGGATTTGTATAGAAAACAAATTGTGTTCCTGGATGAATGAAGAAGACCATGTGTGATTTTGTGAAGAAGTGTGGAACAAAACCTTGAATAATTCCAACTGAAGGTTGGAACAACAAATGAAAATTTTGATTTTCTTACAGAGAGAAAGTGGAAATTGTAGAAGCCAAGAGGAGAAGAGGTTTTTGAAGAGGTTCTACGAGGTAGAGAACCAATTATACCAAAAGGTCAAGCTCGAGGAAAATATCTTGATCAGGTATTTAAATCTAGGTATGGATACTTTCTAAGAGGGGATTGATTGTAGTCCACAATTGGAAAAATTAAAGTTCACATGGAGATGAAGACAATGGCTATTGACGTTCATTGTAGAGGTTTAAAAATAGAACACAATAGAGGAAATAAGGATGCAAAGAAAAATGGAAAAAAGAGGATGAGTCAAGAAGAGTATGAAAGAGAGATGTATGAACTAAAGAAGAGGTTCAATGTCATACAGATGTTGCTATAGGGGAATATTGCAGAGAACCAAAAACAATCATGGAATATGAGGAAGAAGGTCAATTGCCCTATGGAAATTGTTTTTTAAGAAAATATTAGGAAAATATTGAAGAGCTTGAAGAATAAGATGAATCCATGGGTAGATAAGGAAAAACTCACAGGAGATGACTTCAGATTGAGGCCATTGGTAGAAGTAAAAGTTCACTATTGTAAACCAAAGCAAGGGGAAATCCTTGGAGATGAGAATGAAGAAGACGAGCTGCAAGTCTCATGAGCTCTTTGAAGAGTTCATATAAACATGAGGATATGCTGAAGAAAGGATCAATTGAGAATAAGGATAAATTGAGGATGAACAACCAAATATTTTTGAAAATGATATTTTGTGTGTGGTTGTAGGATCAATTCTTTCATTCAAATTCATCTCATTATGGTCTTACAAGGTCCCCGATTGTTGTGGACCATTCATTACCATTTGAAACTAAATCCAACATTGTTCACCAATAGAAATTTGGCCCATTTCCCATAATGCTTAACGGTAGTTTGGCTAATCAAAATTCAGCTTGGCCTGAAGAAAGCGTTTGCATTGTGCAATCTGACGATTTCGGTGTCACAGACCATTTGAATTTAAATCTAATAGAAAGGGAGGATTTAAAATGTTTGCAAAGTTGGTTTATTATTATTGTTTTTGTGGTTTATTATTATTATTTTTGGGGTATTTGATACACAGGTTACTATATCATTTTATATAATATTTCTATTATCACTTCAAGATGTCTCATGATTCTAGGGTAAAGGGTCTCATTCTAATTGACTCTTTATTTTATTTTAGAAATTCGAACAATTTAAGTGAAAAAAGAAGGCTCTAAAGAGAAGGAAACATACAAATAAAGTTTCCTCCAAATTCAACAATAATTAGCATCAAAATATTTAGCCATGTATCCCTTGTGAGAAAATTCAGGCTAAGAGGGCATTGCAACATTCACTTCTCTTCGGTAACAACATTTTAGATGATGATTGTGCAAAGTTGCAACTAGCATTTTTTTTTTTAGAACGAAGTATCTTTCGTAGAATAAAAGGACCACGAAAATATCCATTCATTGTCACATTTAATTCAAATATGCTTTCATTTTTAAATCATTATTTTTAGGATGTTTCATTTCATTACAAGTTCTATTAAGAAATAAACATCATCGTTCACCCTTTGCATCCTTCTTACTTATAATGTAACTTATAATGTAGGTACAATATCAAGGAAAAAATATTTACACCCCATTTGAACTCATATGAGGTATATGTAACCACCCTTCATCGTTTTAATTTCTAATGTAGATACAATATTCTTTGTAAGGAAAATATATTTATACCTCATTTGAACTCATATGTAATATATATAGTGAACAAATAAACTCATCTCATTGCACAAAGAAAAGTGAACTCATTTGAATACATATGAACAACGTGTTCAATCATTCTTAGAAAAAGGAGATGAGTCAATGAAATAGATATTGTAAAAGTTAACCCTCACAAATAATACATATAAAGCAAAAAATGGTAAAATTTTGTATGCTAATATATTACTTTTAAACATTTTTTTGACTTTTCACTTATATAAATAACAAACATGTATGAAAAATTCTTTGAATCTAAAGCTTAGATTTATTAGTAATATAGTTGTTTCCAAAAACTTAAAAATGAAATCTAGTATGTGTTTTGTTTTTGGTACTCAACTTTCATCATATTTATGATTAATTGTTCTAAATGAGTTTTACATATATATATATATATATATATATATATATATATATGAGAGAATAATCTTTAGCTATGATTTCATAAAAATATAAATCTAAAATGAATCTATCTAAAACACTGCATTTTATTTTACAAATTTTTTATTTATTTTTTATGCATATCTTTTTTCATGTCACTTATTTTTCTTTTTTTTTTCAATACTCCTTATACAGTGTGGTTGTTGTGATTTTAAGATATTTTTTATTTATTGCATCTTATAAATTATGCTATTCAATGTGTTCATTTTGTTAGTTGAAAACTTTTCTCATATGATAAATTCTTTATAGAGTGGGTCTAATGGTTAAGAGCATGTATTTCCTCCTAAGAGCTCATACTCAAATCCCTAAGAGGTAGGGTGTGTACACCCCTATAGACTTAAGCATTCAAATCACCACAGTGAGGAGGTCCCTTCTCCCACAAAAAAAAGAGGTCTCATACATCAATTTAGTGTTTGAATAAGACATAACCTTAAAATTAGTTATTACTTTATTATTGTTATATCCATCATTATCACCTTTGTTATTCTAAGATTTGTTTAAAAAATCATACAATCAAAGAAAACATGTGTGGGTTTCCTCTTCCTTGGTCACCTTGTTTTACCTTAGGTATCTAGACATAATTTATATTCAAAGACTTGAAATATAAAATCTAAGTGATAAATTGTCATGAACCTTATGAAGATAGGAAACAACCTTTTTGGGAGATATTTTTTATACATTATGGAGTAAAGGGTAGATAGATCTTGTTTACTAAAATGGGCATCAATATCATGTATTTATTGAAAAAATATAAATATCCTTAAATAATGACTTGCATATATATCCTACTTGAGTGGCGGTCCATCATCAATGGTCTTGTTTGATATTTAGGTTATTTTTCTTTTTATTTACATATATGTCTTTCTTGTGTTTGAGAATAATGAACAATGAAAAAATGATCTCAATTGGTATAAACTTGTTATATAATTGAACAATAACCTTTTGTTCAATGTTTTTCTAAAATTCTCATCTTTTACTCATGATATGTACATAACGCTTGTTCAATGCTTTTCTAAAATTCTCATATTTAACTCATGATATGTACATAACTCTTGATTATTTGTCACTTGCCTTTAACCTTTGCTAAAAAAAAATCCACTAGCTTGGTTCTTAACCATGATAATAACTAGAGTATTCAGTTAAAACATACATCATGCAAATGCTTCATCTATTGAATTAGTTTTTCTTCAAGGGAGAAGCATGTTTACAACAAGTTGGGTTAATTTGCAAACTAATGAGACCAAGAGGAAGTACTCCACATATGACAAGGATGTTTTTTCCATAATTCAAGCCTTGAAGAGATGGAGGCATTATCTTGTCCCACAAGAATTTTTCTTTTATAGTGATAACCAAGCTTTACGATTCATAACCAGACAAGAAAAATTGAATCAGAGGCATGCAAAAGGGGTTGAATTTATCCAAAATTTTACTTTAGTTATAAAACATATTGTTGGGAATGCTAACAAGTTTGCAGATACATTAAGCAGGAGATGTTTAATTCCGTAGGAATTAATTCCGTAGGAATTACAGGTGAAGACCTTTGGGTTTGAACAGGTTAAGGATATGTATTGTGATCATACATACTTCAATGAAGCATATGAAGCATGCACAAACCCTGCGTTGAGAGATAGTAGTCAGTGGAGAGAGTACAGGATTCGAGAGGGATTGATGTTCAAGGGAAATCAATTATGCATACCAAAATGTTCAATGAGGGATAAAAATTTGAAATAAAAGCATAGCAGAGGATTGATTGGACATTTCGGCCATGATAAAACGTTTTCACGGTTGAGAAGTTCATACTATTGGCCAGGTATGAGAAGGGAAGTGATAAAGTTTTTGAATAGGTGTAGAATCTGCCAACATGCAAAATGGAAGAGACTGAACACTGGATTGTATCAACCATTAAAAATACTAGGAAGGCCTTGGGATGTAATAAGCATGGATTTTGTGTTGGGACTTCCAAAAATGCAAAGAGGATGTGATTCCATATTTGTGGTGGTGGACAGGTTTTCAAAGAGGGCACATTTTATCCCATACCAGAAGACTAGTGATGCAACACATGTTGCAAACCTATTTTTCAAGGAAGTGGTAAGACTTAACGGCCTACCAGGAGCATTGTCTCGGACATAGACACAAAATTTTTTGGTCACTTTTGGAGGATGTTGTGGAAGAATATGGGGACAAATTTTTACTTCATCTCATCTTATCACCCTCAGACAAAAGGACAAATTGAGGTGGTAAAATAAAATTTAGGAAGTTTATTGAGGAGTTTAGACACTGAGCATCATAATCAGTGGGATCAGATTCTTCCACAGGCAGAATTTGCATACAATGACTCAACAAACATGATCACTGGAAAGAGCATATTCCAAATACTATATCGAATGCAACCAAGGGGAGTATCTAAGTTGAGAGATGTGGAACATGGTGAGATCAAGAGCGTTGGAGCATAAGATTTTGTTGCTAAAATGCAGAAACCTCATAGTCATATTAGAGGACAGTTGCAGAGTTCTAACAAGAAATACAAGGACATCGTTGATCAACACTGTAGGGAATTTCAATTTGAAGTAGGGGATCAAGTTTAGGCACATCTTAGGAAGGAAAGGTTCCCAAGGGGAACATATATCAAGTTAAAGATGAAGAAGATGGGACCATGTAATATCTTGAGGAAGTTTGATGAAAATGCCTATGAGATTGAGCTACCAGATGGTGTGGGCATATCGCCCATATTCAATGTTTCAGACCTGTATCCTTACAAGAAATATGACACAGAGGGATCAAAAGATAAAGAAAAGATTCACTGGGAGAAACAAATTCCTGTGGTAGAAAAACCACAGATGGAGAAAATTGTTGATCATAAGTGTTGTAATAGATATCAAAATCGATCGTGCTGCCTAAGAGATCATTTGACAAGGTTGTCTCACCTTCCTTCCTTGAGCTAGAATTGGCGATCTTGGTGACAATCTATGGTGAACTTTGTGAGATTGGTTCTCCTCCACCAATTATTGATGCACTGGACTTGCAAAGGAGTCCTAAGGGTACACTACGTTGCCTCTGCAATGCTCTGGACATTCCTTTCCAAAGTTCTATGCTCAAATGGGAAGCTGGTCCAAAACCAGCGGATGGCCTTTGGGCTCCATGGTGGTATGCAAGTGTTCATAAGTCAACAGGTTTCAAGCCCCCATCAACATGTCCAAAGCCTTTTCCATTCAAGCTTTATAGTCTGTTGGATCAATTCCCTCCTTTCTACAACATACTGAAGCGCCATGCTCTACGGCCTGATGTCTCAGTGCAACCAACTCTTCATGTTCCAACAAATGAGCAGATACTTGTTTGGGTTGGTGATGAGCTTCTTCCTCATGAAAGTGCAAAGGTATATGTATTTGATTCAATTGTCCAAGGTGGTGATGGAGTTTGGGAGGGACTTCGGGTTTACAATGGAAAAATATTTAAGTTGGATGAGCATTTGGACAGGCTGTCTGATTCTACAAAAGCTATGGCTTTTGTAAATGTACCCGAACGCAATGATATAAAGCGAGCAATTTTTACAACACTAGTTTCAAATGGAATGCGAAATAATGCTCATATCAGGCTCACTTGGACCCATGGGAAAAAGGTGACCTCAGGGATGAGCCCTGCATTCAATCTGTATGGATGTGCTTGGATAGTTCTGGCTTAATGGAAGCCACCTGTCTATGACAATGCTGGTGGAATTTCATTGATAACAACTTCAACACACCGCAATTCTCCAAATAACTTGGATTCCAAAATTCATCACAATAATCTTATCAATAACATTCGGGCAAAGATAGAGGGAAATCTTGCAAAGGCAGATGATGCAATCATGCTTGATCGATATGGTTTCGTGTCTGAAACAAATGCTACAAATATTTTTTTACTGAAGAAAGGGCAAGTGCATACACCACGAGCTGATCACTGCTTACCAGGCATAACCCGTGTAATTGATATTGTGAAACAGGAAGGAATATATCTAGAAGAGCGTCAAATCAGCCTATCAGAGTTTCATACTGCAAAAGAGGTGTGGACTACTGGCACAATGGGAGAGCTTACATCAGTTGTGACCATCGATGGTCATACTATTGAAGACGAAGAATGTGGCCAAGAAAACTAATGCGACTGCTAATAAAGGGCAAGTGGATGATTGGCAAGTCTTCTTAGAGAAAAGAAAAGATGCGAGTTCATAATTTTCTTTTACAAGCGACAATGCCTGACTAGAATCTAGCCTGGATAGTGAATCTGTATCAGCTTCGCTGGATGCACTTTCCTCTACTGGTAGCTCAGAAGAGAGTGGCATATTAAGATTCTAGGGAGCTTAAAGGAAATGCTTGCATTTTAGAGGGCGAGTCCGATGCCAAGCCAAGTCGGAGATGATTGCAGAGACTCCAAGAAAGCCAGTCTGGAAAGTTGATTGCGTGAAAGAATCACTGATTGGAACCCTCGAGACAGTTGTTTCATATAACATCGCTCCTTCAGACTGAAAATTCGGCCAAACTTTCGGGGGAGACCGTTGGTGGTGGAACCCTATTTTGACAGGGTGGACGCGCTCGTAGCTGCATGGTTGCCTAGCAGTGAAGGGCAGGGCGTTACAGATACTATATTCATGGATTCAACGACAAATTTGACTGTACAAGTGGTTGTTATGTAGTCGCTTGTCTGGTACAGTATTTCGCTATTTTTATTTGAGTACAAAAGTGCTAAATTTTTGTATGATAATGTACCTTATCTTCCGTTGTTAAGGAAGGAGAAAACCTTAGTTCGTCCAGAGATGCCCGGGTGGATGCAAGTATATCTCTGAAAGTCATAACTGACCCAAAACAGAAGACAGTCTTGCTAACTGAGGAAGGATACGAGGATGCTGAAGAAATTTTGAATGTAAAATCCTCGAGAAAAATGGGCTTCATTTTTGGAATTCCAACTATTTAAATCCATTTAAAATAAGAAAGGTAAATGTAGAATTGGGTAAAAAATGAATGGTGCATATAGAATTCTGTCATTCTTCATGAAAAAAAGTGGAGTAAAAAGTGACTGATGAATATAGAATTCCGTCTTCATGAAAAAGTGGACTACAAAATAAATGATGAATATAGAATTCAGTCAAACTTGATTAACTCATTTTTTAGTTTTTTGGAATTCTATCAATTTAAGTAAAAAATGATCTACCCCTATAAATATAAAAATCCGTCAAACATCATGAAAAATTGGACAAAGTCTATTTTTTAAGGTAAAGTTCCATCTTGATATACAGCAAAGTAAAGAAATATTTTTTTATCAAAATTACAAGTTTATCTATAGTGTAACCAAGTCTAAAATACTCATTTGCCTTCTCCTCTAAAACTACTAATTGTTAATTCATTTACAAATACTAATTCTTAACTCATTTATAGGATTAATGAATTTGGTATTACAAAGTTAATAAATGTAGAATTGGATAAAAAAAGAATGATGCCTATAAAATTCAATGAAACTTCATGAAAAAGTGGACAAAGCTTATTTTTTGGTGCAAGGGAAAGTTTAGTCTTGATGGACTCATTTTTTTGGAATTTCAACAATTTAAGACCTTTTAAAATTTGAGAGGTAAATGTAGAACTGGGTAAAAACTGAATGGTGCATATAGAATTCGGTCAATCTTCATGAAAAAGTGCACAAAGTCTTTTTTACCGGAATTAAAATCCCATCTTGATTTACTCAATTTTTTGGAATTCCAACAATTTAAATCTTTTCAAAATGGAAAAGGTAAATGTAGAATTGGATCAAAATGAATGATGGATACCACAGTCTTATTTTTTTAACAGCAACGTAAAGTTCCTTCTTGATTTAGTCATTTTTTGGAATTCCAACAATTTAAGTCCTTTTAAAATGGAAAAGGTAAATGTAGAATTGGGTAAAAAATGAATGGTGCATATAGAGTTTAGTATCTTCATGAAAAAGTGGTCAATCTCGTTTTTACCGGAAGTAAAGCTGAGTCTTGATCAACTCTCTTCTCTTTTTGGAATTCAACCAATTTAAGTAAAAAATGATCTACTCCTATAAAAATCGGTGAAACTTCATGGAAAATTACACAAAGTCTTTTTTTTACTGGAAGGTAAAGTTCCATCTTGATTTAGTCATTTTTTTGGAATTCCAACAATTTAAATCTTCTCAAAATGGAAAAGGTAAATGTAGAAATGGATCAAAACAAATGTAGAATTGGATCAAAATGAATGAATAAGGTTAGATAATCTACAAAAATTTTCAATCCAAGGTGGCCAACTACTGCAACTAGTGTGCAATCTCTCATTCCACACATGCATGTCCCATCTCTCATTCCACACATGCATGTCCCATCCAAGGAAGTGTGCTCCTTCTCTGCTTAATAGTCCCTCGGTTTTTCCAATTCCCTTATGGGAATTCAAAAACATGCTAGACAGGAAGTCTCAGAGCCTGGTAGCTATTTCCTAGCGCACCTGGGAACAATTCTAAGTAGTTTCTCACCCATACAAACTAATCACATTCCTAAAAACCCATATTTTCAACCACGGGCCTGACAACACACCTATTCAACCTGCAACAAAACTAGGTACATGCACAGATGGCAGCATGGGAAAGCGCATGGTCAACATCATGAATGAATGATGAATCACCCCCAAAAATACATTGAGTCTCTCTCTTATATATGCATGTGCCTTTTATGACACATGACACTCAAGGAACTCCCTTGTCCCCCACTTTAGAAACTTAGGATATACTCATATGCATACTTTATACTTTAAGGAATATTAACATAATACTCCTTTGGTGTTAAACCTCCCTTACTTAGCCCCTTTTTCCTACCTAGCAGAGTTTATCCGTCCATACTCTTTTACATGGGTGGTCTGCAAGAATGATCTTTTTTCATTAATATTTGCTTGTGATTACATATTACAATAATGGATCACTAACCATTTAACATCCAACTCTTCAGTCTAATAACCACAGACGCACTTTGGCCTCAAAATACATATGCACAAAGACACTCTGGCCCCAAAACCACACACTTACCTCATTGTATGAAAAACTCAAGATGGTGTGCACCCTTCCTTTAGTGCACAATCCTTGCACACTTATACAGGTGCACGATACATTATAAAATGTGTGTACACTTTTGGTATGAGATTCACCTACATTGACTCAATGTGCATAGGAACCGACCTAAAGACCTTGTACCATAAACTCACTAGCTTATATGTATAATTACATTTATATGTACAATTGGGGTTTGGCCTACGGGTATTTCTGTTAGAATATAGAAGATGGTGTGCTCATTTTACCATTGAAGATACCCTTGTCACCCAAACACATGCTGAAGCCTCCCTCCGAGCACCTTAACCTTGACTAAGAATTCCTCCGGAAGCAAACCCCAGGCTAGATAGCCAAACAAAGAGTAGTGCATCAATCCCCAATTATAGCGCATCACAAAAGACTGATAAGATGTTCCAAACCCTAGGCAAGAGATATCCAAGCCAATACTAAAACTAGCTGCTACTGCAGCTGCACCTACAACACTCCTCCAAACCTGCGCACCAACTGCAACTGCAGTGCACACCAACTGGGAAAACTGCAGTCCTGAGATATGGAAAATGAGAACTAGTGCCCTATATTTATAGTAATCCTGTCAGTTTATTGGGGCCAACTTCTCTTTCTGGGTATGTGTCTGTTTAGTATATTATTATTAATTTTGGCCGACTTCTTCTCTTGGAGGCTAATAACCTAATATAAAAAAAAATCTTGAGCCGACAAGGCTTCTAGGGTTATTAGCCAACTCATTAGGGTTTCTCTTGCTTCCCGGAGTCTTCTATTCTCTTCAGGTTCACATGTGGGGGTAAATACCTACCACAACTACCATAATATTAACACTCCCTCCTAGCTAGAGAGGTATTTACAGGTAATGGACTTGAGCACAAAACATACCATTTATCCGGTAGCATCAATATAGTCATCTAGACTATTTCATGACTAGATCATGAGCATCACCATAACCATTAGTTGCATCATCTCTCGAAACCATACTTCATTTGAGTAGTTAGATATGATGTTGGATAAGTCACTCTCACCATGGAGTTATACAAGAGGAGTAAAATCTCTGAACTATTTTCCGTCTGGAAAATCTATGTTCATCATTCATCTAAATGATCATCATCTCCAATAATCTGTTGATAGTCTTCAAGGCAATTAGAACAGGGATAGAACACACCTATGTCTATTCATAGTAGTACACAACTACAATCTAGTGGTTAACTACCACATCAAGTAACACACAAGTACTTGATCAACAATATATGGTTGCGAATGGTGAAACCTATTCACCACAATAGTCCTCATCTACTGTCATATAGTCTTCATAACAAACATCTGATAGCATCTTGCATAGAAACAATGTTATGATAAAAACTGTATCTTCTGGGCCAATTTTTCACTCACGTCTGTGAGATCTGAAAGAATTCCTACCACCACAGTAGTCATCATCTGCATAGAAACAATGTTATCATAAAAACTGAATCAACTGGGCCAATCTTTCACTCACGTCTTTGAGATCTGAAAGAGTGTCTACCCTCAGTATAGAATATCAACAATGATCATCTGGGCCAATATTTCACTCACGTCTGTGAGATCTGAAAGAATGTATGCCCTCAATATATAACATCAATAATAATCATCTAGGCCAATCTTTCACTCACGTCTGTGAGGTCTGAAAGAATGTCTGCCCTCAACATAGAATATCAATAATAGGCTATCTGCCCCATTCTTCTCAACCAAGGAAGAAGGATTGTTTCTGATTTCTGAACCTGGACCATTTCCCAACCTGGGCCATTCTGCCGACACTAAACAAAGTGTAGCCTGGAGAGAATGAGTCTGCCCTCAAGAAATGCTTGGACCATTCCTTATCCTAGGCCATTCCTCCGACACTAAACAAAGTGTAACCTGGAGGGAATGAGTCTACCCTAAGGAATGGCTATCATGGATTATTCCCCACCCTGGGCCATTCTTCTGACACTAAACAAAGTGTAACTTGGAAAGAATGAGTCTGCCCTCGAGGAATAACTGTCCCTGATTGATGAGCCTGGACTACTCACCACCCTAGGTCATTCCTCTGACACCAAAAAAGGTGTAGCTTGGAGAGAATGAGTCTGCCCTCGAGGAGTAACTGTCCGGACCATTCCCCACACTGGGCCATTCCTCCAACACAAAAAAAAGTTTATTCTGGAAAGAATGAGTCTGCCCTCGAGGAATGTCTATCCTGCATCAACCTCCAAAATGGACGATTCTTCGAAACTGCTCACAACTGTGAAATTCGAAAGAATGACTACCCGACGAGGCAGACCATTCTACTTGACCACTACACAGAGTGACTGCCAATAAGAATGATTGTCCTAGACCACTCCCCATAATGGGAAGTCGGTGTCTATGATACATCAACAATCAGTCTGCCTCCCATGTTAACTACAATGGGAAGCCACTGTCTGTCAGAAATCTCAATCCACATCCTGAACAGGAAAGCATCTGTCCAATCTGGAATTTTACAAATATAAATGCTCCCTCCTAATTGGAGAGTTATTTCAATCAAAAAAATAAATGTTTTCGTACCTTCTTCTATCTTGGAGAGTCTTCCCTTCTGGTTAATAGAGTTATTTCCATGATATCTAGCTTGAGTATGCAAGTTCTTTCATCTTGAATATGGGCTTTACCAAAATGTATCCTTATCTTCTCATCTGTGGAGATATATATTGGAGAATCACTTTCTCCTTTCTGGACTTCATCATGGATAATGTAATGCTTGTACTGTAGTCTGGAACACTATGAAGGTTTCTTGTAGATGTGAATAATAGAGTATATCATAGTTGGAGAACTGGAACATATCCATGTGACACTTCTTTTGTCATCATGAGATCTGATCTTCTGAATAGTCATCTTGATGTTATAGGAAATCTTCACCACACTTCTGTTGTGCACTGGAGGTTCTCCACCAAGTTGCCTTCTTCTTATCTGCATACAGGAGTATCTTTCTGGTATGCCTCAAAATCTTGAGATTGCTCTGCATGTGCTCTTTACTCAATTTGTCTGGAGAACATTCTTTGCATTCATCTGATGTAGAATTCTGACCCATGGATGTTGTGGATAATATAATGAGTTATATAGAGATAAGTCTGGTGTACTAGAACAATCAATCATCATAGTCTTCTCCCTTCATCTAAGAGAACCTCTAGTTCTGGATCTCACAATGCTTTCATTCATAATTCTTTCGTAGACTGTTCTCCATCACGACTTTAAGTTCTTCTGCTTGATTTCTTTTAGTGAGTTCATATCAGGCTAGTAATCTTGTGATAGAATGATTGGTTGTTCTGGTTCTTCTTTCTTGGAATCTTCATGTTCTTCTTCATGTTTTTCTTTAGCTCTTGGGTCCATGGAGTTTCTTATGGATTCCATTCTCTAGAGATTCCACTTATACCTTTCATCATAGGATCATGGATCTAGATGGACAACCAGGAATGCTTTAAGGATTCTCTTTGAAAAGGTCTTCTTTTGCGGTGGAGCTGAACACGTACTGTCTTTTTCATGGCTGCTACCATGGATATATACATTTTTTCATCTTCAATGGATCATAGGATTAGCTCCCTCCTAATATTTGCTTCATGTAAGAGTGCATATAATCTACTCCCTTCGTCTGACTGAGTCCATGCTTTCGTCTCCTTCCTTATTGTCTTCTACAATATATAATAGATTCCACACTTCCATCTGCAACCTTATTGTCTTCTGTAATATATAATTGGCTCTCTTGTCTTAACAGAGTCCATTCTTCCGTCTTATTTTTCGTCATAAGTCTTTCTCCAATTTTTATTGATGTCTGACTTCTAAGTCTCTTCAGGATTGACTCTGATTTTAGCTTATCTTGTAATAGCTTTCACATGATATATTTCATTCTTTCATGTGTAATATCTAATGATATTCATTCTTATCTTGTTTTTCTTCATAGGCATAGTTCTTCTTGGACCACATTATCTTCCAAGAGATAGATATACAAGATATGTACAAGGATGATGCAAGCAAGATATGTACAAGAGAGTAAGAAGAGTTGTTACCTTTTAGTAGAAGAAGTCTCTTCCATCCTGCTTAGTCTTGTTTGAAGGTTCCTTTTCTTCGGCAATCGATGCTTCGTGTTTCTCCTTCCTTTTATTTAGTTCGGGACACTAATTCCTGTAGTGACCGTACTTCTGACAGTTGAAGCATTGTATTTTTGAAATGTCTTTCTTTTGATTTGTCTTCTTCCTTGAACCGAACTTTCTTTTGTCTCTGAAGTTTTTGGATCTTGCTGTGAAGGCTTGATCATCGTACTTCTTTTGAGGTTTCTCTTTTGCATTGATCCTTGATTCTTCTTGAGCACAACAAGTCCAAATTTCTTCAAATGTCGGGTACTCCTTCCTTGTGTTCATGCTTGCGGCAAATGCATCCCATGTCTTGGGAAGACCATTGAGTACTATGTTCACCAATTCCTTTTATGAAGTGATCTCTTCAATAGCTTGTAGCTGATCTCTTAGCTAGGAGATCCTTACAAAGTATGATGTTATGTTGTCATCATCATTCATCTTCATGTCATGGAGCTCATTCTTCAGGCTCATAACTTGTCCAATATTTCTGACTGAGAAGAGATTTGTTAGGGCATCGTACATCTTCTTTGATGAGTCAAGATGGGATATGTAGGGTATAAAGTGGTATTTTATGGAATCCACTATGATACTCATGGCATTGATGTCAACGTCTTTGAACTTCTTCATAGCTGCAATGTTCTGCGGTTCCTTCTCTTCTCCTTCTTTAAACTCTGGCTTCACAATCTTTCCTTTCACAATATCCAGCACTTTGTTCTTAGCAAGGATTAGGTCAATCCTTGTCTTCCATGCTCTGAAGTTGGAGGCTCCTTCTAGCTTGTTCTCAGACTTCATAGAATTCATCATGGCTTGCTTGACTTGGTCAAACCCTAGATTTTGACCAGAAATCCAAACTTCATGTCTTGGCCTTCTAAGTGTACCAGGAGATGCGCTGGGATAGGGTGCACTAATCTATCCAGAGATTAGATCAATCTCGTCACTTAAGGTGTCTCAATAAGAGGTTTTAGTGTTTGTGCAATTGCTTCTGCTGGTAACCCTAGATGTAGTGATTTTGGAAGCTACTCATGCTAGTAACCTTAGCGGTAGTTCCTCAATGAGCTCAGTATCTAGCAGCAATGTTTCCTTCCAGGGTTGTAGGCTGACTGAAGGGGTGTGGGCCCATAACCTGTTAGAATATAGAATATGGTGTGCTCGTTTTACCATTGACGATACCCTCGTCACCCAACCACAGGATGAAGCCTCCCTCCGAGCACCTTAACCTTGACTGAGAATTCCTCTGGAAGAAAACCCTAGGCTAGATAGCCAAACAAAGAGTATCGCATCAATCCCCAAGGATATCTCATCACAAAAGACTGATCAAATGTTCCAAACCCTAGCCAAGAGATATCCAATCCAATACTGAAACTAGCTGCTGCTACAGCTACCCCTGCAACCCTCCTCCAAACCTGCGCACCAACTGCAATTGCATTGTGCACCAACTGGGAAAACTGCAGTCCTGAGATATGAAAAATGAGAACTGGCACCCTGTATTTATAGTAATCCTGCCAGTTTACTAGGGCCGAATTCTCTTTCCGGGTATGTGTCTGTTCAGTATATTATTAATAATTATGGCCGACTTCTTCTCTTGGAGGCTAATAGCCTAATATAAATTTTCTTCTTGAGCCGACAAGGCTTCTAGGGTTATTAGCCAACTCATTAGGGTTTCTCTTTCTTCCTGGAGTCTTCTATTCTCGCCAGGTTCACACGTGGGGGTAAATACCTCCCGCGGCTACCATAATATTAACAATTTCATATCTCTTGTGAGAAATGGGCTAAGCGGGAACTGCAACATTCACTTATGTTCAACAATGAAATTTTAAATGATGATTGTGCGAAGTTGCCAATAGAATATGTTGTAGAATCAAATGTTTAGGAAAGTCTCTATTGATTGTTACATTTAATTCAAATATGCTTTAATTTTTTAATGATCGTTCTTGAGATGTTTATTTTCATTACAAGTTGAACTAGAAAGAAAACACAAACATTGATGGAGGAGCATCTTCCCTTCAAATCTAGATCATTTTGGTGAGACCTAGGGGTTGTCTGATTTATTAAAGGAGCTGGTTACTTAATTTAATATTTGTAATATGCCTATGTTTTAATGACTTCTAGAGGGGAGACATAGGAATATTTGATTAATGAGAGTGAGGATTTATTTGTAAATGTTCTCGAATGTATGAGAACATGAAGTCTTTTTAGTTTTTTAGAGATCTCATGAGGATCTAGGGAGTTGAGTTTGTTCAGAGTGATCCTAGAGGATTTTGTGGATCTAATATGATCCTTAGGAATTCTTGAGGATTTGGTGTATCTAAACTGGATTTGGTGTATCTAAACTAGATTTGCTTTCAATATCCTTTTTGTATAAATGTGTAAGACATAGTGCACATTCAGAGAGGCAATTTTAGTGAGAAAAGTAGGTCAAGGAGAGAGAGGAATTGGCCAATTAGGTTGATATCAGGCGAAGAAGGCATTGAAAATACTCATGTAACATTCATGTACAAAGAGTGTTTATAATAGGAATAGAAACACTAGGTTTTGAGTGTTATTATAAGATTGATTCTGTGGAACCCTGTTTATGTTTAAATAATATTATTTTCTCTACACACACACACACACACACATATAATATCTATGACAACTAGAGGACTTGTATAGAAAATCAATTGTGTTCTTGGATGAATGAAGAAGAGCATGTGTGATTTTGTGAAGGAGAAGTGTGGACCAAAACCTTGAATAATTCCAACTGAAGGTTGGAACAACAAATGAAAAATTTGATTTTATTAGAGAGAGAAATTGCAAATTGTAGAAGCCAAGAGGAGAAGAGGTTTTTGAAGAGGTTCTATGAGGTAGAGAACCAACTATACCAAAAGGTCAAGCTCAAGGAAAATATCTTGATCAGGTATTTAAATCTAGGTATGGATACTTGCTAAGAGGGGATTGAGTCTAGTCCACAAGTGTAAAAATTAAAGTTGACATGCAGATGAAGACAATGGCTATTGGTGGTAATTGCAGAGGTTCAAAAATAAGACACAATAGAGGAAATAAGGATGCAAAGAAAAATGGAAAATAGAGGATGAGTCAAGAAGAGTATGAAAGAGAGATGTATGAGCTAAAGAAGAGGCTCAATGTGGTACAGATGTTGCTACAGGGGAAGATTGCAGAGAACCAAAAACAATGATGGAATATGAGGAAGAAGGTCAAGTGCCCTATGGAAATTGTTTTTTAAGAAAATATCAGGAAAATATTGAAGAGCTTGAAGAATAAGATGAATCCTTGGGTAGATAAGGAAAAACTCACAGGAGATGAGTTCAGATTGAGGCCATTGGTAGAAGTAAATGTTCACTATCGTAAACCAAAGAAAGGGGAAATCCCTGGAGATGAGAATGAAGAAGATGAGTTGCAAGTCTCATGAGCTCTTTGGAGAGTTCATATGAGCATGAGGATATACTAAAAAAAGGATCAATTGACAATAAGGATCAATTGAGGATGAACAACCAAATATTTTTGAAAATGATATTTTGTGTGTGGTTGCAAGATCACTTCTTTCATCCAAATTCATCTCGTTATGGGCTTACAAGGTCCCCAATTGTTGTGGACCATTCATTACCATTGGAAACTAAATCCGGCATTGTTCACCAATAGAAATCTGGCCCATTTCCCATAATGCATAATGGTAGTTTGGCTAATCAAAATTCAGCCTGGCCTAAAGAAAACGTTTGCATTGTGCAATTTGATGATTTCGATGTCACAGACCATTTGAATTTAAATCTAATAGAAAGGGAGGGTTTAAAAGGTTTTCAAGGTTGGTTTATTATTATTGTTTTTGTGGTTTATTATTATTATTTTTGCGGTATTTGATATATAGGTTACTATATCATTTTATATAATATTTCTATTATTACTTCAAGATGTCTCATGATTATAGGGTAAAGGGTCTCATTCTAATTGAATATTTATTTTATTTTAGAAATTCCAACAATTTATGTGAAAAAAGAAGGTTCTGAAAAGAAGAAAACATACAAATAAAGTGTCCTCCAAGTTCAACAATAATTAGCATCAAAAAATTTAGCCATGTATCCTTTGTGAGAAAACTTGGGCTAAAAGGGCATTGCAACATTCACTTATCTTCAGTAACAACATTTTAGATGATGATTGTGCAAAGTTGCAACTAGCTTTTTTTTTAGAACGAAGTATCTTTTGTACAATAAAAAGGCCATGAAAAATATCCATTCATTATCACATTTAATTCAAATATGCTTTCATTTTTAAATCATTATTTTTGAGATGTTTCATTTCATTACAAGTTCTATTAGGAAATAAACATCATCGTTCACCCTTTCATCCTTCTTACTTATAATGTAAGTTCTTACTTATAATGTAAGTACAATATTAAAGAAAAAATATTTATACCTCATTTCAACTCATATGAGGTATATGCAACCACCCTTGCATCCTTTTTATTTGTAATGTAGATACAATATTCTTTGTAAGGAAAATATATTTATACCTCATTTTAACTCATATGTAATATATATAGTCAACAAATAACCTCATCTCATTTCACAAAGAAAACTGAACTCATTTGAATACATATGAACAACGTGTTCAATCATTCTTAGAAAAAGAAGATGAGTCAATGAAATAGATATTGTAAAAGTTAACCCTTACAAATAATACATATAATGCAAAAATGGTAAAATTTTGTATGCTAATATATTACTTTTAAAACTTTTTTTGACTTTTCACTTATGTAAATAACATAGTGTATGAAAAATTCTTTGAATCTAAAGCTTAGATTTATTAGTAATCTAATATGTGTTTTGTTTTTGGTACCCAACTTTCATCATATTTATGATTAATTGTTCTAAATGAGTATTACATACAATTTTTCATTTATATATATATATATCTTTAGTTATGATTTCATAAAAATAAAAATCTAAAATGAATCTATCTAAAACATGTTATTTTATTTTACAAACTTTTTATTCTTTGTTTTATGTATATCTTTTTCCATATCACTTATTTTTCTTTTTTTTTTCAATACTCTTTATACAGTGTGGTTGTTGTGATTTTAAGATCCAAAATTTTTATTTATTTCATCTTATAAATTATGTTATTCAATGTGTTCATTTTGTTAGTTGAAAACTTTTCTCATATGATAAATTCTTTATAGAGTGGGTCTTGTAATGACCCTTAATTATTAAGATGGTTAATTTAATAATAATCTTAAAGATTATCTAAATTGTATTTATATCATAAAATAATATTTCTAATTGGATATTATTAAATAGTGTACATAAGGGTTAATGAATGATTAATTATTAAGTGAGTCATTAATTGATTAAGTATTAAATTAATGGTTAAAAATAAAATATAATGTTAAATGGGGTTACGTATCCCATAAGGGATAACGTAACCAATACGTAAAAGGGAAACATTTAATAAGGGATAAGGCAATTAATAAGGGAAGGCAATTAATAATGGGATAAGGGTAATAAAGAGTTAGGTGGGAGTGAATGTGCAAGGGCGATGAAGGAGGAATAAGGGAAGTGGAGAAGGATGATGGAGGGGATTCATTCATGCATTCGACGAGAGGGGAGAGCTGAGAGTTTTGGGAGAGTTGGTTTACAGTGGGATTTACAGTGCATCGGGGGGGTGCAGAGGTTTTTGGCTCGGAGGGCTAGGACATCCATTGATGTCCAAGGGCTAGGCGTACTAGTCAGTAGGGTGGCTAGTTTTGGGGTGTCCTAAGGAGCAGGTTCAAGCGAAGGGAGCAAGTTGCTGTGGATAGCATCAGAGTGAGGTATGTAAATTGTTAGTAAATTTTATTTATTGAAATATTGGATTGAATGTGCTAGATTAAGTAAATTTTGAGTAAATTTTAAATTTATTGTTCTGTTCTAAATTAATGGTTGTTATAATTAAATTAGAGCATTACAGGTCTAATGGTTAAGAACATGTATTTCCTCTTAGGAGGTCATACTCAAATCCCTAAGATATAGGGTATGTACACCTCTATAGACTTAAGCATTCAAATCACCATAGTGAGGAGATCCCTTCTCCCACAAACAAAAGAGGTCGCATACATCAATTTAGTGTTTGGATAAGACATAAACTTAAAATTAGTTATTACTTTATTATTGTTATATCCATCATTATCACCTTTCTTATTCTAAGATTTGTTTAAAAAATCATACAATCAAAGAAAACATGTGTGGGTTTCCTCTTCCTTGGTCACCTTGTTTTACCTTAAGTATCTAGGTATCTAGACTTAATTTATATTCAAAGACTTAAAATATAAAATCTAAGTAATAAATTGTCATGAACCTTATGAAGATAGGAAACAACCTTTCTGGGAGATATTTTTTATACATTATGGAGTAAAGGGGAGATAGATCTTGTTTGCTAAATGGGCATCAATATCATGTCTTTATTGAAAAAATATAAATATCCTTAAATAATGACTTGCATATATATCCTACTTGAGTGGCGATCGATCATCAATGGTCTTGTTTGATATTTAGGTTATTTTACTTTTTATTTACATATATTGTATTTCTTGTGTTTGAGAATAATTAACAATGAAGAAATGATCTCAATTGTTATAAACTTGTTATATAATTAAACAATAACCTTTTGTTCAATGTTTTTCTAAAATTGTCATCGTTTACTCATGATGTGTACATAACACTTGTTCAATGCTTTTCTAAAATTCTCATATATTTATCTCATGATATGTACATAACTCTTGATTATTTGTCACTTGCCTTTAACCTTTGCTAACAAAAAATTCACTATCTTGGTTCTTAACCATGATAATAACTAGAGTATTTAGTTAAAACATACAACATGTAAATGCTTCATGTATTGAATTAGTTTTTCTTCAAGGGAGGAACTTGTTTACAACAAGTTGGGTTAATTTGAAAACTAATGAGACCAAGAGGAAGTACTCCACATATGACAACTATGTTTTTGCCATAATTCAAGCCTTGAAGAGATGGAGGCATTATCTTGTCCCATAAGAATTTTTCTTTTATAGTGATAACCAAGCTTTACAATTCATAACCAGACTAGAAAAATTGAATCAAAGGCATGCAAAAGGGGTTGAATTTATGCAAAATTTTACTTTTGTTATAAAACATATTGTTGGGAATGCTAACAAGGTTGCAGATACATTAAGCAGGAGATGTTTAATTCTGTAGGAATTACAGGTGAAGACCTTGGGGTTTGAACATGTTAAGGATATGTATTATGATCATACATACTTAAATGAAGCATATGAAGCATGCATAAACCCTGTGTTGAGAGATAGTAGTCAATGGACAGAGTACATGATTCAAGAGGGATTGATGTTCAAGGGAAATCAATTATTCATACCAAAATGTTCAATGAGGGATAAAATTTCGAAATAAAAGCATAGCAGAGGATTGGTTGGACATATTGGCCATGATAAAACGTTTTCACAGTTGAGAAGTTCATACTATTGGCCAAGTATGAGAATGGAAGTGATAAAATTTTTGAACAGGTGTAAAATCTGCCAACATGCAAAATGGAAGAGACTGAACACTGGATTATATCAACCATTGCCAATACTAGGAAGGCCTTGGGATGCAATAAGCATGGATTTTGTGTTGGGACTTCCAAAAATGCAAAGAGGATGTGATTCCATATTTGTGGTGGTGGACAAGTTTTCAAAGATGACACATTTTATCCCATGCCAGAAGACCAGTGATGCAACACATGTTGCAAACCTATTTTTCAAGGAAGTGGTAAGACTTCATGACCTACCCAGGAGCATTGTCTCAGACATTAATAGAAAATTGGTTGGTCACTTTTGGAGGACGTTGTGGAATAATATGGGGACATATTTTTACTTCATCTCAGCTTATCACCCTCAGACAGAAGGACAAATTGAGGTGGTAAAAACAAGTTTAGGAAATTTATTGAGGAGTTTAGACACTGAGCATCATAATCAGTGGGATCAGATTCTGCCACAAGAAGAATTTGCATACAATGACTTAACAAACATGATCACTGGAAAGAGAATATTGCAAATACTATATCAAATGAAACCAAGGGGAGTATCTGAGTTGAGAGACGTGGAAAAAGGTGATATCAAGAGCATTGGAGTAGAAGATTTTGCTGCTAAAATGCAGAAACCTCACAACCCTATTAGAGGATAGTTGTAGAGTTCTAACCAGAAATACAAGGAAAAAGTTCATCAGCACCACAGGGAATTTCAATTTGAAGAAGCGGATAAGGTTTTGGCACATTTCAGGAAGGAAAGGTTCCCAAGGGGAACATATAACAAGTTAAAGATGAAGAAGATAGGACCATGTAAGATCTTGACGAAGTTTGATGAAAATGCCTATGAGATTGAGCTACCAGATGGTGTGGGTATATCGCCCATATTCATTGTTTTAGAACTGTATCCCTACATGAAATATGACACAGAGGGATCAAAAGATAAAGAAAAGATTCAGTGGGAGAAAGAAATTCCTGTGGTAGAAAAACCACAGATGGAGAAAATTGTTGATCAGAGGATTGGCAATAAGACCAGAAGAAAGACCTATTTTTAGTATCTGGTCAAATGGAAGGGACACCCAATAGAAGATGTCAGTTGGGAAAATGAATTTTCAATCTAGAAGCATAGAAAGTCAATGCAGGAGCTCAGGGACAGGAATCCATGATTTTTCGTCAAGGTGAGTATGATGCAGGAGCATCATTGGCAAGCGCGCAGAGCAAGAGCTATCAACATATGGGAATTTGTATGGGAGCTCAACGTTGGTAGTCACAACAAATATTTTGAAGTCGCGATAACTAAGCGTCGGATTTTACCTTTTGAGGCATGCTTGAACCTAGTGCCAGAATTACCCTTTGAGGCACGTTTGGATAATCGCAAGCAGAGCGGGAGTTTCCATTACAGCTCAGGAATGTGACTCGTCTATATAGTCGTTAGGTTAAGTTATAGAGTAGAAAAGTATCCAGAGGGAACCCTAATATCCCTTTGAGATAAATAGAGGTTTTGAACGCCCAAATGAGGGGTTAGGAAGTAGATTTGGAAGTTGCAAGTTAATAGGAGTTTTTTTCAGTTTTCGTTTTGATCACAGTTGTAACCATTTATTCACTTATGAATATAACAAAGGGAAAATTAATCGAATGTATGGTGTAGACATGGTTTTTCAATTCTCTGTATTGTTTTTTCATAAGTGAATGAATGAATCTTATATGAGTAGATGAGACTATGAATGTGAGATAAGTTTCAGTTGTTTCTCTTCTATTGAGTAGTGTAAGGTGTGCACACATAATGCAAGGAATGCGCTAGTAGAACCTGTTTCATTTCCTAACATTAGAACAGATAGCACGAAGTTTTCCCTTCACAAGGATTGCAAAGAGACTGGTGCAAGGCGTGCACAGTCGACCACAAGAGTTTGAACCTTGCGTGAATATTTGGTGCAAGGTGCGCACAGATCCGAGATTCGATTGAGGATCGAAGGGGCTTTGTAAGAAGCCGGAGAAGTAGAAAAGGAGGATGCCAAGAGGGTGAGAAATCTTGAGGATCTGAGTTATCAAAATAACTGAAGCACAAGAAGTGTGCGAGAGACAAATTCTTCACAAGAAAAGGTTCAAGAGGAGTAATACTTTTCATAAGTGTTAAAGAGATTCAATATTCGGAATCGTCAAAGGAGAAAAGGTTCGAAACCTTTGAACAACCATAAAATGTTCTAAGTTTGCAGAAGGAGTAAGCGCAAGGGGTAAAATACTTCAACCATTCAATACAAATGCTAGAGAATTAGAACCGTCCATATGGGAGGATGCATGCCGAATGATCAACATTTTGTTGATTCGCGCTTGGGAGAAGTCAAGGGTCAAGTCTTAAGAACTCGCGAGATACGAAATTGCGACACCATCTGAACCATTGGATCGAGGGGAAATCTAGACCATTGGTTGTCCAAGATAAAATTTCGGCATTCGGGGATCGAGATATTTGGGGTGACAAATATTTTGACTTCGCGAGTCACGAAGTCCCGAAGTTATCATGATCGTTGGATCGAGGGAGGATCTGGACCATCAAATTTGCACCATCGACATTTCGTCCATTGAGAGATTGAGTGAGCGGGCTTCATGAGGCATGAAGTCTAGAGGAAATAAGGATGCAAAGAAAAATGGAAAAAAGAGAATGAGTCAAGAAGAGTATGAAAGAGAGATGTATGAGCTAAAGAAGAGGCTCAATGTCGTACATATTTTTCTATAGGGGAAGATTTCAGAGAACCAGAAACAATGATGGAATATGAGGAAGAAGGTCAAGTGTCCTATGGAAATTGCTTTTTAAGAAAATATCAGGAAAATATTGAAGAGGTTGAAGAATAAGATGAATCCTTGGGTAGATTAGCAAAAACTCATAGGAGATGAGTTCAGATTGGGGCCATTGGTATAAGTAAATGTTCACTATTGTAAACCAAAGCAAGGGGAAGTCCTTGGAGATGAGAATGAAGAAGATGAGCTTCAAGTCTCGTGAGCTCTTTGGAGAGTTCATATAAGCACGGGGATATGCTGAAAAAAGGATCAATTGAGGATAAGGATCAATTGAGGATGAACAACCAAATATTTTTGAAAATGATATTTTGTGTGGTTGCAGGATCAATTCTTTCGTCCAAATCCATCTCGTTATGGTCTTACGAGGTCCCCGATTGTTGTGGACCATTCATTACCATCAAAAAGTAAATCCGGCATTGTTCACCAATAGAAATCTGGCCCATTTCCCATAATGCATAATGGGAGTTTGGCTAATCAAAATTCATCTCGGCCTAATGAAAGCATTTGCATTGTGCAATTTGACCATTTTGTTGTCATGAACAATTTGAATTTAAATCTAATAGAAAGGGAGGGTTTAAAAGGTCTGCAAGGTTGGTTTATTATTATTATTTTTGTGGTTTATCATTATTATTATTGGGTTATTTGATATACACGTTACTATATAATTTTATACAATAATTCTATTATTACTTCAAGATCTCTCATGATTCTAGGGTAAAGGGTCTCATTCTAATTGAATCTTTATTTTATTTTAGAAATTCCAACAATTTAAGGAAATAAAGAAGGCTCTAAAAAGAAGAAAACATACAAATAAAGTTTCCTTTATTTAATTCAAATATGCTTTAATTTTTTAATCATTGTTCTTGAGATGTTTATTTTCATTACAAACTGAAATAGGAAAAAAACACAAACATTGATGGAGGAGCATCCTCCCTTCAAATCTAGATCATTTTGGTGCGACCTAGGGGTTGTTTGATTTATTAAAGGAGTTGGTTACTTAATTTAATATTTGTAATATGCCTATGTTTTAATGACTTATAGAGGGGAGACATAGGATATATTTGATTAATGAGAGTGAGGATTCATTTGTAAATGTTCTCGAATGTATGAGAGCATGAAGGCTTTTTAGTTTTTTAGAGATCTCATGAGGATCTAGGGAGTTGAGTTTGTTCAGAGTGATCCTATAGGATTTTGAGGATTTGGTGTATCTAAAATAGATTTGGTTTCAATGTCCTTTTTGTATAAATGTGTAAGACTTAGTGCACATTTAGAGAGGCAATTGTAGTGAGGAAATTAGGTCAAGGAGAGAGAGGAATTGGCCAATTAGGTTGAGATCAGGCGAAGAAGGCATTGAAAATCCTCGTGTAACATTCATGAACAAAAAGTGTTTATAATAGGAATAGAGACACTTGGTTTTGAGTGTTATTATAAGATTGAATGTGTGGAACCCTGTTTATGTTTAAATAAGATTATTTTCTATACACAAACACACACTATCTAT